>CAAE01014742.1:217818-235169 GCA_000180735.1 Tetraodon nigroviridis
AGGGAGAGAGAGAGAGAGGGAGAGAGAGAGAGAGAGGGGGAAGACAAAGGGTAAAGGGTTAAAAACCCCTAAAAGGAAAAGGAGGCAGCCAGATCAAAACCACCAAAGGAATGTAGGAAAGATTAGAAGAGGGAAAAGGAGGAGAAAAACTCCACTAAGAGGAGGAGGGTTTAATGAGGGGAAATGGGAGACGTTTCATGGATGACAGAAGTCATTAAATAAATAATCAGCAAATAACTGGAGCGACAAACACACAAACTAAAATGTGACACAGCAGAAAGGAGAGGAGGAGGTGGAGGAGGAGGAGAAGGAGGCTGTTGGGCTGAAGGGGGTCCGTGTGATGGGTAGCCGTGTGGAATAATGACCCTGTTATTTCCTGGGCCGCTGCCGTGTTAAACAGAAGTGCACCAGAGGAGGAAATGTAGCGCCAGGCTAAAGGGCAAACAGGCAGATCTATGGAAATCTGTGCAGTTGATGGACTTTCTCTTTTTTTTATTTTTTTAAATTTTTTTTCAAAGGATTCATACTTGACCAAAGTTCGTTGCTTTCCTCAAAGTATTTCATCAGATGTTGACGAAACCAAACGCGATCCTATCGTTACCCTACGACACTAAAACGCCATACCTGTCAAGTCAGAACAGCTTCAAAAATATGAAATTGAACCTCACTGAACAAAACCAGGTTTGCAGTAGCTCATTTTTAGCTACAACTCAAACCAACTCAAACCACAACTTTAGCTTTTTAGCTACAACTCATACCAGAATCGTCCACCAGGTGGCGCTTTGGTGGACGATGGGAATCACGGTCTTGGATGGTGCAGATGTGTGCGTGAAAACATCTGACAGTGAAAGAAACTCTTATCAAACTAAAAAATGTCAACTCATTAGTTTTTACTTGAAAACAAATGCAAAGTAATGACGAAAAATACGGCTGTCTCGTCAGTAACTAGGTCAAGATGGAGGACCTGAAGAGTTAGCGTTAGCGTAGTGTGGTCAGTACAGGTTCATCAGTTTCTCGCTGTCCTCCGCTGAGGTCTCCTTTGACCACCGATCCCCCTCCCCGTTCCCTGCTCCTGGCCTGGCTAAGTATGCTGGGGGGTGGGGGAGGAAGCACTGAGGGGGGGCTCATCCATGCGGAAGCAGACGGAGCGCTTGTGGTCATTATCAGAGCAAAGTCTCAACATTGCTGCACCAATTAGTTTTGACCCAGAAGGAATAGACTGGGGACAGGCATCGCTCCATCTCCGCAGATTCATGCTGACGCATGCGCACACACACACACACACACACACACACACACACCTGTCTACGTGCGGAAGATCTTTTAATCAACTTTGGCACGTTTAATCCATGGATCTTCTAAAGTTGTACAACATTCATGTTGCGTTTCTTGTTGAGTTTGATCGCGTGTTGTGTTTTTGTTTTTTTCTGTTTTGCTGCGAAGTCGATGCTTCCGTGAAACCAGAAACACCAGCACGGGCGTGGTAAACTGCAAGCGCCCCGCTTGTATGTGACACTGCAGCAGAAGACAGGAAGAGCAGCTGACGTCTGTTGGTCTGAGCAGCCCCCCCCCCTTGGAAGCGATTGTTTAAAAAATGTAAAAACAAAAATGATTCCAAATGCTAATCTGATTAAACAAAAAGCTCATCTTCAGATTCTTCAGATTGCATTCCCAACTGTCTGATTTAGCATCATCTCTCGTTCCCACGGCTCATCTTCGTGTGTAGGAGCAGCTGAATCCTGGCCTGTGGTGGCCATCTTCATGCATCCTGTAGCTGCCGGGCTCCTCCATGATTTGTTGAGGTAATGATCTAATCTGCAGCCATTAGGGAGAGCAGCCTTCAGAGATGAACGCGTGTCCAGGTGGTCCAGCTGCCAGCCTGCACACCTGAGAGCCGCTAATGAGCCGTGAGCTGCAGTCAGAGGCTGCAGGACCTCAGCCTGTGTGTGACCACTAGTCCCGACACACACACACGGACACACACATGTGCTGAAAGTGACGGAATATCCAGGATGACTGTTTTAATTGAAGAGTACAAATGTTCACACATGGCGGAGAGGTGGTGTTGAGCGCCCGAGGCTGAGTCCCTGAGTGGCCTGGACCCATCTGATCATGGCTCAGTGGAGACCAGAAGCCCACCAACACTTCACAAAGACCCTGGCTGCTTTTAATGCCCCCAGGCTTCACACACACACACACACACACACACACACACACACACACACACACGCGCGAGCAGCAGTAAAACAGTTTGATTTACGAGCGCGACAGGATAATGACGGGTTGAGGAGTTAACTGTTAGCTTGCTGCGTTTATGGACTGGGAGAGCTGGTTTGGATCTGCCACCTGCACGGACGGCTGTGATTGGGTGAGCCGGCGACCGGCGGCGTCCGCCTCCAGCAGCCTCCAAACAACTCCAACTTTGGATTTAATCACTGAAAGAACCAAATTTTAATCAGGTTTAATAATCAGCCGAGTGTCCCAACACTGATTAGATGCTAATTATCCAGTTACAGCCAGGCTGTGATTATTAATTACACTTACTGATGTTGAGAAGTCACGATTTAATTGAACGTTAGCGGTCTTGACGGCAAACTTTACATTACCGAGCTGCAGGAAAAAATAAACCCTCTTGAGGTCGAGAATAAAAGTTTCAATTAGCAGCTGAAATTGATTAATGGTTTAAATGTCGGTTTCCTGCTGACGCTGTTTTTGTGAAACATTTAAAAGTCTAGGACAGAAGAGCTGTGGAGGAAATGTAAGAATAGCAGTGTTGTTAGCATGCTAGCAGGTCGCTGCTGCTACAATAAAGGTGAGTGGGGGCGTAAACAGTTTAGCTGCTCCGCTTTTGTAAAAACACAAAGAACCAAAGGTTCAGTCGGAGAACAAATTACAGCTGTGAAATCTGGAGTTACTTTGCCGCTGCTAATTAAATCGGTTCGTAAACAGTCTGATTTTTTTCAAATTAGCTCCTTTTTCGTGCTCGTTAGTGCACCTGTGCTCGCCTCCACCTAATTAAAAGCTGGATCCTGCAAATTTCTGCATCCGCTGCTGATGGCTCTGTTAGCAAATATTGGGAAAGGTATCGTCGTGCTAATTAACGTTAGCAGGAGCAGAAATGTGTGTGCGCGTGCGCGTGCGCATGTGTGTGTGTGTGTGTGTGTGTGTCAGGGACACAAAAAGACCTCCAGTTGTGGTGCTTCGGCGGGCGGCCGCTGGCTGTGTTGCTGAAGGCCCTGGAGTCGTTTTAACACCCTGCTCTTCTTCGTTGGTATCAGGCGGGTCAGTGGGGGGTCCCCAGCAGCCGTCGCATGGTTCTGCGAGGAGCTCGCCGTGTTAGTGGAGAGATAAGCACCTGCGGGTCATCAGGTGGATGTTTGGGTTTCGACAGCAGAAACAAATGTGTAAATAATGTCTAAGTTCATGTTGATGCTAGCTGGGTGCTAATCACATTCAAAGGAATAAAAAAAAGGAATATTGCGACAATTATCGGCTTTGATGGAGACAGTCACACTGTGCTGCTTATATTTAACTTGAATAAATGTCTAAAAACAGTGTCTGAGGAATTGCAATTAGCCACCGATCGAGGTGTCGATGAAGACAAACCCGGCTGGAAGCTAACGCAGCGACAAGAACGACAAGCCAAGAAGTAACAAAGAGAAGAAGAAAGAAAGGAGGAAGAGACCGCTGGAGGAAACACCTCTGCAGCTGCTTCACAAGCAAACAGGGTAGCACGTCCGCGTGCAGGCCGACGATGCAGAAAACACAGAAGAAGAAGAAGAGCTTAAGTAGTTGTGTGTTTGTTCAGTTAGCATAAGGAGTTTTAGATAAATAGCGACCTGGGTCGCCCTCCGTGGGTGCTAGCGGGGTGCTCTGCCCAGACACACCAGCCTGGAAGTGGAAACTGCTGCTACCGCATGGATGCTAACGCTAACAGACAGCAGAGGCAGCATTTGTTGCTAATGTGTTGTAATAAACGACCTGTTTGGCCTAAAGATCCTGAATCTGGTGGAACTTTAGCGTCTCCGTACCTCCCCCCCCTCCCCCGCAGGCCTGTTCAGATGCAGCCATGCATGTCTAATGGGGGGGGGGGGTCCATCCTGCAAATTAGCAGGCTGATTTCCCTGGCCAGGTTTGGACAGAGCGTTTCCATGGACGACGGCCAGGCCCCGGGCGCCGAGGACGCCGTCACGGTGGCCGAGCCAAGATGGCCGCCTCCCATTCAAAACGCCGCCGCCGCTGTTGTTGCTGCGGGCGATTACGCAAAGGTCCAGCGCACGGCCGGTTTGCGCCCGCAGCAGCTGGAAAGCATCACCTGAGCGGAGGAGACGGCCGAAACGTGCGCGGACCGTCGAGCTAGCGCGGAGAAGATGAAAGAGACGAGAGCCCTTTGATGGGAACAGTTATACAGCAGGCGCAGTGAGAAGCACAGCGAGTACTCCTGGTATGAGAGTACAAATACTCCGGAGTACTTTAGCCCTCATTTCAGGTACGTCAGCGGGGGTGCTGATGCTTTCTGGGGTCTCCATGACAACCAGCAAGTGAAGAGGACCCAGCTTCCTGTTTTGGCCTCCGGAGAACAAAGTAAACAAAAAAGGAGGCGTGACAACAACCCCCCCCTCCTCCTCCTCCTCCTCCTCCTCCGTGGTTGACGTGCGTGCGATGAGAAGGAAGATCAAAGGTTCTGATTTGGAGCCTTTTATCAGAAGCGGAGGCTAAAGCGGTGGCGCGGATGCTAACGGCGGCGCTTGGCCTCCCTCCTGCCTTCTGTGGGATAATAATAGTTGGTGTTGCTGGAGGATCTGGCCCGCGAGCGCCGCCACGGCGCCACCTCCAGTCTCCAGCGTCACTTTAAAACTTGTAATGGTTAGCATATGCAGCGCAATCTGTTCCGTTATTTACTGGTGCTCTAATCACCGCGCGTGGCAACATCTCGAGTCTGGAAGGATTTCACAAGTAAGACTTCATGGGCTAATCTCACTCCATGACTCTAATTAACGCATCATTAAAAGCATAATTCACATAATTATAATTTCGCACTTTTTAAATGGGAGATGAGGAAGAGGCGAAGGTGTCTGAGGAGCCAATTTAGAGAGTGAAACAGATTCTGGGCCGGGAGGCGGAGGGAGGACAAAACGAGGAGAGCGCGGCGGAGCGGCACCTGCGCCTCCTCCAGACCGGCAGGAGCGTCCGGGCCGGCTGGAGGGCTGGGCTGCACGTCCACGTGGACGCGTGGACGCGTGGACGCGTGGACGGCCCAGCAGACGGACACACTCACACACACACCCAGCCCTTTGATGTGCCAGATCATGTGACCCAGTTCAGAGAGACTTTTGTGAGTTCAGGAGAACATTTCTGAATAAAGCAGGTCCAGGGTGAAAAACATGGCTGTGTGTGTGTGTGTGTGTGCGCGCGCGCTCGCGCTCGCGTGCGTGCGTGCGTGCGTGCGTGTGTGTGGGGCTCTTCTCACCTTAAAGGTGCAGGTGTGAACCATCTCAGGTGATGATGACTTTATTTCTCTACCGGAACAGAAGAGCTGCACAACCATCGGTGATAACCTGCAAACACACACACACACACACACACACACACACACACACACACACACACACACACAGGAGGCATCTCTGTCTACTTTTGAACAACACACTCTGAGCTCACGCATACGTTAGCCACCATTAGCCTGAACAAACAGCTACATTTAATGCTGATGAATCACTGGGAACATCAAAGGCCTCTGCGGCTCGTCCTTTCATCTGGCCTGACTTGAGGCTGGTTTTTGGACCGGTTCTGGAGGCGGAGACTCGGATCCAGCCCGCTCCAGAGGCGAGGCCGCGAGGCGTCGTGCTCTTCTTCTTTGGCGTCCGGAAGCTTCCTGCAGATGGCGGCTCCACATCGCTCCTGGACGGGCTCCCGCTCGCCAGCGGGCCCGGCTGAGGCACCAGCCCGGCGTCCAGCGGCCCGCTCCGGCGCCGGGGCCTGGGGAGCGAGGACGCCTGGCTGGGCGCTTGGCGGCGGCTAACGGCCGCCGCGCTGGTGCCACGTCTGTGTAGGTGTTTCTGCTTTCTTCCAGCCAGTGTTCAGATCTCTCCTTTGTTCTGGGCCCGACAGACGCCGGCGGTGGGACGTGGGACGCCGTCCCCCGTCCGGGACGCCGCGGCGTGGGCGTGCCGTTCGTTAGCGTGATCAACCTCAGCTTTTGGTCTTTTCAGAATTAAATATTTGCCTCAATAAACGGCCTTTAATTGGTTTAATGATAATAAAAGCTAAATCCTCCCCCAGACACACCAGAGCCAAACGTTCGGTCCAAAACCCACAAGAAAGACCCGTAATTGTCCTCATTGTTGAGTCAAATACATTGTGTTACCATGGAAACCTGGTTCAGGAACAAAAGGTGCGCTTAACAAGCTCGGTAAAATGATTTAGCGCAGGAAGCTAATGTCGCAGCGAGCTAATGTTTGGCGATCCTCTGCTGAAGCTAGCCAACAAGAATGTTGTGCAAAGTTAACTGTAGTTAGCATTTAAGCGGCCTTTGAAAGCAACATGTGACACATGTAGCTAGCAGAGGAACGCTAACGAAACCCCGCCTGAAGGTGGTGAGGCGCTAAAGATCCTGCAGGGGAAAATAAAAGTTTATCTTAGCAGGTTTTAGCGTCACATAAATCAGTAGCTTGAACAGAGTCTGAAGGCTGAAGCTTCTTTTGTTTTGCTGTTGGAGGCTAAAAAAACAGGAACACCGGGAAGAGGGAGAAGCAAAATGAGCGTTTAGCCGCCGGTGTGAAGCGCTTGTCACACCAGACACGTCTCCCGGTCCCGTAACGGCTCCGGCTCCGTTTCCTGGTGCAAAATCTGGGCGCTTGTGTCGGCTGCACATGCTCCGGCAGCCTAATGAGGCGCCATTAAGCAGGCGAGAGGCGGTAATTAGAGCCAACGTCAGCGCCGACGACAGATGGAATGCTAAGACAAGCATCTCCACCTCACCTCCACACGCGAGCCTGCGTGTGTGTGTGTGTGTGTGTGTGTGTGTGAGAGAGAGGGAGGGAGGGAGGGAGGACAAAATGTGTCAGAAAAGGAAGAGCTGAAAACGTGTTGGTTGAAGAGAGAAACGCTGCTGGAGAAGAAACGCGGCGCCGGAACGAGAGAACACCTGAACCCACGTGAGGCCGACAGAAGCTGTTGGTCAAAGATTAGCTTCGTTTGTTGACGCTAATAGCTACGCTAATATCAGCCTCTGGGGTTTGGCCCTCAGGAGAGATTTTATCTAAAAACCTACAGGTCCAGGGTTGGTTTCTAAACGACTGTTCATCCAACCGAGATCAAAGACGGGCGAGAAGAATCCGACTAAAGTGTCTGAGGCAACATCAACGTTGGTCCCCCAAACGGCGCCTGAGGACGATTCAGGGGCCCCGAGGCGGAGCCTTGAGGTAGAGGGGCGTGGCTTCACACACACACACACACACACACACACACACACACACACACACACACACACACACACAGGTTTGGGTCAACCACCACAACCCCCGTCTCGGCCTGCTAAAAGCAAGAAAAGAAAACTCAGAAAAGGCCAAAAAAGACGGATAAACAGCAAAGACGAGAAAGTGAAGGAAAAGGAGAGATAATTATGTGCCGAGCACGAGAGACAAGAGGGAGTGAGAGGGATGAAGGGTGAGGGTGTGAGGAAGGAGGATAAAAATAGGGAGAGGTGAGGAAGAAAGGCGAAAAAGACGAGAAAACGGAAACAGGCGGAAGAAAACGCAAAAGAAAGAAAAGAAAGAGTCTGAAACCGGCAAAAAAATACAAAAACATGCTGAAAAGGTCTGAGGACAAGTTTGGGGACGACGAAGGGGCGGAGCCAGTGTGCTGCACGCGACCACCAGGGGGCGCTTTGATGGTTCAAAGGCACCGTAAAGTCGCGTCTGTCCTGCACATCAAAGACCAGCGATGCTTTTCCCTCATTAGCACAACGACCTCCAGCTCAACTACGGCGACGTTAGCGCGTGAGGTGTTGCCGCTCTACCTGGAGCCCCGCCGCCACCGCGCCGCAGATTAGCATCGGCGCGTCTCCGAGGCTTTGTTGACGCTAATTTCTGTTTCTGTAACCAAATATTGCCGCACATTTGCCCGGCGGCCCGAGTGTTAATGAGCCTGCGGGAGGAGACGAGCGCGCAAGCTAGCACGTGGGCAGCCGCGGAAAGTTGCTAACAGCCAATCAAGTTGTCACTTTCACAGAGGGAGAGAGAGAGAGGGGCGAGGGGGGGGTTGAGGGTCCGCCAGCGCCGCCTGTTTGGGCCGGTTACCAAGTGTTTTTATGGTGATGTTAATAATTTATCGTGTCAACTTCCAACATATGAGTCGCTGTTTCCAGACTGTTCCGAAGGGCACGACTGGCGCCGCTCGCGGCGGCGTCGGGAAACGAGCCGGCGAGCGAAGCGGAGCTTCGGCTCCTGAGGGTTCAAGACGCTGACACTGAAGGTTGGATCCCGTTGGATCCCGTTGGATCCCGTTGGCATCAAAACTCCCGTCGACTCCCGGAATTCCCGCCAGCCATGAAAGCGGATTTTTAGCTGCACCATAATTTTCATAAAAATGCTGGAACTTTTAATTAAACTACAGCTGCAGGAACAGCGTCAGCTAAAGGAGAACACACACACACACACACACACACACACACACACACACACACTCACACACACAGACGTACGGAGCCGCCGCCGGAAGCTCCAGTCCTCGGGAATGTCTGCTTTGATCTCTGTAAAGGGCCAAGAAATAGAGAAAACTTCTGCTAACGGACCTTCGGTGGCTAATCAAGCTAACCAAGACGTACGTGAAAGAAAAAAGAAGCCCCGCCTACTTACCTACAAACCCCTTCATCTTCTTCGTCTTCGTCCATCCCCGCCTCCTCCTCTTCCTCCTCGCATCAGGAAGATCAAAGCATCTTGATCTTCTGATCTGAACTCGATTGATCGGTTCTGGACGTGATGATGATGGAGGATGATGAAGGTGGAAACGTCACCTGTTGACGGAGGCGGAGACAAACCGTTCAAGACGTTTGGACCTGTCAGGGACAACACTCGAGGTGTGTGTGTGTGTGTGTGTGTGTGTGTGTGTGTGTGAGGGGGTGTTAGCGCTGGACGACAGATTAGCCCTGAGGCGCTGCAGGTGTTAGCGAGGAGGAGGTAAAGAACGACGCCAGGAAGAGCCCCAAGAAAACAAGACATGCTTTGATCTGATGACGTCATCAGAATTAAACAGTAAAAGTCGTTAACCTGAAGAGAAAATTGAAGGTTCCTCCTGGTTCCTCTGGAGCTTTGATCTGGAACCGTGATGGGACCAAAACCTGGACCTCCATCTGGGCCCGGTCAGCCCGCGGGGATCCGACCCGGTCCCGGTCCGAGCCTGGGTCCAGGTCCGGTGCTTCCCGCCTCTCGGACGCCAGGGATGGTTTTAAAGCGCCGCCATCTGTTGGGGGGGCGGAGCCTGTCGCCCCGACGACACCAGAGCGTCTCCGGGGAGACGGGGACGACTGCTCATCCCGCCGAACCCCGGTCACGTGACCACGGCCGTTGGAGCCGGGCCGGGGTGGGCGGTTCCTGGCGGGGCGCTCCGGAGGAATGTTCAGGAAGTGATCAGCGCAGGCTCTTCCTGCTGATAATGGCGGGATAGTGGAGCCCCTCCCCCCTGGCGGAGGCGTTCAGGGAGCGGGATCAGCGACCGGGACGGGGGGGCTAATCCGTGGAGAACAAAGCGGGATTAGCGGGTTCCCAGCGGCATGAGGCTCCTTCCTCCCATAAGGCCATCACACACAGCAAGGCTCCGCCCCCTCCGCGACAAAAGACGCCGCCGTTTCCCGCCGCCGCTAGAAGACGGAAGCAGAGGGAAGAAAGAGAAGTGGATTAGCTAACAAAGACACACAGGAACACCATTAGCTCGTAGCATTAGCATCCTTGCTGGTTTGACGCTTTCAGCCACAATTTGACGGCTAGCATTAGCATCATCAGGCTAAATGAGCTCCTGTCCCTACAATGACACATATGCATCGTCCGGGCATCGCTAACCTGCGTTTGCGGCCTAGCTAATTGCTCTTCAGCGCCTCCCGCTGGTCGCGCAGGGGCGTAAATCAGGGGAAACAATCAGGGTTAATTGGGAGCTGGTGGGAGGTTGAACTGGGAAGGAGGAGGAGGAGCTGGCGCGTCACCGTGGCGAGAAGGCGCCGCGCGGCAGACGGCGGTTTTGTGCTAACCTGCATAAATTAAAGCCAGCTAGCGAGGCTCATTAGCAGGAATCTGGTGGTCAGTGCTACGTGTTACAGGTCAGCTAACGACACCTGCGTTTAGGCCAAATCTGAGCTAACGTTAGCTAAGTCTTTTGGCACCACCTCCAAAATGAGACGCTAGCTAGCTACAGTAGTTAGCAGTACGTTAGCTCACAGCACACAATATGCCTTCCTGTAAAAGTCTGTTCACACCCGGGTCACCGTTTTCGGCGCCATATGTCGCCTTCGCCGGGATCTGTCCCCGAACGACGCGCACGTGAGTGCGGCGGGCTAAACAACGGCTGCCGCGAGCACGCCGCTGAAATATGTCGCTGCGACGTGTTCGTGAGGGTGACGGCGACGCCTCCGGGATCTCACAGCGTGAGACGAGAAGTGGCACGCAAGCGCGCGCACGTGCACGCACAGCCATTGTTGTGGTTAGGCTAATGCTAACGCTACTAATGACTGGGGTAGAGGCGGTGGGAACTTTGAGAGGATGTCAGGACCTCAGTGAGTGATGGAGAACACTTTCAGTTGGTGTGTGTGTGAGTGTGTGTGTGTGTGTGTGTGTGTGTGTGTGTGAGGGACCTGTAGGGTCTTTGTGGAGTCTCGGTATAATTATCTGTGTAATTGTCGTGTATTTTGTAAAGTGCCAGATCATTTAACTCCGGATTAGCTCTTCTCACCTTCAACGGCCAAGATCTCGCTCTCTCTCGCTCTTACACACACACACACACACAAACACACACACACACTTTCGCTCTCTCTTTCTTTGTTCTCTCAGCCACCTCTTGAGTTACGGAAGGTATCAAGTCGCTTGTCCATCTGTGATACAGACTGGCGCGCACGCACGCACACGCATGCATGCAGAAACAAATACACACACACACACACACACACACACACACAAAACAAAAACACATCCATCCTGCTCATTAGGTTCTTTTAAGGTCTGTCGTTAAGACAGAATCAGTTCAGAATCATAATTAGCATGTGGATGCTAACGCTACCTTTGTTCAGGTAAACGAGCCGAGAGGCTCCTGGGTTCTTCACCTTTGATCTGCTTTGTCACCTCCACTGAAACGAGCTCGGTTAAAGGTCTCGTTAAACCTCTGCCTTAGGCCACGCCCCCTTCACGCCTGACGCACGCGGCCATGCTGCCATAACACATACGTGACCTTCACATGCTAGTACACACGCAATTGTGCGGAATGCTAACAATGAGCAAACAAAATCACAAGATGCTCCAGAATTAGCAGTGCTAATGCTAATGCTATCATCTCGCTCCTGCTACAACCAAACCTGCGTCCTTTGAACTCACACCTGCTCCTCGAATCTGATGCTTTAGTGATTCAAGCTGGTGAGCGGTTAGCGCGCTAAGCTAGGCTACTTTCAGTTATGACCCGCTGAGTCGGCCGTTTCCCACGTCTCAGGAAGCCAAACGCAGCAGCGCCGTCGCTCAGGTGTGTTTCTAGACAATCGGGGGCCAATTTGTGTCAGGTGACTTTTAATGGACGTTTTAAAGGTAATTTATGTTAGCGTGTCACAACCAGTTGACGCTTCCAAATTCCACAACTTCCCAGCGCACTCATCAGCTCATCTGGCTGTTACGACACCTGTAATTATCCTGGACAGGTATGAAGATCTACAGCCTCCGAGGCCACGCCCCCCGCCTGACTCACAACACTACCTTCACCATTCCCACCTGCTAGCCAAACATTGGCTTTAGCAGCAAGGAACATTAGCATAAAATTACAGCTAGTTGTGGCAAACGTTTGAAAAATGATGCTAGCAGAAAGTCTGTAGCCGTTGCTGCTTAGCGTCAGCTAGATTTTGTGCTGTTTGGCTGGTAGGTCTGTGTGTGTGTGTGTGTGTGTGTGTGTGTGTGTGTGTGTGTGTGTGGCCCCTAGGCTCTTCCTGAAGCCGTCTCTCCTGCCTGATGCTAACAGCTCCCCAATGAACACAATTAGCCGCTAATGGCTTCCCTGCTCGTCCCCGCCGTCGCCTCCTCGTTAGCGTGTCTTTTCCTTCCGTAAAGACACTTTCTTTTCTTCTTTTAGGAGTTTTTTTGTCATTCTTCTTCTCACGCTTCTTCTTCCGGTGAAACATGAAAATCGGGACTTATTCCCGTTAGCTGGTCCGGCGCTCAGACATGTCCGTCCTGACAACATCAACACACTCTGAGGGCATTTACACCCCCGAGTGTGTGTGTGGGGTTGGGGTGGGGGGGGGGCGGAGGTGCTGCTGCAGACGTGATGGACGAGGTCTTTTTTTCTCTGATTTGGACTCTTTTCTTTGGTTTGAGGGCATCAAAAGTCCCCACAAGGATGGAAAAACACGTTTGTGTGTGTTTTCAGGAAAGGGGGCTCTTATCTGTCTCAGACCACTTGACACACACTAACACACACACCTGCGGTTTCCATGACAATATGTTACCGCCACCCACCTGCCTGCCCCGGGCCGTGGTGGGCGGAGCCGACCGTCAGACAGGAAGTCCAGACGACAGACGGACGCCTGTGATTTATGGACGATCAGGCGGCCTGAAGAGGACGAGGAAGAGGAGAACAGGAAGAAGAACGCGGGCTCAGATTTACCTGGCTGATGTGATTCAGGCTCCGCCCCCTGATGAGCCACCCCGGGGTCAACCACAGGCAGACTAAAGGTCATCGGTGATCGTTTGCTTCTGCCTGGAAGCCCAGCTGAGCTGGCAGGTTTGGCTTTGATGTTGATTCCACACCTGAGGTGGTGACAGGCGGGGGGGTCTGAGCGCTGACACCGCCTTCATCTCCAGGTGTGTGTGTGTGTGTGTGTGTGTGTGTGTGTGGCCCCCAGGCTCTTCCTGCAGCCGTCTCTCCTGTCGCTAACTGACGCTAACAGCTCCCCAATGAACACAATTAGCCGCTAATGGCTTCCCCGCTCGCCCCGTTAGCCACCTGCTCTTTCTCTCTCTTTTCCGAGTTCTGCTCGTCCGTCCTGGCGTTCGGACCGGCGGCGCCGGCGCTCAGAAGATGCCATTTAGTCGCGGCGGCGCTCAGACATGTCGGCCCCGACAGCATCAAAGCTCCGCTCTGAGGTCATTTACACCAGCGGCGGGTGACGGAGGGACGCCGTGACCGCCGGCGCCGCCACAAACACCCGCCTGGGTGCCGCCGCTTCGTTGCTGTAGCAACGGCCGGGCTACTCGGAGGGGTCGAACAGAGCGCTGTGCCGCTAACAGAGGTCACAGCTAACGCTAACGCCAGGAGTATTAAACTACAAGGGAGGTAAATTCAAGCGTAGCAGCTAACGCGGCTAGCAGGCGCGTCTCCCCTATAGGTGTCAATACTGTTATTACACGTGTTATAGATATTCGCTGGTTCAGGCGTCTGTCAGCGGCGGGAAAACCGCAGGTCAAAGGTCGGAGGGACGGGCGAACCAGGAGCGCCTAGGGTCCGAACCTGGGGGGGGGGGTCCTTTCGCCCCGCCCCCAGCGCTCCTATCGAAGGGGCGCGTTAGCCGCAGCCGCGGCGTGTTTTCACCTGCGCAGCTATGACAAAAATGTGTGTGTGGGGGTAATGACACACGGTCAGGTGTTATAAGCGCCTCAGTGCTGTAATAAACACATCAGCCTCAATCTGCCCTCTTGTGGAACTTCTTCCATTCAAGTTGAAATCGCTGCTCGCCGCTGGTTTGAGCTTCCGTAGAATAGTTTGATTTCAATAAATTATCCATTTATGTGAATGTAAACCAAACAGAACTGGTACAAAGTGCTAAATTAAAGTAAAAACTCCAAAAACTCACTTTTAAACGCGTTTCTGTTTCTGGCGGGTCCGTTCGCGGCTCGGCGGCGCCCCCCAGCGGCCAGCGGCGGAACGACGCCTGAAAACCTGCCAAAGGTCAAAGGTCAGAGTGAACGAACCAGCTGTGGAGGCTCTGCTGTTCCCAACCAAACTAACTGTTCCCTCACCAACTTTAGCAACCAGGGAATCACCTGCAGCACCCAGACGCCTCCTGGGGAGGCAGAGCAGCCGCCTCCTCCTCCTCCTCCTCCTCCCCATGCTCCTCCTCCTCCTGCTCCTCCTCCTCTTCCTCCTCCTCCTCCAGGGTCTAAATCAGGTGAAGCTTTGATGTTCTGTCACTGGTTCGTTGAGGTCAAACTGGCCACGCCCACTTTTTATAGCGATATTTAATTAAATAAAATGATCACTGATAAAATGATCAGTTTCCCCCACGAGCATAAACTATCTGCCACAGACATCAGGACGGTTTAACTTGAGATTTACCAGCACCCACCTGTTCCACGCTTATATAAAGACTCCATGTGTGCGAGGTGTGTGTGTGTGTGTGTGTGTCCCACCTATAGATGGTCAGACTCTCATTCGTCTGTCACACTGTATTTGGCAGCTTGAATGCTACCTAAAGCTTCTGAACACACACACACACACACACACACACACACACGGCAGCTTTTCGAATTTTCAGCTGTTTGATAACTCATTTATTAACCACCAGCGCCCCGGTGGTTGGATCGGGTACTACAGGGTGGCCCAGCTCAGGGAGGGGTCACCTGCTCAGGGAGGGGTCACCTGCTCAGGGAGGGGTCACCTGCTCAGGGAGGGGTCACCAGCTCAGGGCGGGGCCACCTGCTCAGGGCGGGGTCACCTGCTCAGGGCGGGGCCAGCTGCTCAGGTGCTCCTCCTCCAGCAGCTTCGAGGAGAAAACAGAGAAAAAAGAACAATGTTAAAAGTTGGAGGCCGGCGGCTCCACCTGCCAGGTGGGAGCATGCTAATGCTAACGGCTAGCAAGGCTTTACCTGTGGTCAGCTGATGCGGTTGGGTGATTAACGACACACCTGAGCAGAAGTGGGGACAGGTTGCTCACTTCCTGTGGAACATCACCACAAATAAAGACTATTTACCCCAGACTGGCAGCTGCTGGTCTGGTTTACTGGTTTCCAGTCTGAACTGGTGAAGCTCCAAACTTTTTAACAAAAACTAAAAAGCATCTAAATAACTTGATCATTAAAAACAGGAAAGATCAGCGTGTTTTTACAGCTTTTTTATAAATACTATGATACAAAGACACTAAAGCCGGCAAACGGAACAGAAAGGCTGACGTCATCGGCCCGCAGCGCCCCCGGAGGCCGCTGGATGTATTACAGCAGAGAGACCCCGGGGTCAAAGGTCAGACGGGGTCGCTGAAAGGCCCCCAGAAGGACTCATGAACCCACTTTAACTTAAAAAAGAAGAAAAATGAAGGCTAAAACAGTCGTTTTCAGAGGACCGGTGAAGGTTTTAAACTAAAACCAGAAACACGCGCCGCCACGGGCCGTCAACACCACGGAATATCTGAACTCCCGGGTTAGAGACGATCCGGGCTTAACCTCCTCCTCAGGTTCCCGGTCCGCTTGGCCCGATCAGAACCTGAATCCCTTTGATCCTTTGATGCTGTTCAGGGGTAAAATAAAAAACGTTCAGACTCTGGAACAAAATCTGGGAAAAGGAGATTTTCCTCCAAACTCGAAGAAAAGAAGAATAAATAGACGTTAAAGTTTCCCTCAAAGGTCTTCATGACGAGTCCAGAGCAGAAGAGGAGGAACGACTGATTCGGTCGCTACGGCAACGCTGACCACCTCCTTTCCTTCCCAGCCTGTCAAAATAAAAGCCTGGACAGGGCCGCCAATCAGGAGCCAGCAGACGGGTCAGGTGACCTCCAGTTCCGGTCTGGGTCGGTCTCGTTCCAGCTGACTGGTTTCCATGGCGACGCCCCCCCCGGGGAAGCCTCTAGGCCAGCAGGCACCAGGGGGTCCGCTTCTGGTCACACTCCAGCCGGGTGTTGATGACGGTGCAGGGTGGCCCCGCCCACCAGCACCTCCTGCCGGGCCTCCACCTCATAACGCAGGTTGGACAGGCCGCCTTCCGGGTCCACCTTGAACTGTTCCTATCGGGACCGGGACCGGGATGGGGACGGGGACCGGGACGGGGACCAGGACCGGGACAGGACAGAGCGGGTTAATCACCTCAGAACTGGACTCAGGCTGAAATCCTAAAGCCCTTCCCGCCCCGCCCCCGGCCGGCCCCGCCCCCGGCGGGTACCTGTTTCTGGGCGGCCACCCTCTTCTGGTCCCTCTTCCTCCAGGCCGGGTCGTGGATGTGGAGGAAGGTTTTGTAGCCCGTGGTGATGCCGCTGGGTCTGAACAACTGAGGAGGAACCACAGAGATCAGAACCGGAAGCGGAAGCGGAAGCGGAAGCGGAGCCGAGCCCACCTGCAGCTCCGCCTTCTTCAGCCGCCGGTAGAACTCGTCGTCCTCGCGGCCCCACCCCCAGAAGCGGTTGGACATGCCGTTGCACTGAAAGCAGAGCAAAGGCCCGACATCAAAGCAGCAGGACGGGAGCAGGAGGACCAACCCTTCTCCAGGTGTCAGACCCTCGCCCGCTGCCACCGGGTGGCCACGCCCCGGTGGCCACGCCCCGAGCTCCTACCAGGTCGTAGTGCTTCTTGGTGAGCAGCAGGATCCCGCCCCACGTAGGTCTGGTAGTGGTAGAGCGGGTGCAGGTCTGGCGAGGCCACGTGGAAGGGGCCGTCCCCGGGGAAGCCGTAGTCCAGGGCCTCGTTCAGGGGCAGCAGGTCCACGTCGTGCATGGCCAGGTAGTCGGTGTCGTTGCCGCTCTCCAGGTGGCCCACGTTGATCAGGGACGCTCGGTTGAACCTGCCAGAGGAGACAGCGGTGGAGGGAGGCTCTGGGGGCGGGGCCTGCAGCCGCCTCACCTGTAGTGGTCCACCTGGTTGACCACCAGGATCTTGTGGCGGATCTTCTTCTTGTTCAGGAAGTTGTGCATGAAGGGGACGAAGACCAGCAGCTCCTCGAAGCGCTCGCGGAACGGGACGATCACGGCCCAGCTTGTGGGGGCCCCAGGAGGGGTCGTCCACGCCCGGCGCCGCGGCCTGGGCCTGGCAGGGCGGCGGGCGCCCCTGGGGGAGGAGCTGGGGGCGGTCCTGGCGCGGCGGCGCGGCGTCGCCGGAGCAGCTGAGCTGAAGCCAGAAGAGGGAGACCAGCAGCAGGACGGTGCAGACGATGAAGAGCTTGTAGATGGTGCATCTGCCCGAGAGGAACCT
>CAAE01014742.1:235219-245219 GCA_000180735.1 Tetraodon nigroviridis
TCTGAGCGCTGACACCGCCTTCATCTCCAGGTGTGTGTGTGTGTGTGTGTGTGTGTGTGTGTGTGTGTGTGGCCCCCAGGCTCTTCCTGCAGCCGTCTCTCCTGCCGCTAACTGACGCTAACAGCTCCCCAATGAACACAATTAGCCGCTAATGGCTTCCCCGCTCGCCCCGTTAGCCACCTGCTCTTTCTCTCTCTTTTCCGAGTTCTGCTCGTCCGTCCTGGCGTTCGGACCGGCGGCGCCGGCGCTCAGAAGATGCCATTTAGTCACGGCGGCGCTCAGACATGTCGGCCCCGACAGCATCAAAGCTCCGCTCTGAGGTCATTTACACCAGCGGCGGGTGACGGAGGGACGCCGTGACCGCCGGCGCCGCCACAAACACCCGCCTGGGTGCCGCCGCTTCGTTGCTGTAGCAACGGCCGGGCTACTCGGAGGGGTCGAACAGAGCGCTGTGCCGCTAACAGAGGTCAACAGCTAACGCTAACGCCAGGAGTATTAAACTACAAGGGAGGTAAATTCAAGCGTAGCAGGTAACGCGGCTAGCAGGCGCGTCTCCCCTATAGGTGTCAATACTGTTATTACACGTGTTATAGACATTCGCTGGTTCAGGCGTCTGTCAGCGGCGGGAAAACCGCAGGTCAAAGGTCGGAGGGACGGGCGAACCAGGAGCGCCTAGGGTCCGAACCTGGGGGGGGGGGGTCCTTTAGCCCCGCCCCCAGCGCTCCTTTATCAAAGGGGCGCGTTAGCGGCCAGCCGCGGCGTGTTTTCACCTGCGCAGCTATTGACAAAAATGTGTGTGTGGGGGTAATGACACACGGTCAGGTGTTATAAGCACCTCAGTGCTGTAATAAACACATCAGCCTCAATCTGCCCTCTTGTGGAACTTCTTCCATTCAAGTTGAAATCGCTGCTCGCCGCTGAGCTTCCGTAGAATACTTTGATTTCAATAAATTATCCATTTATGTGAATGTAAACCAAACAGAACTGGTACAAAGTGCTAAATTAAAGTAAAAACTCCAAAAACTCACTCTTAAACGCGTTTCTGTTTCTGGCGGGTCCGTTCGCGGCTCGGCGGCGCCCCCCAGCGGCCAGCGGCGGAACGACGCCTGAAAACCTGCCAAAGGTCAAAGGTCAGAGTGAACGAACCAGCTGTGGAGGCTCTGCTGTTCCCAACCAAACTAACTGTTCCCTCACCAACTTTAACAACCAGGGAATCACCTGCAGCACCCAGACGCCTCCTGGGGAGGCAGAGCAGCCGCCTCCTCCTCCTCTTCCTCCTGCTCCTCCTCCTCCTGCTCCTCCTCCTCTTCCTCCTCCTCCTCCAGGGTCTAAATCAGGTGAAGCTTTGATGTTCTGTCGCTGGTTCGTTGAGGTCAAACTGGCCACGCCCACTTTTTATAGCGATATTTAATTAAATAAAATGATAACTGATAAAATGATCAGTTTCCCCCACGAGCATAAACTATCTGCCACAGACATCAGGATGGTTTAACTTGAGATTTACCCGCACCCACCTGTTCCACGCTTATATAAAGACTCCATGTGTGTGTGTGTGTGTGTGTGTGTGTGTCCCACCTACAGATGGTCAGACTCTCATTCGTCTGTCACACTGTATTTGGCAGCTTGAATGCTACCTAAAGCTTCTGAACACACACACACACACACACGGCAGCTTTTCGAATTTTCAGCCGTTTGATAACTCATTTATTAGCCACCAGCGCCCCGGTGGTTGGATCGGGTACTACACGGTGGCTCCAGCTCAGGGCGGGGCCACCTGCTCAGGGCGGGGCCACCTGCTCAGGTGCTCCTCCTCCAGCAGCTTCGAGGAGAAAACAGAGAAAAAACAACAATGTTAAAAGTGGAGGCCGGCGGCTCCACCTGCCAGGTGGGAGCATGCTAATGCTAACGGCTAGCAAGGCTTTACCTGTGGTCAGCTGATGCGGTTGGGTGATTAACGACACACCTGAGCAGAAGTGGGGACAGGTTGCTCACTTCCTGTGGAACATCACCACAAATAAAGACTATTTACCCCAGACTGGCAGCTGCTGGTCTGGTTTACTGGTTTCCAGTCTGAACTGGTGAAGCTCCAAACTTTTTAACAAAAACTAAAAAGCATCTAAATAACTTGATCATTAAAAACAGGAAAGATCAGCGTGTTTTTACAGCTTTTTTATAAATACTATGATACAAAGACACTAAAGCCGGCAAACGGAACAGAAAGGCTGACGTCATCGGCCCGCAGCGCCCCCGGAGGCCGCCGGATGTATTACAGCAGAGAGACCCCGGGGTCAAAGGTCAGACGGGGTCGCTGAAAGGCCCCCAGAAGGACTCATGAACCCACTTTAACTTAAAAAAGAAGAAAAATGAAGGCTAAAACAGTCGTTTTCAGAGGACCGGTGAAGGTTTTAAACTAAAACCAGAAACACGCCGAAGAAAAACCCTGAACATCAAACAAAAACACGATTTTCTGCTGTTCTTTACGTTAGTCAATGTTCCGTTTGTGAACGTTGAAACGAGAACAGAACCGGTGGCGGCCCCACGTGTGACCGGAGCCTCCAGACAGCTGGTTCCAGGAGCGTTCCTGAGCACAGTGCCCTGGCAGGTACGGGACCCGAGCCGGCCCCGCCGGCGCCGCCACGGGCCGTCAACACCACGGAATATCTGAACTCCCGGGTTAGAGACGATCCGGGCTTAACCTCCTCCTCAGGTTCCGGCTCCGCTTGGCCCGATCAGAACCTGAATCCCTTTGATCCTTTGATGCTGTTCAGGGGTAAAATAAAAAACGTTCAGACTCTGGAACAAAATCTGGGAAAAGGAGATTTTCCTCCAAACTCGAAGAAAAGAAGAATAAATAGACGTTAAAGTTTCCCTCAAAGGTCTTCATGACGAGTCCAGGGCAGAAGAGGAGGAACGACTGATTCGGTCGCTACGGCAACGCTGACCACCTCCTTTCCTTCCCAGCCTGTCAAAATAAAAGCCTGGACAGGGCCGCCAATCAGGAGCCAGCAGACGGGTCAGGTGACCTCCAGTTCCGGTCTGGGTGCGGTCTCGTTCCAGCCGACTGGTTTCCATGGCGACGCCCCCCCCCGGGGAAGCCTCTAGGCCAGCAGGCACCAGGGGGTCCGCTTCTGGTCACACTCCAGCCGGGTGCTGATGACGGTGCAGGGGGCCCCGCCCACCAGCACCTCCTGCCGGGCCTCCACCTCATAACGCAGGTTGGACAGGCCGCCTTCCGGGTCCACCTTGAACTGTTCCTACCGGGACCGGGACCGGGACGGGGACCGGTACAGGGACAGGACAGAGCGGGTTAATCACCTCAGAACTGGACTCAGGCTGAAATCCTAAAGCCCTTCCCGCCCCGGCCCCGGCCGGCCCCGCCCCCGGCGGGTACCTGTTTCTGGGCGGCCACCCTCTTCTGGTCCCTCTTCCTCCAGGCCGGGTCGTGGATGTGGAGGAAGGTTTTGTAGCCCGTGGTGATGCCGCTGGGTCTGAACAACTGAGGAGGAACCACAGAGATCAGAACCGGAAGCGGAAGCGGAAGCGGAGCCGAGCCCACCTGCAGCTCCGCCTTCTTCAGCCGCCGGTAGAACTCGTCGTCCTCGCGGCCCCACCCCCAGAAGCGGTTGGACATGCCGTTGCACTGAAAGCAGAGCAAAGGCCCGACATCAAAGCAGCAGGACGGGAGCAGGAGGACCAACCCTTCTCCAGGTGTCAGACCCTCGCCCGCTGCCACCCGGTGGCCACGCCCCGGTGGCCACGCCCCGGTGGCCACGCCCCCGAGCTCCTACCAGGTCGTAGTGCTTCTTGGTGAGCAGCAGGATCCCGCCCACGTAGGTCTGGTAGTGGTAGAGCGGGTGCAGGTCTGGCGAGGCCACGTGGAAGGGGCCGTCCCCGGGGAAGCCGTAGTCCAGGGCCTCGTTCAGGGGCAGCAGGTCCACGTCGTGCATGGCCAGGTAGTCGGTGTCGTTGCCGCTCTCCAGGTGGCCCACGTTGATCAGGGACGCTCGGTTGAACCTGCCAGAGGAGACAGCGGTGGAGGGAGGCTCTGGGGGCGGGGCCTGCAGCCACCTCACCTGTAGTGGTCCACCTGGTTGACCACCAGGATCTTGTGGCGGATCTTCTTCTTGTTCAGGAAGTTGTGCATGAAGGGGACGAAGACCAGCAGCTCCTCGAAGCGCTCGCGGAACGGGACGATCACGGCCAGCTTGTGGGGGCCCCAGGAGGGGTCGTCCACGCCCGGCGCCGCGGCCTGGGCCTGGCAGGGCGGCGGGCGCCCCTGGGGGAGGAGCTGGGGGCGGTCCTGGCGCGGCGGCGCGGCGTCGCCGGAGCAGCTGAGCTGAAGCCAGAAGAGGGAGACCAGCAGCAGGACGGTGCAGACGATGAAGAGCTTGTAGATGGTGCATCTGCCCGAGAGGAACCTGGGAGGACAGGCCAGGGTCACGTGATGGCGTCAGACGGGACCGGGACCGGGACCGGGACCAGGTCTGGGTCTTAAATCTGTGTTTTGCCTTTATTCCAGAGAACCAGGTGGGGCCCTGAGGGCCCCCGGCCACATCTACTCACTTCTCTTCCCAGGGGCCACTTCTTCAGAAATGACAGAAGAAGAAGAAGAAAAAGCCCCCAAACTTCCCACTGGTGGAAACTCGCGCCGCCTCGTGAAGGCAACGGACGGAAGTTTAATATCTCACCTTCTCTCCTCTTTGAAGTAGAGCACGGGCTTTCTCTTTGATGAATACATCATGTTTGCGGGTGATTCAGGTTTCATTCAGTCCCGGAACTCATCGGGATTCGTGTGGGTCGACCTGGTTGCTCGTCACTCCGAGCCCAAACGCTGCTCCATGCTAACCTTTAGCCGCCGCCAGGCTCCCTGGAATCCCGGCTCCCAGATGGACGCTGCCGGCGTGAATGCGAGCTTTCCGCTCCTGTCCGGGCTCCCGTGGACCCGGTTCGGGGGCTGTCGGCAGCAGTCCGGGTCCCGGTAGCAGCGACTGTACACGTAGCATGGAGCGGTTCACACGGTCCGCCGCTCCGGGTTCCACAGCCTCACTCCCCGCTCCATTTCAGCCGCGTCACCGGGGCCAGATACGGCCGCGAGTGGCCCCGAAATTCGGCTAATAAAATATTAAATATCGCGACGGAAAATGAGAACAGTAACACGACGCGATTTCGCTAAATAAAAGAGTAAAGGCAGCGGAACGCAGCGTCGATGTTCGACGCACTAAAGGTTCCGGGCGGCAACAACGACTAGAACAAAGGTTCCTACCGGAAGATTAACCCTCGTTCTGGAATGAAATAAAGTGTCCCGGAAATATCAGGACTACACGCTTTAAAAGAAAAGGGGAAATATTCTGGTCAACATTTGGAAGAAGCTAATTTGGAGGTTGCTGTTAGGATTTAAATGTTAAACCGGCAGAGAAAAAAAGCCACTAGTTCATTCGTCAAAGTTGATCACAAGTTTCACCGAAACAAACGTGGATCAAACCCAGAAAAGCTCAGTTTATTAAATCCTCAGAAACCACATCTTTATTTCCATGTTAGTCCGACTTTTTTTTTACAGCAAATAGTTGAGTTTGAGCAGAATAAAGTGACTTTATAAAGATCATAAACTCATCCTGGGGAAGAAGAATCGTGATACTGTTAAATATGTACCCGCTTTACTCAACAGAGTCGACAGAAACAAACGGCTGCCATGAAACCCAAGCCCAGAACTGGAGCCGGACCCTAACCCTACCCTACCCCCCCGGGTCTGACGGACCCCCCAGGGCTCCAGGGAGGGTCAGACAACAATCCTGACTGTGGGGAGGGTTGAAAGCGTCGCTCTCTGCTCCTCGGCCGTCTCACCTTGGTGAGGAACCAGAGGACGAGAGCCCGAGACCCAGACCCTCCCCACACTCCGGCCTTCCTCACCCCGCTGACGGTACAACCTTTGATTTCTTTTCACTTCATTCGCTGCCGTCTTTACGGAGGCCAAACACCTCCACACACACACACACACACACACACACACACACAGGAACCAACCAACTGCTTTATTTCCGTCACGGAGCCGCTCGGCTTCACTTGGAGGGACCAGAGCTCTCAAATCTTTCATCGTCTTTGACAGGAGAACCAAAAAATCCAAACACAACCTAAAGGTGTGGAAGGTGAATCACACAAGGCTTTTCTGCATCACTTCCTTCTCCAACAGCCCCAGTACTGCATCTTCAGCAGACACACACACACACGCACACACACACACACACGCACGCACGCACACAGTAACTCTACACCAGCTTCTTGGCCTCAAAGAAGCTCTTGAGGTGCCTCATCTGCCAGATGCCGATGGCCACCAGGATGATGGTCTGGACGATGGACCACCACAGCACCCGCTGGTTGGTGCTTTCGCTGGTCTGCCGGAAGCGCTCCTCCCGGTACTGGAAGCACAAACACAGGCGTCAGGTCAGGGGCCGGCTCCGCGGCCTCGGCCTCGGCCCCGGGCCCGGACGCTGACCCGCTGGTAGTTCTGCTCCTTCTGGATCTGGTCCACCTGCTCCACCAGCTGCCTCACGCGCAGCTGCAGCTCCGACAGCTTGTCCTTGGCGGCGATCTCGGCGTAGTTGTTGGCGTGTTCGCCCACCTGGATGTCCAGGTGGACTCTCTGCAACACCACAGCATCACAGGGGCGTGAGCACAGCTGGATTCAAGGTCAGGGGGTTAGGGCCTCACGGGGCTCCGCTCACCAGCATCCCTCCTGCAAACAGGGAGAACTTGGAGGAGTTGGAGTGCAGGCAGATCTGGTGTTCTCCGGGGGTGTGAGAGGTGAAGGTGAAGCGCCCTTCTGAGCCGTACTGGCGGGACAGGATCACCTGCAGGAGAGACACACACACACACACACACACACTCTATCCTGGCTCCGATGGCGGTGATGAAGGTGATGCTTTGGAACGAGCCTTCACCTTTTCATCGGGGTCTTTGACCTCTACAAACATTCCCAGGCCCTGAGTGGCTGGGAGGTACTCCTCCTTCTGTTTGTCATACAGCTGAGTCCGGTAGTTACCTAAACACACACACACACACACACACACACACACACACACACACACACACACACACACACACAAGCAGAAGGATCACAAAATGCAGACATGTGAATCTAAAAATAAAGCCCTCTCTGGGTCTGTGCTGGCAGATGGTTCCATGTTTGTGTTCCTGAGACCAAACTCGTTATGGAAATCCCAAATTTCAGGCTCCACCTGTTGTTCAAACTGGGCCGTGACGTCACTTCCTGACCTCTTACCTGAATGAGCAGGTGTTTGCCCGACCACCAAATCACCCCAAAAATAACGACGAGGGAAGATTCCCAGGGTTGGTTAGGGAGGATTCTCGCCAGGACTTTACACCCAAACCGGAAGTGCCTTTTTAATCTAATATATGCGGAAGCCTCGTGACATGTTACTGTTAGGCCCAACACAACAAGCAGCTGACCGAGCAGTCTCTGGCAGAGGTTTTATTCCGGACTAACACAAACATGCGCTGTACAAAGCTTCTGTAAAGCCACTTTAGTTCCCCGGGAGCTAGCCGTTAGCATTAGCGTTAGCCGGCGACTACTCCGCGTCCTCCCGCGGACTCACCGATGATCATCGTCTCGTCGGGAATCTCCTCGATGAAGCACTTCTTCTCGGTCTCTCCGATGTGGAAGTACAGCGAGGAGACGGCGCCGTAGAGGACGTTCAGGAGCAGAACGGAGCAGCACGACCGCATCCCGACGGACACCATCTTCCTCCCGGGAGCTCGCGCCACCGAGTCTGCGCAGATAGCGCAGTGCCACGTAAGCCTCGCGCCGCGCCGACCAATCAGAGAGCAGGAAGGGATGCTGGGCGTTGTAGTTTTTAGGTGGCCGCGGCCTGCCTGCAATCACAGAGCCGAGTAACGGAAGCAGTCGGGATGAGTTCCGCTCACAAGCGTTGGCTCGTGTAATAAAAGCTGGATTAAAGTGGTGTCCGAGGCCTTCTGTGGTTGCAGATGTAATATTTCTGAGCAATTTTACACACATGACTAGGAATCAGTTACACACCCTCATGTTAATCAGCTCAAAAAAAGGATCCAAGTAGCTTTGACATTTGATCTTTGAGTGAGGTTAGGGTTAGGGTTAGGGTTAGCTTTGAATCGAAGTAACATATTACATTTGTGTAAAGGTTACTTGTTCACTTCCACCCTCTGCGATTATAAAAAAGTAGTGCAACATACAAGATGCAACAAGACGCTGACAACAAAACATCCTGCTGCCTCTGCAAAAATAGCAAGACAAACCATGTCACCCTAACCACTAACAGGTGCAGCACACTCACCGTCTCAGTGATATTGTCATTGAAAAAATTATAAATAAAAAATACAACATTATTCTATCACTGTTGCTGATAGTGATAGCACCACACTGATGGTACTGTCACTGACGATGTGTCCAAGACATGCACCAATAGGTGTATTTAGGAATCAGATCATCATTAACTGTTAATAATAACAACAAAATAATAATAATATAAAGACATTGTTACAACATTTGTCTCTAGGGGGCAGCACAAAGCTTTACGCTAACAGACACAAAAAACGAAGAAGAAGAAGAAGCAGGCGAAGAAGAACAAGACCTCCTCTCCAAGCGGTTTCCATGGATATCCAATATGGCGACCGGTAAGTTTAACGCCTTTTGTTCAGAATAAAGATATCCCTAGAAGCGGCGACTCGGGAGTTTTACCGTGAAACTCGGGCGGACATGAGGCTCGACGGCGGCCTGAGCTCGGCAGCCCTGACCCTGACCCTAACGACCCTAACGACCCTAACGACCCTAACGACCCTAACGCGGGGGTAGGGGGTATAGCTGGAGTCGGGGGTATAGCTGGAGTCGGGGGTTGACTTGTCCTAATTTCATGCTGTCAACCCGTCTTTCACAGGGAGCCAATCACCTGTATCCTTCACACCAAACCGCTGCTCAGGTGAGTGTGTGTGAACGTGTGTGTTTCTTAACTGGTCCCCAGCTGAGCTCGACTCCGCTGCAGGTTCTCTTCTACTTCAACAAATGGTACTTCTCTGCGTTCTACCTGGTGGAGGTTCTCATCTTCGTCTATAAAGGTGTGTAACAGCTGCTGAGCTCCTCCTCCTCCACCTGGGACCAGCCAGGGTCTGTTAGGGGTCTGCTGTTCACACCTCCTCCAGGTTTTGAAGGGTCACTCAGGACTGTAAGGGTTGATTTCTTCTTCTGTGGTAGGGGTGCTGCTGCCGTACCCTCCAGGTAACCTGGTCCTGGATGTGGTTCTGATGCTGCTCTTCCTGGGCCTGGAGACTCTCCGGGTCTTCTACGGTGAGCGAGGCCCCTGCAGGGCTCTCCGGTTCTAACCACCCCTGTGTAAAGGCCTGCTGTGATCCCCGGAACGGGCCCTCAGGTTGGAAGGGGAACCTGTGCGAGCGCGCGCTAGCCTCCTGCGTGTCCCTCTCCGTCCTGGTTCCGTGCGTGGCGCTGGCCGTCTACGTGCTGCTGCTGCAGACCTTCGTGCTGCGGCTGGAGTTGCTCCTGGCTGCGGTGCTGCTCGTCTTCTATGGGCTGGAGCTCCTGTTCGGGCTGGTTTCCTTACTGGCCTTTTCCAGGTGGAGCCACCTCGTCCCACCCGGCCCACCGCTCCGCGTCAGGACACGTCCTGCTTCACTCTGCTCTTCTGTCCAGGTCTCGCGGGTATTGAGGAGGACCTGTGGAGTGAAAGAGGCGGTCAGACAGGATGGAAACACACACCCAAGATGGACGCGTCGAAGAAAAATGTCAAAATTGTGAAATCTGTAAAAACCTTTTTGTAAACAAATGTTTATTTTCATTTTCTGGTATTAAAACACTTGTACATTGATATCTGTTAGTCCGACTACTTCTCTTTCCTTAGAAAGAGAAGAAGATGATGATAAAACTGAAGGGGTCACTGGGGGTCAAAGGTCAGTGGCGTCATAGGGAGGAAAGGAGGGAGGGAGGAGAAGAAGAGAG
>CAAE01014742.1:247719-249494 GCA_000180735.1 Tetraodon nigroviridis
ATTCTCCGTCTCCTGTCAGAAGGCGAAGCTGGTTCCATAACCAGGCGGTAACCCCCCCTCTGACCGCCTCGGGGCTCAGACCACCACAATACCAGGAAGAGAGTCTCTCACACACACCACACACACTCCCACATCACACAAACGGGAGCGGCGCTGTGGAATTCCCAGCCCAACAATGAGACCAGCTCAGCTTTGTAGAGCTCAGGAAACACGCTGGGACCACATGCTAACGTCAACACAAGCGTGAGGCGCTCACACGCTGGTTTCAAACAGCTTCAGCGGGTTGTGTTGATGCTAATAGCGCTAACCGGTAGCTTAGATGTGCTGCTTGAATCTCCGAAGCTCAGTGGTGTGCACGGTGTGGGAGGATGTGGAAGCATTAGCCGCCACTCTGTTATTTCCTGCTTTCTTCCTGTTTTCTGCATTTGTTAATGTGCCCATTGTGCTGACTGTCTGTGTATGCTAGCAGGGGTCAGAGTTCACTTACTCTGGCCTTCACAAGTCAGGGAGTTGAGACCAAACCCAACGATGCCAGAGCAGACATTAGCTTAGCTTACCAGCATCCTCACATTTAGCAGCGCTAATATTGGATCCTTTGGCGGTAAAGGTGAGGGAAGCTAGCGGGGAAACGCTAGCGGCTGGTGGGACAGCGTGCTGGGCTCAGGTACCTGGGTGGTTGAGCAGGTGGTTGAGGCCTTCGTCCAGCTGAGGCGAGTCCCTTCCGGGTTCCCAGTCCACGTCTCCGGCCTCGCTCTCGGCCCGCGTCCGCTGTCCTTGGCGCTCTGCCAGTCGGAGCAGTCCTGACCTCCGTACCTGGACAGGACCGCAGAACCTTCAAACACCAGAGCCAGAGCCCGGAGAGGGACCCCAGAACCACCGGTCCCAACGAGGCTAGCGCTCGGGGGCCTGTAGGGGCCCAGCGGCGTTTGTGGGTGGCTGAATAAACTGGCTGCTGCTGTCGCTAACTCCTGGAGGAAAAGGAGCAGAGGAAGAACAGGAGGAGGAGGAGGAGAGCACGGACCTGCGGTGGGAGAACTTGTTGCCCCTGAAGTTGGTCCTTGGCTGCAGCTGGCCCTGCCTCAGGAGGGAGAGGAGCTGGGAGATCTGCTGCAGGGAGGAAGACAAAGACGCAGGTGAGGAAGAGCAACCAGCCTCAGCCGTGTCAGCGTCTTCACTTCTCTACAGAACCATTTTAATCAGTGAAAGATGCTGCCTTCCTGCTGACCCTGTCTGTGAGTGTGAGTGTGAAGTGTGTGTGTGAGTGTGTTTGTTGGAGGATAGGGGAGTGGGGGGGGGTGAAGAAAGTGTTTTTTGTTTTGATAGGTTTTTTTTTGGGTGGGGGGTGATTAAAGTTGGTGTTGTTAAGAGGGATTGTTGTGTTGGTGTTTTTTTTTTTTTGTTTTTCTGTTTTTTTTATTTTAATTTAACATTAATTTTTGGTGTTGGTTAATTGTGTTTTGGAAGTTTTTGTAGTTTTTTTATATTTTATGTTTTAATTTATTGGGTGGGTGGTTATGAATTTAGAATGTTTTTTTGATTTTTTAAATTTTGTTTTTTTTAATTTTGTTTAAAATGAATAGATATATTTTTTTTTTTTTTTTTTTAAGAAAATTTGTTTTTGTTTGGAAGGGGAAATTTTATTAAAAAAAAAATTTATTTTTTTTTTTAAAAGAGTGGGAGTGATTTTGGGGGATAAAAAAAAAAAAATTTTTTTTTATTTTATTAATTTTTATTTTTTTTTTTAAAAAAAAAATTTTTTTTTTTTTTTTTTTTTT
>CAAE01014742.1:249544-257044 GCA_000180735.1 Tetraodon nigroviridis
AGTGCATCACCATGGGGACAGCATGCCCATCATTTGTGCTGATAGTCACTTCAGAGGGGGGCTGAAGGGAGAACAGATTGACTGTGGAGATGGGTGCTTCCACACCCAGTCTTCAATGTCTCACTAAATGCTTTTATCACTCTTCTACAACTGACTGAATGTCTCTTTTTTTTTTTTAAATTAGAAAGTCATATTTGTAAGATATATACCAAAATGCATACTTTTTTTTTCATAATCATGTTTTCAGAAAGATCTGTCATTGTTTCTTTAAGCGTCTCATTTTTTAGTTGGACAAAAATAGCTAGTTATAAATGTTGTCCTGTCACCCTTTTTAACATTAAAGTGGTTTTCAGCCACGCACACACACACACACACACACACACAGGTAACATCATCTTCAGACATGGACAGTGGCCGGTGTGATTCATCAAACACTTTTTAATAAGACTCAGTTACAGACGCAGGAATGTTTTTGTGCGACGCCTGAGAGTTTCAGTGCACACACACACACACACACACACAGTGCTGTGGTGTGTGTTACACTGATAACACAGCCTGCAGGTGAGACGGGGACATCTCTCAGCGGTGAAAAACACTCCCACTCACATTAATTCTCCGTCTCCTGTCAGAAGGCGAAGCTGGTTCCATAACCAGGCGGTAACCCCCCCTCTGACCGCCTCGGGGCTCAGACCACCACAATACCAGGAAGAGAGTCTCTCACACACACCACACACACTCCCACATCACACAAACGGGAGCGGCGCTGTGGAATTCCCAGCCCAACAATGAGACCAGCTCAGCTTTGTAGAGCTCAGGAAACACACTGGGACCACATGCTAACGTCAACACAAGCGTGAGGCGCTCACACGCTGGTTTCAAACAGCTTCAGCGGGTTGTGTTGATGCTAATAGCGCTAACCGGTAGCTTAGATGTGCTGCTTGAATCTCCGAAGCTCAGTGGCGTGCACGGTGTGGGAGGATGTGGAAGCATTAGCCGCCACTCTGTTATTTCCTGCTTTCTTCCTGTTTTCTGCATTTGTTAATGTGCCCATTGTGCTGACTGTCTGTGTATGCTAGCAGGGGTCAGAGTTCACTTACTCTGGCCTTCACAAGTCAGGGAGTTGAGACCAAACCCAACGATGCCAGAGCAGACATTAGCTTAGCTTACCAGCATCCTCACATTTAGCAGCGCTAATATTGGATCCTTTGGCGGTAAAGGTGAGGGAAGCTAGCGGGGAAACGCTAGCGGCTGGTGGGACAGCGTGCTGGGCTCAGGTACCTGGGTGGTTGAGCAGGTGGTTGAGGCCTTCGTCCAGCTGAGGCGAGTCCCTTCCGGGTTCCCAGTCCACGTCTCCGGCCTCGCTCTCGCCGCGTCCGCTGTCCTTGGCGCTCTGCCAGTCGGAGCAGTCCTGACCTCCGTACCTGGACAGGACCGCAGAACCTTCAAACACCAGAGCCAGAGCCCGGAGAGGGACCCCAGAACCACCGGTCCCAACGAGGCTAGCGCTCGGGGGCCTGTAGGGGCCCAGCGGCGTTTGTGGGTGGCTGAATAAACCGGCTGCTGCTGTCGCTAACTCCTGGAGGAAAAGGAGCAGAGGAAGAACAGGAGGAGGAGGAGGAGAGCACGGACCTGCGGTGGGAGTACTTGTTGCCCCTGAAGTTGGTCCTTGGCTGCAGCTGGCCCTGCCTCAGGAGGGAGAGGAGCTGGGAGATCTGCTGCAGGGAGGAAGACAAAGACGCAGGTGAGGAAGAGCAACCAGCCTCAGCCGTGTCAGCGTCTTCACTTCTCTACAGAACCGTTTTAATCAGTGAAAGATGCTGCCTTCCTGCTGACCCTGTCTGTGAGTGTGAGTGTGAAGTGTGTGTGTGAGTGTGTGTGTTGGAGCATAGCTGATTTCTGCACTTTCAACAAACTCTTTTTTCTTTTCAGACGGGTGTGTTTCCGTGCGGCGTCAGGAAACGGCCTCTGCGTAAAACCCATTCTTCTCTGCCTCTGTGTGTGTGTGTGTGTGTGTGTGTGTGTGTGTGTGTGTGTGAGGTGAAGGTGAACAGTAAATCTTGGCCTCTTCCTGAAGGCTGCGGAGCGCCAACTGGGTCGACTGGAGGAAAGAGGAGGATGCTGGGTAATGGAGGGCCTCTTCCTGCCTGATCCATGTGACCAAGCCTTTGTTCTCCACGGAGGTCACACGGTTCCTGGGCTGTTAGCTTCTGCTGCTAACAAGCTAAGTACCATCATAAGTAGCCTGGGGGTCTGAGGTTCTGACCCAGAGCTGTGCTTTGGGTCGGGGGCTAATCCCCCCCAGAGGTGTCAGCTAACAACACAAACACAGGCCAGCTCCCTTTAGCCCCCCAGAGCAGCATCTTCCTCATCCTCACTCTCTTCCTCCCCCAGTCTGATATCTGATATTCAAACAGCCTGTCGGGGGGGTTTCCAGGGGGGTCAGCGACACACCTGAGTAAACTCAGCTTCTGCCTCCGTCACACACACACACACACACACACACGCTGACCTTGGGGTGCTGGGTCTGCTGGGTCTGCTGGGTCTGCTCTACCTACAGAACCCAACCGCTGGGGTCAGGGCTCGCTTCTGCTCACCTGCACTTCTGGGGAAGTGGACGACAGCTGGATGGAGTCTCCGAAGGCGGCCATGGACAGCCGGACCAGGTCCCGCAGCATGCGCTGGCGCTCGGCCTCGTTGCCCCGCCTCTGGGAGTTCCTGGGGCGGCGTAGAGTGGCCTGGCCGGGCGAAGGCGCCTCTGCCCCGTCGGGCTGGGCCTGGAGCCTCAGGGTCCGGGACTGTGTGGAGGAAGAGGAGGAGCTCCTGGATTTGGGGGGCCCGTCCAGCTGGATGGTGCCTGGTTTGAGGAGGCTCCTGCTGTGCTGCGCTTGGCTGGCATCGGCCTCCGGGCAGCCCTGGAAGCTGGTGTTCAGGGCGGAGGGCACTAAAGTGTACTCCCTCTGGTTCTCCTGCTCCTCCGGGGCCAGAGCGGAGGGGGCCAGCAGCTGGGACTGGCTGGCGTCCTCCGGAGGCTCCTCTTTTCGCCCCCTGATGACAGGAATCAGCTGGATGTCCGACTTCCTGATGTTCTTCTGCGGGCGGCGCGGGTGGCGGGTGTAGGTGGACTCGGCCTGCCGGCAGTTGTACGCCCGGTTGTCGCGTTTCTCCGGGCGACATAAGGTGGTCACCAGGGCGACGGTCAGCAGGAGGAGCAAGCAGGTGGCCCCCAGACAGATGGCCATCATCATGGCGAAACTGAGCTGTCCACGGGCGCCGGGGGACGAGTTCTTCAGATGGTCTCTGAGGTTGATGAAGGTCACCTCCAGGGTCAGCCCGGTGCTCAAGCTGGGGCGGCCTCCGTCAGACACGGAAATGTCCAGCCTGAAGGTTTGTCCGATCAGCTGGGTAGCGTTGGTGGTGTTGACGAAGAGCTGGCCCGTGGCCGCGTCCAGCCAGAAGAGTGGGTTGGGCTCTGCTCGGGTCAGCTGGTAGGTCAGCTGACCGTTCAGCCCAGAGTCCGCATCCTCAGCCTGGATGGTGGAGACCAGGAAGGCAGCTCGTCCCTCTCTGGTGGACATCCCCAGCTCCGTCACAATCTCCCCCTTGTCCGCGTTGACTGGTATGCTCAGAGAGGCCACGCCCCTTCTGGGTGCGGGCTCCTTGACCACTGGGTAGTTGTCGTTTACGTCCCGGATCTCGATCTGGACCGTGGCGGTGCTGCTCAGCGGTGGATGACCCTGGTCCACGGCTTCCACCAGGAACCAGTAGGACCGGGACGTCTCGTAGTCCAGAGGACGGAGGGCGCGTACGAGGCCGCTGGTGGGATGGACGGAGAAATACGTGGCCGCCTGGGCTCGGGTGGCGTTGCGTATGAAGTAGGACACCCTCCCGCTGAGCTCCAGGTCCACATCGCGGGCCTGGACTTTGAGCACCTGATAGCCGGTGCTGTTGGTCTCTTCGAAGGAGGCCTTGTAGAGGCTAGTGGAGAAGACGGGAGCGTTGTCGTTCTCATCCAGCACGTGCACGGTCAGCTGCCCGAGGGTGGACAGCGGCGGATCTCCATGGTCCCGAGCCAGCAGGGTGATGTTGTAGTGGGTCACCTTCTCCCGGTCCAAGGTGCCGTTGGTCACGATGGTGTAGCTTCCATCCTGCACGTGTTTGAGACGGAACGGGCCGGACCCGTCCAGGATCTCGGCCTTGACTTGGCCGTTTCTCCCCGAATCCGCGTCCAGGACCATCACCAGAGAGAGGAAGGTGTCTCTGGGTGCTCCTTCCAGCACGGTGGGCCCTGGAGAACCGGGCCGATCCCAGATGAACAGGATCCTGGGAGCGTTGTCGTTTACATCCAGCAGCTTAATGTGCAGCTTGCAGTAGGCGGGGACAGCGTTGGGTCCGCGGTCGCGGGCTTCCACCACCACCTCGTAGGAGGACTGGACCTCGTAGTCCAGAGGTGCTTTGAGGCTGACGGCTGCAGTTTGCGGGTCCACGGCCAGCAGCCTCTGCACCTCCGGCCGGGTGTGCCGGCTGAGCGAATACGCCACCTCTCCGTTGAGGCCCTGGTCCGGGTCCGTGGCCTTCAGCCGGATGACGGTGGTCCCTCGGGCCGTGTCCTCGGGCAGCTCCAGCGTCGGGCTGCTGTCCTCAAACGTTGGACTGTTGTCATTGGAGTCCAGAATACGGACGTGGATTGAGGTGCTGCCGGACCTGGGGGGGTCGCCCTTGTCCCACGCCACCAGGATGAGCTCAACGGACTCCTGAACCTCCCGGTCCAGCTCTTTGATGATCACCAGCTCCGCCTGTTTGCTTCCTTCAGGACCAACCGCCACGTCCAGAGCAAAGTGTTGGTTGACGGACAGCGAGTACGTCTGGAGCCCGTTGGGCCCGGCGTCGGGGTCCACCGCTCGCTCCAAAGGGGATCCGCATGCGGAGCCCGGCCATCTCCGAGATCTCCAGGTCCTGCTCCGCCCTGGGGAAGCGAGGGCTGTGGTCGTTCTGGTCCATCACCTCCACCCGAACCCTCAGGCAGGTCATGGCCCCGCTCCTTCTGTACAGGACGCTGAGGAGCACCTCGCACAGGTCCGATCCCCGGCAGAGCTCCTCCCTGTCCAGCCGGCCCTGGGTGGAGAGCACCCCGTCCCGGGCGCTGACGGAGAAGGGAAGCGCTTTCTGGTGCTCCACCACCTGGAAATCCTCAAACGGCCCACCTTCGTCGCTCTGGCGGAGGTCGTCCGCCAGGCAGCCGACCCGGGTTCCGGACGGCTGCTCCTCCCAAACTCGGTACTGGATGGTGGGCGGCGGCGGCTCGGAGGCCCCGGCAGCAGAGCAGAGATCCAGAAGCAGCAGCAGAGGCAGCAGCATGGCGAGGAGACAATAATCTGCCGTCCACAAGCTAAAGGGGCATCCCAGGCTCTCCGTGGACAAAGACTGAAGCCTCCGTCAGATGTGGGGCTGGAGAGAACCGTCCCAGGTCCTCATCGGCTCCAGGTTCCGTCCCAGCGACTCCAACCAGCTCCAACACCAGACCAGTGAAATCCCTCCTCTCTGAGCTGCTAGTGGCTGGTGCCGCCGCTGGCGTCCGACTCGGACCTCATCCTCTCCGTCTCAGGGACGTCTGGGTCTGGACGTGGGTCCCCACACGCTCTGGGGCCCCGGCCAATCAGGAGGCAGAGGGGAGGGCTCCTATGCTAATGCAGAGATTTCCTCCCGTTGGCCTCAGGAAACGCTCCACAACTCTGGAGCGCTTTTACAGAAACGTGACACCGCCACCTCCACCGCGCCGCCCCCGCCCCCGCCGCGCCGCCCCCGCCGGGTAAAAACGCTCTCTGGTGTTGAAGCTGTCAGTCAAACTCAGGAAAGTTTGTCCCGTTTGTGGTAAAAACTATAAAAAACAGCTTCTGCTGTCAGATTGTCAGTTTAGCAAAACAAGACATTTGAAAGCAAAATTAGCAGCTTTCTCTAATAAAAGAAATAATATTTGGTAAATACTTTAAAAGGTTTAAAAAAAAAAAAACGAGTTTGACTCTGAAAACATCTGGAAAACAGCTAAAAGAGTAAAAGAAACAGAACTTTTGACATCTGCAGAGACCAGATGGGTCAAAGGCCAACCAATCAGGTCACGTTATCAGCAAAACCAACAACCTCGGCAACAAGACCTGTGTGTGTGTGTTTGTTTTTTTCCGTGCGCGCTACCTTCAGGAAGTGAATGCTTTTGCAGACACTGACACAGGAACGCGTCTGTTTCTAATTCGTTCACCACCTGTGTGAGACTGTGCGGTCGCCGTGGTTACGCTGCGTTGGTCTGCCTGCGAGCGGCTGCAGTTTGACCGGCGGTCGACGTCGGCCCTCTGCCTGTTCCGCCGTTTGCTTCCATTCCTTTTTCAGATGAAGACGCGGTTTCCTCTGCTGGAAAGACAAAGATTCTTCGATCCAGAAACTTCTGCTTTCATCCTAATCAACCCTTCTCCCAGCCATCACTCACTCACTGCCTGGCTGTTGCCGTCGGCGACACTGACGGCTGTTTGTGTTCACCACCCTAAACAAACCTGGCTGAAAGTGGACCCCCGCAGACCCCCCTGGGAGCACCCCTGCTGGAGCCAAACAAGCGCTCCCTCAGCCGGGATTAACGGACACGTTGAAAAGGTGTGTGTAGTGTGTGTGTGTGTGTGTGTGTGTGTGTGTGAGAGAACAGGATGTGGCTGCTCTGCTGACCCACCGGGGTCCAGATAAGCATCGCCTCTATTGTTTTCGGCTCTTCGTCTGTCACTCGGGCCCATTAACGCCGACCCGTTTCTGAGCCGAACCTCTGCGACGCAGCTGCTGACAGACGTGCAGCCGGACCCGCTCACACCTCCGTCCACGTGACGCCTCCTCACCACCTCTCCTCCGCCCTTGGTCAGACCAGCGTCCGGCCGCAGGAAACGTCCTGATGGAGGAAACGGGAAGTCCCGTTGGACGTTCTGATAAAGCGAAGCGATGAATCCAGGCTGGGAGGTTTCGGCTCTTGTCCGGGCTAACGCCAACCCTCCCAGGCACTGACCTCTGACCCCAGAGAGCTCCTGTCTGTTTTTGGGAAGGTTGAAGCATACATCCTGATGGAGGGATGCGTCCTGACGCAGCTGCGTCCCCAGGGCCAGAGGAGCAGCAGGTTTCACTCTTGCATCCTTGCGCTGCTTCCATGTGTTCTTGATCTCCGTTTTGGTTGGGAACATGGAGGCGGCGGCGGGATGCTGTGGTTGTTTCTGCTCTGGTTCTGCTCCCAACTCTTTCATCCCTGGTGGAACCACAAAAGAAAAGGTTAATGATGTGTTTTCAGACCCGGGAGGCTGAATTTAATCAAAAAGCCTCTTTTTCTGTTGACCCAGATTATTCTCAGAGACGCAGGACAACAGCCGTGCGGCTTCCTGGGCAATCCGCTCCTCCTCTTCCTCTTCGTTTTCCTGCTGTTCTGCTCCCTGATAGAAACAGCGTGTATGTAATATTCTCCATCTTTTCATTAGCACAGGG
>CAAE01014742.1:259544-319318 GCA_000180735.1 Tetraodon nigroviridis
TTCGCTCCACACCAAACAATTATTAGCCTCTACGCGGCTGCCGCCGCTGGAGCCGCAGCTCCAGCTCCTCTCTCTCCGTTGGGTCCTCGGCTCTTCAAAACCCAAACCTGACATCTGTCACCGTGACAACACGTCTGAAGCAGAAGAAGACGAAGAGTCCGGGTAGGTAAAGCTAACCGTTGCTCACATCATGTTGGGTGGCTGGGAACTGTGGACCACTAGGTGGAGCTGTGACAGAGGGTTAGCGGTTAGCACTAGCGGAGACCTGCTCCGCGAACAGGATGCTTGCCCTTTAGCTTCCCAAAGGAGGCCGAACTGAGCCGGCGGTGGAGGTGAAGAACAACAGGCTACTTCCTGCTCCCAAATGCAGCCGCTGCGATCCTGGAGCCCACCAACGAAGGGAATTTGGCTGTGACGGGCAGCGGCGGATCCGTCTGCTCTGGAACTGAAAATGGAATGAGAGGTGGGGCAGGGGAGGGGGCTGGAGGAACGCGCAGATGTAATCGTCTCTCCCTCGTTTTTTATTAGCAGATGGATTTGCCATCGGGCCGTACCGCCGGTTTAACCTCCTAATCAGGTATCGCCTCACTCGGCGAGCCGCCACGGCTTCAATTAAGGCGGAGAGGCTGGGAGAGACGGAGGGGAAAGAGGGAAAAAACAGAGAAATAATGAAAGATGGTGGAGGAGATGCAAGAAAATGAAAGTGGCTGACAGAGACAGATAGACGGGGAGATGCTCACATATATGAGAGCGCTGAAGGAGATAACAGCAGGCGCAGGAGGAACCCGTTATTGTTTAGCTTTTCACTTATTCCTTCGTCAACAACTTCTGGTTTTGCTCGGTCGTTGGTTTTCCGAACCAGACATCCGTCCCGGCTGATTAGAAGCTGGTTAAAAAGGTTGAAAACTGTCCATTTCCCTCTGGAATCTTCCGTCCGATCCCGGAGGATTCCCAGAGTTCCCGCTCTGGGCTCGGCCCTCCTGCTTCACCCCTCCTTTTCCACTCCCTCCTTCTTGGGACTTGGCATCACTAGCAAGATGCTCTAAGTTGCTAAACAGCTAGCAACCAGGCCGGCTGAGACGCCAGGCGCCGCGGCGGTTGTCAGTCGGCGGAGGACAGTGGGAACATTTGTCACAGCGTTGGGGAGGAGAGCAAACTGGGAAGGATTGATGGGGCCCGGCGACGCGCCCACAGCTGTGGCTCTATTATTGCTGTTTCACACCGTGATAAATGACAGCCGGAGTCTGGCAGCCGCGGCGGCCAGGAGAACCGGAGGAGCCCAGTCTGGGCGGGAAGAGGCACAACGTGTCAGAGACGCGGCGCCGCCGACCTGGATAGCAGCAGGGAAGAGCCGCTTTGATGAGTGTCAGGACAAAGATTCCAGCTGGAACCAACCGCCACACCTCCTCTACCATTTCTGCAGCCGTTTGCTAGCTGGCTAGCTAACAGCAACTGAGACTGAGCGGAGAGAGAGGAAGAATCGACCAAGAGTTGCGCTCCTTTTCTGGGGCTGACATAAACGGCTCCTTTAGCAGTGAAAAAAGCTGTTATCTCAAATGTAAAATGGAACGTAAAATTTTGCCAGCCCAGCTGGGTGTTGCTATAGAAACGTGTTTTCCGTTCTGATCCGGTGAACAGAAGATTGGAAAGAACTTTGAGGTAAAAGATTTATGGAAATGTGCAGGTGAAAACGCTCTGTGTGTTGCTTATTTCCGTCGTTAATTCCAAACAGCCGGGAGCGTCTCCGGATCTCCTCTCCTCGCTGGCCGACGCTCGGGAACGTCTGTCCGGAATCAGCGCTCATCTTCGTCATCGCCCAGCACACTCAACCTTCCAGCAGGAAGGAATGAACCTCAGCTAAGGTCAGCGGTGGAGCTTCCTCGTTAGCGGTAGCCGTTGGTGCGGCTGCACCTGTAGCGGACGCCACGGCGAGGCGCTACCGGCCGTTCCGGAGCTCAGAGGTCAGAACTGACTGATTGGGTGTGACGGGATGATGAAAAAGGAGTTTGACATTTAAGCTTCGGCGAGGGAACATCCAGCCCTGTGATTCCAGAGAAAGTGAGAAATGTAACACCCGCAGGGACCTTCCGGAGCGTCTGTGAGGGAATCGGCCAGACGCCGCCGCACGCACGATTATCGGCAAAAATGTGAATATGAACAAATTCCAAAGTCAGTCCCGGCGTGGCTGCTGGTTCCTGCCCAAACCCGAAGGATGTGAGCGAGCAGAAACCCAGAGGTTAGCTCGCTAGGGCTAGGTGGATGCTAGCCCCACCCCCCTGCCGACAGAGGTGGGTTCGTCAGGGGTGATTAAAGGAACGCCGAGGGCTCCAGGATCTTGTTTTCCGAGCGTCCAACAATCGCAGGTTGTAATTTAAGCTGCACTTGAGGGACGCTTGAGCCGCTCGGCGCCGAGCGCTTCCTGACAGCGTCGCCGTCGGCCCTCTTCCCCGTTAGCGGGAATGCCCTCTGCTTCTGACGGCCTTTGAAGAATCTTCTCCTCAGTTCAGCTGGAAGATGAAGGCGAAGCGTCCGCCTGCAGAGCCTCGCCGCCTCGGGCAACTTGTTGGCGAATTTGTTTTGTTTTTTTCCGCCTCACTCCTCTCCTTTTTTGTCGGAGTCCTCCGCTGCCTTCCGTCTGCAGAAATAGATACAAGCTCAGCGGGGATTTGATGTAGCTGGAAAAACGACAGAATATCAAAACTATCAGGGATGAATGAGGCCTTGAGTTTTAGCGAGCGCCTCCGCCTCTTTCTCAGAGCATAAAGGGAGAAGTTTTCCTTTTCATTTGAAGTGAAGAATCACCACGGAAACGCTGTACGGCAGGATAAACCGCCCAGCAGGTAATCCATCAAAGACAAAAGCAACATGATGTAAAAGTTGCCTGGAAAATATGCTAATTGTTCCGTCGCGGCTGCTGTGGAGAGGGAGTCTTTTTTGACGCGCTCGTGCTAGCATGAAAATTAGCGCCGGATAAAAAAGCCTTTAATCTTGCGGTTAGGACCCAAACCAGCAGCTTGCCAACAGGCCGAGGTTAACCGGCTCGCTCCCCTCTGGGTGTTGGTCTTGGCGTAGCGGCGGCGGCGTCAGGGCTAGCCTTTATTTGCTCTTCCTTCCACTTGGCGGCTAACACCGCCGGCATCTGTTGAGGAACGGGCCCGCGGACCTTCCACCTCTTGGCATTCCCGTCCTCGCTCCGCCGCTCACAGACCATTAGAGCGTTTACGCCGCAGGTAGCGAGCGAGGGGCTGAACTCATTTCACGGGTTAATTAGAACAAAAGGATCAGCCTTTGGTGGAGCGAAAGCCTTTCGATTATTGAAAGGTTGTGGCTCGCTCTCCTCCCCGCGGGCCTCCGCGCCAGCCGAGCCCGCTACGGCGGCTCCATCGGCGGCTAAATGCCACCTATCAATCAGCGGATGGCGAGCGGCCTCCGCCATGAGCGCGCTGTGATTGAGAGGTAAACTTTGTAATTACCCTCAGGCAAATGCAGAGTGCAGATATCAATAAGCTCCACGCCTGCCGGCAGCGGCGGTGGCGGGCGTTGATGTCTCACCTGCGGCTGCGACGGCTGGGAAACAGGATCCCTTCTGAGAATATCAAACAGCGGGAGGAGGGATCAGGCGCGTGGTGCTGGCCTGGATGGGCCAACCTGAGCAGGGAGACGGTCCGGGCACCGATGCTATTACCTGCTAGCAGCACCAGCGCTTTAGCACCGCTCCATGCGCCAGCGGTGCTGTGATTGGTCCAGCTGGGCTAGTGCCTGATGCTGTGCGGCTAGCTAACAGCCGTCTGGCGGTTTAACCGTTTAGCCTCTTCGGCAGCTGCTTTGAAAATCATTCCGGGACAGATGTGTGAGCAGACTCAGGGGTCACGACACCGTCTTTGTCCAGCAGTCGCCGCGTTTGAATCCATTACCGGCAAGCCGACCATGTGACCACCTCCCTGGTTCGGTCTATCCAAAGGTCCCGGGTTCACCTGTCCTCCCTCCGCCATTCAGAAGAAAGTGGAAAGTTTCCTGTGGACACACGGCACAAAAAGGTGACCTTTGAACTCTGACCTGTGGCTGAAACCCGAACCCGTTCACCTTTTCCTTGTATTCACACCCGTCTTTTCAGCTCCTCCATCAAACATTTGTTCTTTAGCTGCGAATGAAGGAAAGATTCCGAAGGTGAAGTCAGAAGAGTGATTCAGGAGGAGAGAGGAGGATGAGGAGCCTCCACCTTCACTGGCGCTGAGGTCAAGAGGTCAGCTCAGCAAACACATTGGTCCAAAGTGCTGAGAATAGAAGCCTTTTCAGGAAAGAAGTCTCCTCTTTCCTGACCTCCATCGTCAGTGGCAGCATCGTATTCCTGAGCCAGAACCGGAGTCACGACAGATGGGCCCCTGGGGGACGTGAGCGTTCCCCATCCGGATCCTGGAACTCTGGTGGACTCGGGGTTCACCTGGAACCCGGACCCACCGGCCTGCTGCTGATTTTGGGAAGAACTTCCCTGCTGGGAAGGATTGGGTCAACTTGGCGTTCCGCTTTGATCCGGGACCCCGCGTTCCAGCCTCACGCGGTTCCCCGTCCATTTCCCAGATAGGCGAGCGGAGACTTTCCGGGGTGGCTGGGACAGGCCGCTGGTGCGTTTGCTCCGATACATTACACACTCGGCCGGATTCCCATCAGTCACAGCAGGATCCACTTCCCAGGCTCAGGCGAGGCGGCGATGAGCCGACAGGTCGCGCCTGGTTGCCATGGACACCGAGGAGGGAGTCCTGCAGCCCTCCTAGCTCCGCCTCCGCTCGAGTTCGAAAGGATGACCCCTCCGGCTGGGAGCAGACGGGAAAAATGCCCATTTCGTGCCTGAGGAACCTGGTCAGCTGTTAGCCGGCTGCAGGATTTGAATATGAGGTTTTCATTTAACGGTTCTGACCCGGAGGAATTACAGATCTCCTCTAAACGAAAGTCGCCGCCGCACTTTTCAAATCCCTCCTCTTAAGCCGCGACTGGATTATCCCGCAAACATCTGAAGCGTCCTCTTTGTAACGCTGACATTTCGCCGGCACCAGCGTTCCCGGGCGTCGGAGGCGGCTCCGATATGAACGCCGCTGTTTGTTTTTCTTTAAAGCAGCCGCAGAGTTACGGAGCAGTGAACTAGAAAATGACATTTTAAAGGCAGCTGCAGCTTGGGCGCGGCGCGGTGGCCTTTCCCCAGCACGGTAAATATTAGCACCATCAACAGCCCGCTCGCCGTCTCTGACGCAGCCCAAAGTGAAGGGAAAGAAGGCGCGGCGGCGTCGGGGCTGCAGGACGAACCAACTGAGGAATCGAAACTTTTATTTAGCTCCCGTGTCCCCGATAGCCGCCGAGCTAGCCGCAGCACTCGCTGACTGGTTGGCGGACACGCAAAGGTGTCTGGTTACAACAGGAAGAGAAAGAAAAGGTGCAACTTGGACAGTTCAAATCAACTCTTAGCATCCTGCTAACGCTGCCGATGTAGCTGGCTAAAGGAGCTAGTCTGGTTAATTGCGTGGAGATGTGACAGAGAGCGGAAGTTGCCAGCAGCCTGAACACGACACAAGTACAACCTGAAGAGATGTGATCTCCAGAGACCGCCCCTTTCAAATTAAAGGTCAGGGTAATGGCAGAGCTAAATGCTAGCAGACAGGTATCGTCGCTGTCCTGCAAGTTAAACATGTGAAAAGGCTAATCCGGCTAGCCCGGCGGACGCTAACATCTCGCCGTGAAGACAAACTGACCTGACGCGGCCCGACTGTTGTTGCACTGGAGGCCTCACACACACACACACACACACACACACACACACACACACACAGAGCTGAGTCTTCCTCCTGGCGGCTGTCTCCTCTTCCTCCCTGTAACCAAGGACCTCTGTCGTTTGCTGTTCTGTTGTCTTTTCCGGCCCTAATTAGCCACCTTTTCCACCTTTTCATCCGGCTCCCAGGCAGAAAACAGAGCCTTTTAACCGGAATATTCCATTTTCCCCGCCTGGTTTGCTCTTTGGCCGCCGCTGCTGCTCAACCCGGCGCCTGGGTGAACTGTGGTGAGTTTCCGTCCGGCGAGGCGCAGCGGCGGTTTTCATTTTTCTGGTTTTTTATCTATATTCCACAGCAGAGCTCCTCTTCTAAATGACTCGTGCGTCTCTTGACAAACTGGCCGCTGGCGGTGAAGCTCCTCATCATCTCCACGTTGGGATAAAACGAGCCCCAGAGAGCGGCAGAACCTCCCGGGTTCCCTCCACGGACTTCATTTAGAGGAGTTAAAATCAATTTCTCGGCGCTCTCCTGGGTCAAATTAACCGTCTCCGACATGAAGAAGCGCCGGCGAATGACAGCTCGTCCGTGTTGGGATGCTATCCGCCGGCTGGCCGCTGCGCTCGGCTTCCCGCCCCGGCTCTGGGTCTGAGCGTGGGCGTCCTGGCAGCCCAGTGGCTCCGTCCAAATCCCAGCCCGTTCCAGCTCGCAGTAATCGCTCCAGCTGGTCGAGGCACAAAGCGGAGAGAGGAAATTCCAGTTTGGGCGGCACGCAGCCAAGACGCGGCGCTTAAGGTTGGGGTTAAATGCGGTTAAATGGCGAGGCCGCGCCTCCCTCCCACGGTCGGGCAGCTTCCTGAGCGTCCGGTTGCAGCGCTGATCAACAAACAGTCAGATGTGTGCTTTCGGGTCACCTGACGACCAGGGCGGAAGTGGAGGCGGAGTCATCAGAGGTTAGCTAAACATCCTGCTTAATGGACTAGCCTGTAAATTGGTCCAACTAGAGAAGGACGATGAAGCTCCAAATGATGTCTGGCCCCACCTTCTCGAGAGGACATGTTAGCATGCGAGCTGAAGGGGGTCTGAACATTTTTCTAACCCATCGAGCTGACAACACTTGAGCCGGGTTTAATAGTTCAGCGGGCCACGTGTGGCCCCCGGGCCTCAGTTTGTCCACCTCTCCGAGTCCTCCTGAAAGTCTCTGAGCATCGACTCGTGCCTGGGCTCCTCGCCGCGGCGAGATAGCCGACCTCGTCACGGGCCGTGTTTTAATAACGGCCCTGGTGATAAATGTCTTTAATCAGGGGAGCAGCTTTTCTTGTGAGGGTGATGCAGGAGGATTGGACAGAACGGCTGCGTTAAGCCTGATTGAGCATCTTAATGCGAAGCTCCACGTGTCCACAATTAGATTAGCGCCGCGACACGGCGGCGGTGGCGGGGAGGGGCCTTTTGACGGCTTCTTCCTCACCCGGCAGAGAGGGAAATGGAGAGGTGGGGAGATGCAGGAGTCAGTGAACGGATCAATGGAAGTCATTATATGGCGCTTACCGTTTGGCCGGGTCGCGGCGTGATGGATGCACCACAGCAGGTAATGCTGCCGCGCCGCCTCTGCACCGACAAACACGGATGATGAACTCTGACGCTTTCACTTGTCAACAGACTGGGTTACTCGCTACTCCAAGACGGGAACCAGGATGGAGGCAAAAGAACGTTTAAAGCCAAGTCCAGTTTTAACCGGAACAAGAAACTGAGGTTTCAGGACGGCAAAGGAAGATTTTAGCTCCTGATGTGGTAAAAAAGAGCTAACATGAAGCAGCAGGAAACCTGGGCCAGTTAGCGCAGGAGGAGCATCCCAGAATTCCCGCTCGTCTGTCTCAGCTGATTAACGGAAACCGACGTATCTGGTCCTGTTGCCTGCCTGAGGCTCTCCATTTGCGCTAACGCAGCCTAGCCAAGCACTACGAACCGCATGAGCCCTTGAAGGACGGTGACTGTTTTTGGTGACTTAGGCCCAGCCGTGGAGGAGAAAGCTTTCTGAGCTCAGAGGAAGGTGAAGTGCTGCTTTAGCTCAAGTCTTCACGCCTTGTCTGTCCCCTTTCAGGCTCGTGCAACAAGAAAAAGGAAAGAAAACCAGCAGATTGAAGGTCACCAAAAGAGAAACGCGCCGAACAGAAGCAGCCGTATGGGAAAATCCTGAAGCGCAGCGTGGACAAGTGTGTTTCTCCGGTGAGGTCAGCTTGCGCGGTGGTGAAGAACATGGGGCGTGGTTGGGAGCTTCCTGCCGCCAGGCGGAGGGAGAGCGCGGCAGAGCGGCGGCGCTAGCCAGCTTATAGGCTGTAAGAGCAGTGCTGTATTCAGATAAAAGCGCTTTGAAACAACGGGCCTCGCTCCCGCTGAGCCGCCCCCCCCACCGCAGGCGCCGCGAGCGGTGTGCTGCGGGATGGAGAGGCCATTTTGTCTTTTTTTGGAGCAGGCACTTTAGCGGCTGCCTCTCTGAGTGCTTTTATCATTATGTGCCACTCCAGTCCGGCCATTTATTCTGACCTTGGGAAATGGTTTTAAAGGTCTCGCCACGTGCGCGCGCGTGGGAGTGCACGTCCTGTAAATTGCCGGGATTGAGATGTTCCACCGAAATGTGCGGTGAGCAGCCGCGTGGCGGCCCAGAGGAGGAGGATAAGAGGAAAGCTATTTGGGGACGAGGGCCACAATCCAATTTGTTTGTTCACACTCGAGCGGAGCCAGATCAGAACAATTGATACATTAGGACTGGTTTTAGAGAGCAAATATGGCAGCCGGAGAGGCGGCGGGAGCCGCGGCCAGGGGGCGGGGGGACTGTATATCGCGTGGAAGAGCTCGGCGAGTAAATTTTCCTCACGGGCCATTGGGCAGGGCGAATATGGAACCATGATAAAAAAGAAATTGCTTTATTCTCCTGGTTATCAACGTGGTAGCAGTCTGTCTCCGCAGCTCGCCGCCGCCTTTTAGCAGCGGGAATCTCTGTCGTGGCAGATTTTAGGCTGTCCGAAAAGACCGGCGACGCTTCCCCGCGGGTGGAAAAAGCGGACCTGCAGGAGGCCGCCGAAGACCAATTAGGGAAGCCCTTCAGTCAGCAGGTCTTATCGGGTTGGACAGCCGTGAATTTGGCGTCTAAAACGCAGCGTGAATGAAATTTGATACATCGGCGAGCTCGAGAAGGCCTCCGTCCAGATAAATGGAGAGGTTGGGTGTTAGAAAACAAGTCCGCACTCATCTTTTCTCTCTATTTATTCACCCAATAAGATTATTCATGAGGCTAACACCAGCTGTTTTCCCTTTTATCCAAAGTATTGGATAAAATCGCCCAATTTCCTGTGCAAACGAGCAGAAATGTTCTAAACCTTGTCAAGAAAAATAAAAAACACCCATAAAAATGGAAAATTTCTGTCCGGAAACCAGTCAGAGGGGGAATAAAGCATCAAGACAGAGGTAGTTTGACGACTTGGCCGTTTGACAGACGACGCGTCTCCGCTAGGTCTCACTTGACCTCCTCCGACAGCCTGTCAGTGCTGCTTTCACTTTTACTCTCTATGCTTTTATTTTGAAATTGCCCTTTTTAGCTTTAATGCTTTGAGGTTGGCTTAATCAAAGCGAATCCGTGCCGTTCGACAGTTTAGCGCGTTTGAAAGACACCTCAACTTTTCCAGGGGCTCCTTGAAGACGCCGCCTTGCTTTACTCCTGTTTTTTATTTTGAAATCCTGTCGTCCTCTCAGACGCCGCTGCGTCACCTGTCGGACAAACCAAAGTCAGAGCCTCTACCTTCCCTCCTTCTTCTCTCGCTTGCTTTTTTTGTCTTTAAGTAACCCTCAAAATAAAAAGCCACTTAATCCATCTCCTCCTGCAGGAGCCGGCGGTTCCAGGCAGCCGCGATGCTAAAGTACACAAGTCCAGGCCGACCAGTCAACTTTGCCCAGAAAAACCATCTGTCTTCATCATTTTCTGGGCACAATTGATCCGCAGCACTCTGGAAAGTATTTATTATGAAAAGTCTCATTTTTCTAAGCGGGCCGTTTAAAGAAGCGGCCACCATAAATCACCGCCAAACGGGAGCAAATCAGAGCATCCTCCCGCTGGAATCCATTATTCCTATTATATCAGCTTTAAGTGGACATAACAGCTTAATCTAGTATCGATCCCAGCACGCAACGGTCATCCCATCCAATCTGGCCGCCATATCGGAGATCGGGCGTAATGAGACCTGGATCCGCTCCCGCTTTGAATAATCGCGCGAGTGCTAGCCGCCTAACTTCTCCCTCATTAGAAAGCAATAAATAAAGTGTGCGTTTGTGTGCTGGAGGTTCTAATCCCGGCTAATACTCTGGTTAATACCGGAGAACCTCGGCGAGCTGGCGGCCTGCTTAATTAAGTGAGCAGCAGTCTGTTCTGATGGCTCTCATACACATAAATTATTGAAGTGCTGTTTGAATAAATAAGTCGATGGCAGCCTTTCGGATGTGGGCGGGAGGTTAAATTATGTATGAGCTCGATATTTGTAAGTTTAATGGGAAGTAAATCCCCCCACTCCCGCCTCTATTAGCCCGATTTAGCATGAGAGGAGTCGACGGCAACAGTCACGTACAGGAAACGCCGCCGCCGTTTCTGACGAGGTCTCCGATGAGTTTCCTTCGTTAATGTGCAGCACGCACACGCAGCCTGCTCCGGTTTCACTTCTCCCGCTCGTACTGATGTTTATTTAACAAGATCAAAATTATACAGTTGTTCAGCTGCGCGTTAGCATCCGGTTAGCTGCGGGTTTAGCCTGTGGCTAATTTTAAGGCACGCAGGTTGTGTTTGGTGTCGGCAGCAACTGAGAGTGGCAAAAAAAGCACAAAAGACATCGAGAAGTCGGAATAAAAGCTTCTGGTCTCATTAGCAAAGGTGTGAACGCCGCTAACGACGTTCAGACTGAAAAACATTTGCCGTTCCCTAAAAAAACGCTGGAACAGGCAGAAGGCCTCTGTGCTGAGACCAGCTCTGAGGTGCGTGCAGGCACAAAGACCACCTGACGCGGCGGTGGCGCAGGAGTGCAGCGTCTGCAGGACGTCAAACAACCGGACGTTGTCCCGAACATTTGAGATGACGGCTACATTCCACCCAACCGCGTCGGAATTAGACCGAAACTGCAGCGTGTAAATTCACATCAGGATATATGATGCGTTCACACACACACACACACACACACACACACACTGGCAGGCCTGTCAGAAATGGCCTCCTGCCTCCGTCCGCCGTCTCATCGATAAATAGGCTGAAGCGGAGCGTGAAATGAGAAGCAAGAGAGCAGCGTGAAATGGGACCAAAGTTGGGAAAATGGACATATTTATCCTTTTGTTTTGGAAGGCCAGGGAAAATAATGGTGCAATTTTTACATAAAGCCACGCAATCTTCCCAAACAGGCTAGTATTATGCTTATTTCTGCATCCGGCTCTCGTTTGATTCGGGGTAATGACGGCCCGTCCGCTGCCGTTCTGATGTCGCTCTGGTTTGATGTGCAGATGGAAACGACACATGAGCGCTGAAGATGAATCAGTCACGTGAACGAGCGGAACATCGACACGTTCCAGTCTGGCTGACACCGCCCTGGGACAACTCAACGCTGTCACGCGGTTGTCAGCTAGCAGCAAAGCTAAGGAACCACCCTGAAAGACTGCACAACTGAATATGTGCAGAGCATTTAGAGTAAAAGCTAGCTGAAAATACAAAAACCACGGAGGGTCCAACTGAACCAGAGTAGCATGCCGGCTAGAAGCTCTTTCCTATAAACCATTGCTTGCTAGCATGCAGTTAATGAACTCTTTTACGCGAACCGATTAGCCTCACCATAAACTTTGATGGTCGGTGTTATCTATGCACCAACGAGGCATGCTAACGTTTGGACACAGCGATAAAAAACCCGAGGGGAAAACCTTTATTTATGCGGCTGCAAAATCAGCGTCCAATGCTAAAGCTCGGCTAACGTGGACAAGGTTAGCCTATAGCTAACATACACGTGTGTGTGAGAGAAACAAAAGTCTAAAACCAAACACACGTCATTCTACACACCAACTGCAACACACACACACACACACGGAGCTGCCACGCATCAGTGATGGGCAGGTCAGCCACAGCAACCGCAATGAAGGACAACATCATTAAGCTCGATATCAGCGGCGGCAAAGCAAACAGCCTGTCCACTGTCATCAGGGTGATGCATTGGTGCTCGGTGCCAAGAGGACATTTTAATTGTGTCCAAACACACACACATTGACATGCAAACACACACGCTCCTCCTGCGTGTGTTTTCTTGTACTTGCTACAAACCGGGTAGCAAATCAGTGATTCTGCTAGCAAAGCGAGGACATTTGGGCTGGTGTTCAGAGGCCTGTTTGAGGTTTGGTTTGAGGGCTGGGGTGAGAGACAGGACCCTCCTCGGGACGCCAGGGTCCGGCCTCAGATCTGGTCCCGACGGTGCGTTCCCCAGGAGCAGACCCTGTATAGGCTAGCGTTAGCCGCGCATGCTAGCCCTGCTCTGGGAAGACCAGAGTCGATTGTTTTTCATGAAGATCTTTGATTTGATCAGAGAGGCGTCTCTGATTCACAGCAGCTTCCTGATAAATGAGCGAGTGCAAATGTCTCCCGGCGGGTCGTCAGCGTAACTGAATTATTCTTTCTTTCATCGCACTAATGGCAGCACGACGCCGCCGCTAGATGGAAAGAAATGATTATTTTTGGCTGTTTTCAGATACAGGTGGGAAAAGGGCAAACTCTCAGCTGGTGATGTTCATCAGCGGCTGGTGGAAAGGTCACTCCGCGCCTCTTGACGTGCACCCACAGCCCCAGGCGAGCTTACCCTCCACCCCCGACAGCACCGTTCCTCCCACCGCCGCTCCTGCTTTTATCGGCCCCGGAGGCGGGGGAGGGGAGGGGGCTCGCTGTGGCGGCTGACAGCAACGCCAGGCTCATTCAGTAGCGCCGACGCGGCGGACACGCCCACAGCGGAGCGCTGACGGAGCGTCTGATGGCGCCGCATGGACCCCCCGCCGTCCAGCCTCCCTCGTTAGTACCTGTCAACCGTGAGCGCGCTGGATCCTGCACTTCCTGCCCGCTCAGCACAGACTCCTGTGGGCGCATTAGCGTGACGAATGGCTGCGGTCACGTGACGGCAAGAAGGTAAGTGGGGCCGGTCCAGAGTGGTGAAGCATCGCCTGAGCGCCTCAGGAGCGCTGACGAAGCCCTAAATCCCACCGCAAACAGGGATGGAAGCACGGTTGGGTGAATGGCTAATGCTAGCTAGCAGTCAGGCGATGGGGGCGTGGCCGTCCCCGGCGCTACGCGTATTTTTAACATGTAGGCCGCTGCACTCATTCAGTCAGGCGCCTCTGGGTGATTTAGCACACAGAGCGTGCGTGGCGAGGGGAGGGGGCGCGGCCTACTTTACCGACGCTCATTTCAAAGACTCCACCTGCTGGCTCAGCGAATCCAGGCGGCGACTTTGGACTTCCTCCTCCGCTGGCCCGCTTTTCCCGCTGCCTCAGCAACTCTCGCCAATGTCTACAGAGCGCACGTGGAGCCTGGGAGTCCACAGCCCGGGAGCCGGGTTCCGCCTTGTGTGCCGGTGATTGACAGGCGGCGCCGCTGTTAAAGGGTTGACACGCGCGGCGGACCACGGGCTGCTATTTTATTCTTTTGTTACAGTCTCAGGCGGCACAGAGCGCTGCTTTGCGGCGGCGTTATCAGCGCTAAAGTGACAACGGCAGCAGGGATTTGATTTCTTTAGGACGCCGGATGATGATTGACAGCCAACGCTTTGGCAACGGCAGCCGCTGAACCGATCAAAGCAGGTATTTGACCAGGAATCTGAATAAAAACACGCCGTCAAAGACAACAATAGCGCCTTGATGATGGAGCTTACAGAGGCCACGCCCACTTTGTGCTGTCATGTTGTTTTTCTGGCTAGCTTTAAGGTGGTTTTGGGGAGATTCAACCACAACTGTCTTCTGTCTGCAGCCTCCAGGAGTCCAGGAGGCCTCAAATCATCCCCCATTCCAGCCGGGCACTTAGCCGGTGTGCTAACGGGAACGGCCAGGAACCTCAGGGAACCGCAGCTCGTCAGGAGAGCCATCACGGGCTTCACGGCGTCCCCGTTACGGCGGATCACCGGGTTCTATTTTACACTTCAGGCAACACGCGGCAGCGTGATGGAGGAGGCGAAAGGCGGGCACTTCGCCATCTGCGCCTCGCTCTCATTCATCTGTGGGCTCCGTGAGAAGCCTCCCTCCATCAGGGACTTTTCATCACGGCGCAGTCACTGTGACCGCTCAACGCCGCTAAGGAGTGAATTTCTCTTCTAGTGGTGAAGGCTTTTACTCCATATCTGCCGCCTCCTCCTGGGAAACATTCACGGGAAATAGTAGCGCCGCCCGAGCGGCCGGAGCGCCTCCGCCGCAGCTGCAGATGGTTGCACCAGCCTTACACCTGGGGGGAGGAGCTTATGGCCTTCCCACCACCAGGGGGCGGTCAAGACGCCGTTTATACGCTGGGGTGATGGAGGAGGCGGCGCCCGTTATTTTTAATTACCTCCGCAGGCAGAAGGCGAGCGTCAACAAGTCCGCCATCTCAGCTCGTCAATCAAATCCCAACAGCCACGTTTCTTCTTCTTCTTTTTTTTATTCTTCTCACGTTCCACGCGGAGGATTTACAGTTGATCAGCACCTCGCCGCCACCGCCGTCCCCTTGAGATGGCTCTCGCCGTTTTCATCTTCTCGGGATCACGATGGCGCCCAGAAGAGTGCAGCTGTTTTTAAAACATCCTGTCATCCTGCTAATTAGACGGAGGAGTTATTAATTAAATTAGGGCCACCTGATTGGCTGTCGCAGGACTCAACTCCCGGCAGATGTGGCGGTTCCTGTGGTCCACCCGTGTCATGTGTGAGTCTGGCGAAGTCATGTGACCCTCACCTGCGTTTTTGGTGACTGTTTTGTTTGTTGTGGCAGGTGGCATAAAGGAGAGGGAGCCTTAGCATAGCATTAGATCTGTTAGCCTAGAAAATGCTGGCGTGGCATCTGATATTTTCCTTCCTTCGTTTGCTAACAGTTGTGCTAACTAGCTAACCCGTGGCGAAGGAGCTAAACCGCCAGAATCCAGACGTAGGACGGCAAACAAAGCTGGGACCAGGGCCGATGCCGCTCCATCGCTGCCGTTTCCAGAGGTCCGTTTGCGGCGCCGCGACAGCAGAGCTCTCGGCTAATCACCTCCACATCCCCGATGGAGTTTGAGAGGTCGGTGACCTCCACCTCCTCTCAGACGGGAGAAAGACAGGATTTGCTCTCCTTTCTGTCCGCTTCTCTTTCATCAGCTCGGCTGTAATTAGCTGCAGCTGAGATTTTTTTCCTTTTGTGGGCTCTGTGAAAGGTGGATAAGCGTCCTTTGTGGCACCTCACACCTTTATTTTCTTTTTAACAAGCTTCTTCTTCTTCTCTCTTTTTTTCTTTCCAAACTCTAAACCAGCCACAGTCTCAGAACAAAGCCGATAACCAGGAGGGAGTTTCTTCTTCTCTCCGTTTGCTGCCGTCTTCATCTCCCAGGACACAATTAGCCGCTCTATCAGTCATCACCACACTGCTAGCATTTTTTTGTTTTTCTTTTTTGTGTGAGTCAAAAAATGCAGCCGTCCTTTGTCGAGCGCTCTTGAAAATGTAAAAGCATTTTTTCCCTGTTTGATCGTCGTTGGAGAGAAACTGCGTGTCAGGAGATAACACCTGGTTCAGTCCGGACGGAACCGTTATAAGGTGAGGAAACGCAGAAGTTTCTGTTATTCCGGAGCTCGGTGAGAGGGGGCGGAGTCAGGACCTGAGAGGGTCAAACCCGGTGTTTCACGGCCGATAAAGGAGTGAGAATTCCCTTATTAACCAAAGCCCTGTTGTAGCGACGGAGGGGAACCGTGACGAAACGAGGGATTTAACTCCTCACCCTGTGAACTGATATTGGTTCGAGCCCAAAGCAAAAAAAGACCAAAACCAAACGACTTCAGCCGCCCGAGTCGGCACGAGCTGAGGAAGGAGAAAACGGGTGTGGGGAAAAACAAATGAAAAGACCAGGAAAGCTGTTTTCGAACATTTGAATAAAAGTGGAGGAGTGTGGAGACATAAAGGAGAGAGCAGCGGAGGCAATCGATAGAGGTGAAAATTAAAAAATGAAGCTGCGGGCGGGAAGAAAATACACAAAAAACAAAAACAGAACCATCAGAGAGAGTAGAGAGTGAATCAGAGAGAGAGAGAGAGAGAGAGAGATGGAAAGAGAAACGGAAAGGGTGTCGGTCCATCCGGGGTCACGGAGCACCAGAAAAGTCACTTTAGAGGTACAAAATGCACTGTTGTCATGGCAACCCATCAGCACAACCGCCAGTCAACACAATCTGTGTACACCTGGAAGCAACAGCAGAGACGGCGACAACCGAAGCAGCTGATGCGATGCTCACCACCGCCGCCGCCATCATGTTGTCGTGGTAACGGTTCAGGACCCATGTCCTGACCTTCCTAGCTGCCAATCACAACCCAGCAAGCTCTGGTCTAGTTTGGGCTGAACGTTGCACCGTGGCCCACCACCAGGGGGGCGATCCAGGCCATCCTCCACATTTCTGCCACAGAACTCATAAAAGACGATAAGAAAGTGCAGCGTTTGGCTTCTTTGGGCTGTTGGAGGGCGGTTTTGAGGATTAGCAGCGATTCCTGTGGATCTCCGTCCTGATAGCTGGTGCTCGGTGCTTCAGAAACGATGAAGAAAGTCTTTAAGGAGAACGCGTTACACCCAGACGGATTATCAGTAATAAATCAGGGCTGAGGGGGAAAATGCAATTTCATGCTACAAATTTTAATTTCGGAGCCAGCGCGAAGCCTTTGATGCATCGTATCGATCGATAATTACCCCGATCCGGTTTGGGCCAACTTTTGCTTCCAATCTATGGACCCTGATGAAAGTCGGGGGGAGGTTCTTGGCTGGCTAATCTGATCTGAGATCTGTTCCTGAAATAACCGTTGCTAATGCTGCGACACGGCCAGGGCTTTAAAGAGCTGGAAACGACAGTTTCGCTAAATGTGGGCGTGTCCCGATGATCGGCAAGGACTGGCGAACCCCGAGCGGTCCCGCAGCAGGTGTCTTGCCATGTGGTTGCCGTGGTGACAGCAGCGCCTCCTGGCCCAGGGCGCGCAGTGTTTTTAAATACTCATCGTGTTTGTTCCATTCATCGCAGCTGACAGCCGTAATGGCCGCCTTCCCCTCCTCCTGCCAGATCAGACGTTTCTCTGCACCCCGCTGACGGGGGGAGCACTCCGAGGACGCAGCGGAGGGATGGAGCGGCGGCTTCCTCCATCCCTCCCTTTCCTCCAACCCCTCAACCTCTAATCCGTCGCTCCGGCTCAGCTTACGGACACAAAAGGCCTCAAAGAATTGGTCTTGAGATAATTGTGTTGCTATCCCATTTCATCTGGAATGGAATTGCCGCGATGCTCACACACACACACGTACACGCGCGCACACACACACACACACACACACACAGGTATTGCAGAGTGTCCCTCCTGTAATTATTTCTCCTCTATTCACAATCATCAGAATTCTGTGGCACGCTCTGCCGGCTTCGTCCCGTCTGATGTGTTGTCATGACGATATGGCAGCAATATGTTGCCTCCCTGTTGCCTTTGTTGTGGCAGTGAAAGGGGCTCCGGGGGTAATTAATGGTCACACCAATATGGTGGAACACTGTTCCGGAGAGCCCCAGTGGTCATCTGGGTTGGCAGCTTCTCAGACCTGCTCGCCGGCGCCAGGAAAGAGTAAACTCACTCAAGTCCCGACTTCCTGGTTGTTCCAGAACAACAGGTGGCGAGTGTCAGCGCCGCGGCACAGCCGTGATTTTTCTCAGTAATAAATTGGTGCCGGCTTAACTTGTTTTTTTTTGGGGGGGGGGGGGGCAGAATTTTCACCAAACAGTGAAGGTATGTGACACCTTCAGTATTTCAGGTGTTCAGCATTCCGATTAGCATTAGCGTTGTCAGTGCTTCCATCGTTAGAGCACGTTAAGGCACAAATGACTAATTGTCATCACTGATGAACAAATTACAGACCAAACTTGATTTTAACCTTTTAGAAAAATTAGACAGTTTTGGCCACACCTCCAAACAGTAACCACGCCCTCCAGAAAATGATTCGGCCTTACAAAGCTCAACCTCTGTCTTGTTTCGCTGCTCTGCTTTGATCTTTGCTTACATTTCATGGGCTCAGCTGCTGTGTGACGGTTCACCTGTGAAATCCAGGTGAACGGATTACTCCCCGCTACCATGGTCCAGGTCACTGCGATTTTCCAGGAATACCAACAAAGGAGTGTGACAAGGTCTTTGAAGAAAATATAAAAGAAATGTGAGAAAGCTAAGAACAGTCAGAATATTTTTTTTATTGGTTTCGTTCTTTGAGTATTTATCTGCTGTGCAACAAAGTTGCACTGAGAAAGATTGAAATAGCTGAGCATTTTAGCTGATAACACTCATTTCATGAATTTCTCCTCTTCCTCTCCTTCCTTTTCTCTCCGCGGCGCCTCCATGTTTTTCCTCCTCCGGCCTGCAGGGGTCACTCTGGCTCTTCATCAGCCACGGCCCCCCTCTGTGGCGGCTGCAGCCCGTAGTAAAACGCCTTCCAGGCATCATTTTCTTGGTCAAAGTATAATTTTTTTCTCTTTTTCTTTTCTGTGCATAATGGAGGCTGGAGAATATTAACGGGGCAAATATCTGATTTCATGCAAAAGAAAATATCTGATGTGGGGAGAAGAATATTAAGCACGTCTCCTGGTATTGTAGTTTTGAGGGCAACTTGGTGCTCAACAAAAAAACAGCTTTCTGCCAGTGGAGAGGAAGCACAACAACCTCTCAGCCAAAGGATCGGTCCACCAGATTCACCAACGGGGCAGAGCCGTGGCCAAAGTTAGCGTTCACACACTGCAAAGCGACAGATCCTCACCAGCCGTGGAGGAGGTGGAGATCACGCTGTGGGAATACAGCGGCAGGCGCGCCAGCGACAACCACCGGATGAAGAATCTACTCAGGAAAATAAAACGGACGGACGGAGATGCTTCGCATCAGCTGACGTTAGCCAGACTAGTGACACGAGCCATGGCAACATATTGACTTCTACTTTAGCTTACGTTTAAAAGAGATGAGCGATGGGAGCTAAGTTCACAGCACGACTGTTTAGAGGGCAAAGTTGTCAAGAGTAGCGAGGACAGATGAGGATTCTTAGCACTTAGCTATGGATAAATTAGAGGCTAGCTAGGGTAGCATCCATGTTGTCCTGAGGCAAAGCAAATATCAAGAGTATACGACTGAAAGCCTGACTGATGAAAGGTGACGGCGTTTACGGCCTTCACAGAGAAGATCCCAATTTCAGTGCTGGTATTTTGTTCCCAACATGAACCAAAGATGTTTCTGAAGCAGGTGCGAGACAGAAACAGACAAAACAGCACCAGGATTTAGCCCAGAGTAGGAATCTCCACAAAAGATGCTTATTTAGCTTCATTACACATACGCACGCGCGCACACGCACGCACAATATCTAAGCAGCTGAGGAAGTCTGAAGTATTTATGTCTGCTGGTGCTCGCCTTTGCCAACTGCTAACTAACAAACACAAACACGCTGCCTTAGCGCTAATGATGCTAATATCACAACTCTGATTAGGCCCTAACGTCAACTCCAGCACATGAAGCAAAAAATGGATATTTATAGAATTAAAGAGCGTATCTGCTGAGGGACCAGCGCAAAAAGTGTGTGTGTGTGTTTCTGCAGACTTCTCTCTGCTAGCGTGCGCAGGCTGCCTGTGTTTCGGCCATCTGAGGTGATGGTAATGAGCTCTTGTTCACATCAGTCGGCAGCGGCTGCTAATTTTTCTCCATGTGTAAATTTGTTAGCGTCTGGAGGCCGATCGGCACTGCCGGCTGCATGTTGGACTGTTCCACAACAGGCTGAAACAGACTTTAGCACCCGTCCTCCGAGACCTGCAGCTTTCCCTGCGTTAGCTTCGCGGCGCCAAACTTCCAGCTGTTAGGACTTTATATCCGGATTAGGCAGGCGAGGATGAGCGAAAATAAGAATGAGTGCTGCCTGTAAACAACGTGCACTGTTGTGAGTGAATGCACACAACATTAGATGCTTTATTTGATTTATTTTAAAAAAGGGTTTCTGGAAACTACCTGTAAAAGTCTTGCCTAAATCATGCAAACTTTAGCTCTGGGGAGACGTTAGCAAGCTGGGGAAGAATGAACACTAGATTAAATATTATCTTCTGGTTCTTGCTGCTTTTATGTTTTCAGTGTTAATGAACCTCAAAGCTAAATTTGTGGGTTATATTCTTCTCACCGTGGCGGGTGGTCTTTCTAAAACTGTTTATTCACACTTGTTGTTTTATTAAATATGTCCTGTGGTTTCCAGGCTGATGCTAGCTAACACTAACGCTGCAGGACTCTGCTAAAATTAGCCACCAAAGAGCTTTCGAGTTTCTTTATGCTAACCGTGATGTGGTCGTGCGGGACGGCGGTGACGCTCTACAAGGTGTGACTGCTCGACTGATGACGGTAAAGGTGTGGAGCAGTCGCAGAACAGTCAGACACATCTGGGACTGCAACAGTCACAGCAAGACCAGGCTAACGCTGACGAGGAAGAGCTCGGTGGTGAAGATTGGAAGCAGCCTGGAACTGCAGAAACAGACGCGTTGCATTTTAACCAGTCAGACGGCCAGAGCGGTGGTGGGTGTGCTGACTGGCTGGTTACAGGCTGAATATTGTGGGTCTCAGCAGGTTGTTGCTGATAATTGATGCTGAAAATAGGCAAAGATACAACCTGCTGAGTGTGTGTCAGACAAAACAGCGTGATGTCAGCGCTGAAGCCACGCCCCCTTTGCTGAACGTGCAGGTGGTTACAAGCTGAGCTGTCGAAGAGCTTTTTTTTTCGTTTCTGTCCTCAGCAGAGTCCCTGCGTCCTCCAAACACCTACAGGTTTGTGCAGCTCTTCAAACGCAGCCATGAGCTGCCTCTTTTCTCTGCGGCCTTCGTCTTCCTCTTCGTCTGTCTGGAGGACAGACGCAGCACTCCTCTGTTGTTGCCTCTAGTGGATTGGTGTACCCACCAGCCACTGGGGCGCCAGACCAACCACTGCCCAGAGGAGTTCGGTTTCCTGAGAAGCAGCGGCAGCAGCGTCTCCGTTGTAGCATCTACATTGAAACAGGTCCAGATTTGGCCTCTTTTCATCAGTGTAAATGGGCGTGAGGCGTCGGTCCTGGCGCAGGTTCCACGCTGCGACGGGAAGCGATGGATGAATCCCTACATGGGTTTAAAAATTTGTATTCCGTGGCGGCGGCGGAGTGCTGTCGGCGTCTTCCTGCTTCCTTCGCTCACTCTGTCTTCTTTATCTCCAGCAGGTGAAGGATTTGTCTGTCTAAATCCTTCCTTCTCTCCTGCATTACTTCCTTCATTCCTCCATCGCTGCTGTCACTTTCTTCGCCTTTCATTGTCTGCACTGTTGACCTTTGACCTCTGAATTTTCTCCTTTTATACTCAAATGTGGGAAGAAAACAAGCTTTTGGGGGCACCAGACGGAGGTCAGACGTGTTTACGCATCTGTTCCCCTCCTTAATCATCTGTGCATTGCCCCTGTACAATGCACAGATGACCAGGCAATGCACATTGCCTGGTCCTTTTTTGGGTTTCTCCCTGTTAAAAGCGGTTTTTCTTGTCGCTGTCGTCTGTCAGACTCGAGGTTTGTGTCACGGCATCTCTGATGTTAACCGACTGTTTTTTAATAAAGTTGAATAAAAAAAAGCACAGGTGCAACAGGATAGTAGCCTCGGACCCAGAGCATGTGGCTGTTATCATCTTATTAGAAATAAACGCGCATGAACACACACACACACACACACACACACACACACACACACACACACACACACGTGCGCGCAGAGGAGAAATATAACACACCAGTATTGCTAAGCCTGGCCGTGAAATGGGATTCTCAGGGATGAGAGCTGCTTTTTGTGATCACAGAGGGGTGTCTACCACACACACACACACACACACTGTGTGTCTCTTTATGGTCGCGACTCACATCTGAAAAATGAGACAAACACTCCTTTTTTCTCTGAAGGCTCTCTGCAATAGATGTTGTGGGACTAAACTGTTTCCATGGCAACTAGAGCCCATTTACTCCCCATGGTCTGTGTGTGTGTGTGTGTGTGTGTGTACTCAATACTGCACATTGTTCACACACGCCAACTGCACATGTAGTATATTACAGCACATGTGCAGTATATTTTTATCTGTGTGTGTGTGTGTGTGTGTGTGTTGCCACTGGCCTGCACTGATGGACGGGGGCTGCGGCGTCTGCTAATCAAACATGACTGACGTTGATCAGACGTGCTGAGAACAGTGTTTGGAAAAGAACTGGCCATGGGGGTGGAGCCAAGAGCAGATGAAAAAAACCCCAACAGTTTATACAACAACAGGCTAACGTCACAACAACCTAACAAAATATGTTTCAAAACTCAACAGAAAGTAAATTAAAACAACCTTAGTTAGCCTAGCTAAGGTTTAAAGCGCTTAGCACATGCTAATTCAAAAGAAAATGGTGCAGTAAAGCGATAGATTGGTAGGACTGCTTTGAAGCTCCAAGTACTAGAAGTTGTTAGCCTAGAAAGGCTAAACCCTGCCAGCCCCTCCCACTCCAAACAACAGCCAGTGAACTGAACGGATCCGCGTCGGTTCACTTTGCTTACAGAGGTTTTTGTTTTTCCCTCTCCATCCATCTTTTCATGGCTGAGAAGGTCAACAGAAGATAAACTCCTCTAAAACACTGCGCCACTTCTTCTGCCGATATCTCTGAAGTGGCCTTCAAATTAGAGAATATGGAAGAAATGTCACAGCGCACTTTCACTCCTTCGCTCCGTCTACGCAGCGGCTAGCCGTCGTTTACGGGCCCCGCTGTAAAAGGTTACTGTCTGACCTTCTTCTGGATCATATCTAAGGAAATAAAAAAGAAGGCAACGCTGCCGAATGTTCTCCTCGCCAAGATGTTTGCGTCTCTCCGTCTGCTTTTTTTGATTCCGGTAGGAAATCCGTATCCTCACCTGACCTTTCTGCTCTTCTTCTGTTTTTCATCACTTAGCTCGGTCAGACTCCCCGTACGAGCTTGGTTCCGCTCCGGGTTTTCCCCACAGTTTTCTCGGGATCTGTCTCCATCAGTGTGTCACTGACCTTTTATAAATAAAGTTAATTTAACTGGGAGGGTATGTTTGTAAATCTAACTTTACAATTGTCCCAATTTGCGGAAAAACGACAGCTGATTGGATCAAGAAGCACACAGCTAGGTCGCTAGCATTCCTGCTAACAGCTGGGGGAGGGGCCAACGAGGGATTGCAAAAATGTGTAGAGGTGCTAATAAGCGTGTTAGAACCTGGCAGGTGGTTTTAGCGATGACAGAGGGGCGTTGGCCCGTTTGCCCGGCCGCCATCTCACGTAGCATCGCACGCTGCGGCGAAGCTCCGGAAGATAAGGGCCTGCTGAGAGATGGAATGCGCGGTGAAAACAAAAGAGAGGCGGAGCTGAAGAATGAGCAAAGAAAACAAGAGGTGATAACAGTGCGAATCTTTTTTGGGAAAACACGTTTTCAGTCACGCGACCGTTTATTTGACCTACCACGAGAGACGCAGCGCGACGTTTCTTTGTTTAGCGTTAGATGCTAAACAACTGCACACCTACTGCCCTAGTGAATAGTTTGACCTAAGCAATTTAGCATATTTTACACCTGATTTACGCGACAATAAACATTGTGTTGACGTCTGTATTAGCCTATGCTGGTTAAAGGCTAACTTTGCTAAGATAAAGTTCTTTTTGACGCTCTGCAGACTTGTTGAAACGACTAATAAAAATCTGAGGAGGAAAAAGTGTCGATTCCCAACAAGCAACGTTAGCGCCTCAAACCGATGATGAAGCAACAGGAAATGAACAAATCTCCAACTTTGAATTCCCAGCAATCCCAGCGTGAGACTCCAATCAGATACCGGGAGAGGCGACTGACTGGATGGCCGCTTTCCGCCACTCATAGTGCCTTGGCGGCGAGCGTGCCAGGAGGGAGGTGAAGACTGACAAGCCGCCGTCCCTTCCTCTCTTCTCGGCTAGCGCTCTCATCTCGGGAAGCGCTGCCATCGCTTGGCACCTTATTTACTTTAATTATTTTGATTCCCCCGCTCGCCATCTTTGGCATCGGTGGCTCGGGGAAATCGCTGATGGCTGACACTCATTTGTCAATCTCACCGCGGCGGCCTGCCAATTATAAAATGAGAAGTTTGGCGAGGCCATTAGCGATGGCGCTGGCTGCTTCCTCCAGACGCTAACAGGCGGGTAGAGCTTGTTGCTGCCTTGTTCAGTCTGCTGTTTTTTTTTTAATAAGCCAGTGGCACCGCACCAGTTGGAATCAGGTGACCGATCGTTGGCTTTGATGTCTCGTCTTTGCTATTCTTGCTGTAGCCCCTTTAGCATCTCTTTAGCTTGTCAAAAGAAGCAACGCGCCAGGTTCAGCCGGCTTACTGGAGGTACGCCTGCATTTCCACATTCCGAGTCACGGAATAATTTACGGAATCACTTCACAGGCTTTTTGAGGATCAAAGACACGATAAGAAAGATCAAAGAAATCGAAAAGTTCCAGCGTGGTTTAAGTGTGGATTTGCTTTTCGGCTTGTTGTTCGTTAGGACTTGTAAAGTTTGCTTGCAGAAGTTAAAGGATTCCTTTCTCTGAGAGTCGGAACGCAAAAACCAAAACAAGGAGCAGTTGTTCCTGTTGTTAATTAGCGTGCGCCTGGCTTTGTTTTAGGATTAAGAACACACACGCGCACACACACACATGAGGACTGCCCTGCTGGATTATGGGTAAGCACTTTTGTTTGCAGGTTGCTTTCTGTGATGAGACGTTTGATCCCAGCAAAAGTGTCAAGTCAGGCAGAAAAGCAGGCTAACAAGAATCCCGCCTGCTCCCCAGTGGGTAGAGAGGAGCGCTCCGCCATATTTGGCCGCTAACGCTCGGCCTCCTTTCATCAGCATATTTTAACAGTCACACAGCAGAGAAAAAAGGAAACAAATTGGGGTTCGAGGAGGCCGAGGGAAGACAGGATTTCCCCCGAATTAATGGCGAGCGGAGAAGGAGAAACCCGGAGCTTAACACCTCTGCAGCGGCTCGACGGCGGCTTTCTGCCGCCTCCGAGTAATTGGATGGAAAATAAAAGGAATGCGGGTGTTTGCTTTGTTTCTGGCTGTTTTGAACCGTTATTCACAAACGTGTACGAACCGGCAACGGCTGAACGAGATTCCTGCATGGTTGAGAACACGTGACAGCAGCGAGCTGTCGAGTAGCCTCAACATGACCCCCCACAACAGCAAGCTAGCGACAGGTTCACTCTCATGTCACTTCTGATGGAATTGAAGACAACCATCTCCATGGCAACAAAGCGAACCGCAACACCAGACATTAAGAAACAACACTAATTGGTCTAACCGATGTTAGTTCACAAACTCACTGACAAATAACCAGATCTGGCTCAGTGAACAATCTGTGACCTGCGCTAACGCACACTCCACGAAGCGCTAACGTCTGTCTGTTTGCTGCCTCTTCCTGCCGGCCCTGCCGTCATCCCGTTTCAGAAAATAGCATCTCTGCTAACAGTGGACTCGACGTGCCGTCTCAGCACAAACACCCTCTGACAACGTTTGGAAGGGGTGCACGCTGGGATATTCTCTCACCGGCGACAGAATCCGTCTCCCCCGCCACCGTTCTGGCACCGCCAGAGGAAGTTTGATTGATTTATCCGGCGAGCATCTCCCCAGCCTCCCGTTAATGAGGCAGTAATAGCCCGCGGTTGGCGGCCACTCCGGAGACGAGTGAGAAGGAAAGACAAGAGGAACGCGGACAGAACGCCCAACCCGAGGAGCCGACAGATGGAAAACAACCAGAAATCAGCCCATCGTCCAAACGCGCAGCTGAAAACGGCGTGAATTCTTCATTTGTGTACTACAGCGCCACCGCAGATCCACGTTCTAATTAGAAGAACGAGGAGGTTCTCTGCTGACGGGACCGTTGTTGGTACATCCAAAAAATCCCCACAACGGTGCCTTCGTCATCGTTCCTGCTTCTAAACTCAGATGTGAAAAGATGGTGATTGTTACGTGCTACACCGTTAGCTTTAGCAATGGCGGGGAGGCGGCACATCATTTCCTTGACACTCCTCGCCAGGAGCGCGAAGGTGAGGCACTGACCGTTGAGTCTCTCTGCTCCAAAATGTGAAATGTTACGGAGACGCAGCCGAACAAACAGCCGCGGGTTTAAAACCTGGACGCGGGCAAGGCAGGTCGTCATCCTCCGTCAGAGATCTGTCGTGTCCCTGTGAATCCCTATGGCAACGGGTTTTTTAAAAGGTCGAAGACAAAGACAGGGCCCTGTCATCTGTCGGGGCACCGTTGTGACGTTGTAGCACTAAAACGATGCTGCGTAAACAACCGTTAGCATGTTTATGGGACGTAAGGTGGGTTTACACAACAAACTGGATCCCGGCAAGGCTTTGGTTTCCGTGGCAGCGAAGCAGAACTGTTGCGTCACCTTGAAATGGAGCTTGCAGCGCCTTCGGGGCATAACGGGACGGATCCTCTTTGGCGAGCGCGTCTGGGGATCTCATTAGCCCGAGCGGACCGTCGGCGGTCCCCGAACTCTCCTTTGAGGAGAGCGGAGGGCCGCAAGGACCAACTTCCCACCCGGCCACGGTTCAGCGTCAAAAGGCCAGAGCGGCGACCCGGAACAACAAACAGGCCGGAGGGGAGAGTGGGGGAGAAGGGGTGAGGCATTGGGCTCAGCAGGTGTACTATAGTCCTGACAAATAAAAACTTTGCTCCATCTATCCTCAAACAAACAGGTCTTTCCAAGTATCTAAAATGATGGATACGTTTTAAATGTGAACGCTAAAGACAAGGTCAAACCGGAGAGAATTGATGTAGAACTGATGAAGTTTTGTCAGTTTAGTACTTAATTAAATCAAGTAAATGTCAGAACCTCATTTTGCCGATTCAAGTTTGACATCTTAAATGAGCAAAAAGAAGAAAAAAAAAGCTCGTTGGAGCAACGAATTCACTTAACGTGATCAATCATTCCGGTTTTCAGCCTAGACGCTAACCGCGAACACCGATCACCTTGAAAATATTTGCTCATATTTTAACATTTTATCAATCATTTTTACACACTAGCTGTGATGCTAACAGCTTGAGTTATCAATGAATTAATTCATTCGCTCATTATGGAGACGCGTGTCAATACTAATGATTGATATTTTTTACAGTCTGGAATGAATCTTATCTTTCGTTCACCCCTGCTGGTTAAACCTGGCCACTGCATTCGGCCTGCCACCGCTAGTGCGGCAATTGACGTTAGCTTGTTAGCACGGTTTGTATCTTGCTTCAGTATGGCGTGGGGAGCTGTTAATTTGCTAATTCTAGCAAAGCCAGACGCACCATTATTCCCCCTAGTTTGCCGGTTTACCCCTACTCTCACATGAACTGAAGATACTTTTGGTCTCTTGGGGTTAAATAGGAACAAATTCATCCTCAGCGTGGACGATGTCGATCGATCCTCCTTCTGCGTTAGCGTGTTGAGTGTGCGCGGCTGTGTTTGCGTGCGTCCGAGGCTGAATAACTGAATTTAAAGCGATTGTTTGATCAAGCGTGGCCTCTGTGGGTTCATTATACAGCCTCATCTCCTCCATTTGGACACTGCAGATCTATAAACACGCTCTGCGGTGCCGTGTTATTGGCCTCACTGTTACACGCCAACATTAATGCCAACATGCTCCGCAGCGCTGCTCTCCTGACTGTTTCCATGGCAATAATCAGCAGCCTTTTTTTCCATTCAAACACAAAAAACCTATTAGCACCAAAGATAAAGAGACGCATGTAAACAAATTATCCTGCACTTGTGTGAGCGCAAACCAGGATATGAAGTATTATCTGAGCGTGTAGGTGTATTTGTTTAAAATTAATTTCTGACACCATCACCCGGACCCCGCGTGGCGGACATGAGAGAAGCAAACAAGCGACACGGAGAAGCTTTTGTTTCTGAATCTGAACAATACCCTTTGTTGGCTTGTTTATGTCTGTCGGCAACACAATGCTCTCTATAGGACAGCTAATAGCCTCTGGAGACCAGCTGCCCTCTCGTGGTGGGCTGCGGTAATGAGCATTAATAATTTACCTGCAACATAAACACTTGAGGTCCAAAAATGACGATGATACTGGCGGACAGTAACAGTGAATTTTCCCCGTTGTGGGATGAATAAACATATATTCTCTTCTATTCTATGTCTGAGGAAATGTGAGGTTGGAAGGACGCAGGTGTCATCCATTTTATAACGTAAAGACACGCAGCAGGCCCCGCCCACAAAGACGGCATTTTTAAGTGCGTCTAATATTTGTTCTGTGACAATAAAGGATGTCAAGAAAGAATAAACACGGATTTGTCACAGGTCCACAATAACGTCAAAACAACAGGGTCACAATGACTGTCTCTTATTAAAAGGTACAACTTTTTAAACTCACTTTGTAGGTTTTTCCCGCGATGGACTCAAACAAACAAAATGGCGGACGGAAAATTTTACAATACTAAAATAAAAACTTGTTTTCGGCTTAATGCTTTGGGTTTCCTGTAGTCATAAAACTGTGATGGTTACGATTAAGACCTAAATTAACAAATGGTGCGCTTCATCTGCGAATAAGTCGGAGGTGAAAACTGGGTAAAGAAGCAGAAATACTGGCCTGTTTCTGGCGACGTTAGCAGCCGCGCTGCGCCGCTGCGTCATCGGGACGGAGGCCGCCATCTTTTCCGTCTGATTGGCCCTCGTCGTCAGTCCCAGCCTGGGCGCAGCTCCGCGGTGCATCTCCATTCCGAGCGGGGAGCGCGACCTCGGTGTCACGTCGCCTCTGACGAAGCAATCAGGTAAAAATGGCTCCGAAATGGCAGATTACTTCAGACGCGGCTGCGGGCGGAGCCGGCAGGCGGACCGCTGCCAAATGGGCTCTTTCAGCACTCAAATAAAGGCGGGAGGTCAAGGGACGCTCGCGCTCTCGCGTCCACACACCACGCGGGCCTGCGCGCGCGCGTCCATACGCCTCGCGATCCACTTCAATTAATCTTTATAGTCACGTTTCGGTCCCAGATTCGAGCCGCCGGTTCGGTTCAGGACTCCATTTAGATTCAGTAAAGAGAAAGAAAGATAACCTGTCGATGATGGTGAGAAATACTTCACTTTGGTTCAAACAGTTCTGTAAACATTCCATCAGTGCTTTTAGAATTTAATTTAATTAGTTATTTACAGTAGGCTCCGGTGCCAGCCGCAGTGGACACTTCTTTCTAGCTGTGTCGCTAACGTCAAAGTTAGTTTGTTTTTTGCCATCTCTTCACACTGCCGCTGTGGTGCCGGCGGTCTTTGCTTTCTGTCCTTGAGTTTGGACTCGCTCATACAATCGCCGTCACCTCGGCGTCAGACGCGACTGCAATCATCACAGATTCATTAACCTCTGTATTACCGCCTCCTCGCACACTCCAGGAGCGTATTAGGCGTCCGCTAAGACCCCAGAAACCCCCATCTGCTGTCGGCTAGCAGCGCAGGAGCTGCTCCACCCTGGCAGCTGATGGTTCTTGGCGGCGTCCGGCGTCACGGTTTGACATCTATTACAGTTAAGGATGATCATGGCATGTGTTCTCGCTCAAGATGTCACACCTTTCATGCAGCCTGCAGAGCTAATGACAGAGACAGCCCGGCCTTAGCGGAGAGGAAGGCGCCGGTGCCAGAGGATGATTCATCCCAGCCGCCGTGACCGACGGCTGATTTATGGCTCAGTGCTGAGCCGCTGGAGCACCGAGTCATTTCCCCCCATTTCTTATTTTAATTCCTTTCCGCAGGTGATGGCGGCCAGGATGGGAGCCAATTATCTTAAGTGTCTTCCTGCTCTCTGTCAGCCTCAGAGACTCGACAGCGGGTCAGCTAACAGGTGACCGCCGCCTCCGCGGAATCGGCGCTCCGCCGATCATCGTCCCGACGTCGGCTCTGGCTCCTGAGAGCTGCGGATTAGCGCTAAAGCTCAAGTAAGTTAAGGATGTCCAACGGACCGCTAGCTAGGCAACCAGCAGGTTGTTTAGATTTGTAGTCTTTTAATTGTTGTTATTGTAGTTTTAAGTTTCCTGACTGTATTACTTTTGGAGTTGCATTAGTTAAAAATGCACCATGAAGGAGGAAAAAACAAAACACAACATAAAGTAGTTGCATTTTTGGAGAAATTTATTTTACAAATACTGACACTAAGACCAGACATTTCATCCTGAAAGACAAGTTATATTGAGGACACTAGAGTAGAAAATAACAGGCTGAATAGGTGTACGCTATGCTAGCGTAGCACCTTGATGAGTATTCTGCTACATGAAGCACCGACAGCGAACTGAATACGTGTCTGCTATGCTAACGTAACATATTACCAGTTATTTAGATAACTATAGCGTAAAAAACATGCTCACCGTCTCTCCATCTCACTTTAAATCACTAAAATGTAGTGAAACCTTCATTACCGTAAATATTAGAATAATCTGACATCATAAGTTGCATCCTGGCCAAAGTATGGAAAAAAGGTGCCACTTATAGTCCGGAACGTACGGTAATCAGAATGCATTTTTATGTGCGTTAGCATAAAACCTGTGCGCTCCTGCTGCTCCCAGAGGGTTAAACTGGAGACAGGCGTTCCAGAATGGTTCCACCGTCAGGCGTTCAGCCTGACAGCAGTGGGGGGGGGCATCACCTCTCCACCGCTCCAATACGCTCCGATCAATTTAGCCTTAGCCGCGTCGCAACGTGACAGTCAGACAAATCGGCCCTCCGAAGGAGAGTAATTGAAACGGACGTTTATTTGAGGGCCTCCTATCCTACGTCCGTCAGTGTCGGAGGAGCCGTGTCAGCGTTGCCGTTGGGATTGTGTTTAGTTGGCCCCGCCGGGACCGCCGGGGCACCAGGGCCCAGAAGGCAGGACGTTTCCAAGGTGACGGCTGGAAAGCTCAAAGCGGACAGTATGCTAAATCGCAACCTGGAGATGTGACAGAACCATACCTGGAGGATCCTGGAGAGACCTGGAGGAATCTGGAAATACCTGGAAGATCCTGGAGAGACCTGGAGGGTCTCTCTCACACACACACACACACAGGCCTACCTAGACTTAATAACACAAGTCCCCCACTCGACGGTGACACAGGTGGTCACGTTTGTGAGCCAGGTTAGCGCCTCTGCTAGAACCAGCCAGGAACCAGTCAGAAACCAACCAGGAACCAGTCATGAAACAAGAACCAATCAAGGCACATCAAGGAAACAAACACAAACCAACAGCAAACAACCAGGACCCAGTGAGGAAACAACCAGTAACCAGTCAAGACCCAACCACAAACCAGTCAGAAAACATCCAGGAACCAGGCATACAGGTTCTTTGCAAACAAAGGCTCTGGTTCCTCTAAAGTCGCTTCCATCCAGATCGGCAGAAGATTCCGACACTTGGAATAAATCCGGCCGTCTGAGCCTTTTAAAGCCAGAGCGCTAACGACCAGCGCGCTAACGACCAGCGCTTGTCACACTCCTCGCTTTTCTTCTGCTCTTTAACGATTCTGTCCATCAGTTACTGCTCCGTCTCCCACCATTCCTGGGGCGGGATGAGTTCCTGGGAGAGATCCCACCCCCAGCCACAGCCGAGAGCACCGGTTTGGGGAGGAGAACGTTGACACGCGCTTCGATTTGAGCTAATCAGCGGAAGAATAAACATTCTTTTTTCCACATTACCTGCCAAACCTCATGAATGATGATGAGATTGAAGAGCGGAATAACGTGGTTAGCGTAGCTGCTAAACAGGCGTTCCAGCTTGTATTTCCTTATTTCCAGCGTAGTTCCACCTGTTTATGGCACCGAGAAGTGTTTTTGTTCATCAATAAAGCGTAAATGAGATGCTAATTACAACAGTAACCGTAGAGAACGCAGCATCTGCGGAGATTTTACCTTAAATTCCACGTAGTTTCACACCCATTTGATTGTCTTCAGGTGTTCAGGATTTGGCGCTTTCATGTGGCAGCAGTTGCTTTGATCTGCTAGCGTCTGTTTCAGACTGTTCTCTTGCTGCGTAGCTGATCTTTAGACTGTGGAACAACACCGGTACAAAGGTGAGCGGCGTGAATCTGCAGACGCGTTTAACTGTTGCTGCTGTTGCTCCTCCTCCTCCGTATTGTTACCGCGGAGACGGAATGGGATCTGTTTTCCCTCCTATGACCTCCCCCCTCAGCCTGGCGGCGCGGCGGCTAATCGAGCCCTCGATGGACCTTCCACCGTCGCCACGGTTCCTGCGGGTACTTGAGAAGAAGTAAGGAAGACGCCCCGTCCACTCTAACTTTATTGATACAGCACCAGTTCACACAGCGACGCTTGTGACATTAGCTGCACGTCCGCTAGCACGTGCGGCACGACCGCTTCCCAACTGTTTGCTGTCAGCTGTCACAGCGGCGTGTTTGGAGTCGGACGGCAACAACGCCAGCGGCGGCGCCCTGTGACAGCGAAGGCCTCCGCTGGGCCGGTTAATTAGGAGCCCGCCCCCGCCGCTGCCTAATGAGGCGGCGACAAACAGAACCACCCACCAGTCGCTAATGAGCGCCGGGGTCTTCCTCCGACCGGCCGCTGCCATTGGGGAGGCCCAGCGGGGGGGCGGGGCCACCGTGTGGGCTAATTGCCCAGACGGAAGCCGGCGGGGGGGCGGGAGCGTGGGGCTGCTCCTCCCATCGAAGCAGGTTATTGATCCCTGTTTGTTTGCACAGATGGAGGCGTGGCCTGTCGCGCCGAAAGGCTATCGGTTATCCATGAACCCGCCGAGAGGGAAAAGACGACATGGACCGTCCATCAGGAGCGCGGAGCGCTGGAGGAGGACTCTGTGGTGGGTTCGCTGCCTTGCTCAAAGGCACCTTGGGCGGCCGACCTTCTGCTGGCGGAGCCGGGTCACCTCCAGGAGCGCCGACGCCGACTTACGGCCTCCTCATCCATCTTGTGCTGGCGGAGGCGATGCGTCTCCCGTGTTGAACAGGTGAGCACAGCCATGAATTACAAAGGTAACCCCGGGAGAGCGCACATACACACACACACACACACACACACACACACACACACGCCAGCTGGCAGCCCACAACAAATAGCAGAGTTACAGAAAATAATCCCTGAACAAGGACATTTATTTTTGTGCGATGTACAACACACAGCGTTTGTTCTGCTGGATCAGGACCTGCATGATGATGAAGGCAGCTCATCATCATCTTCCTCTTCATCATCATCATCAGCAGCTAGTGCTGCTGCTGCTGCTGCTGAGGCGGGAAAAAAAAGCACATTTCCACCAGTCTGCACTTCCTTCACACACAACACCCCCGTTTTTTATAAATTAACAATAAGCTCACACACACGCACACGCACGCCTCCTGGGGAAGCAGTCATGTGACCTGGTTTAGGACCGCAGTTGTGGCTCGTGATTGTGATCATGCATGAGAGAGAGAGCATGCTAACAGGTTAAAGCTAAAGGCGTCAAACCTACCTGTTTGTCTGCGTTAAACTAGCTAAGTTAGCTAGCGTCTATAGCTTCACGCGCTAACATCTGTACATTTGTTGCGCCATCTTCACACACGGCGCCCTCTTCCTGTTTACCACAGCTAGCCTACTAGCCAGCTAGCCTCTCCAGTTGGACCGCGAGAGTGTGTGTGTGGGCGGCTAACTGGCTAACTGTGACTAGCGGCTCTAGTTTTTGTTGTCCGCGGCGGCTGCACGCCGCTCCTGATGAGGAGTCAGCTGACAAACACCTGTACGGAGGAGTTCTAAGCCGTGTTCCCGCCGGCGCTAATCCTCGCCAGAAAACAGCTTCCAGAGGATTATCACCCTGGGGAGCGTCTCCCTCCCTTCTTCTTCTTCTTCTTCTTCTTCTGTGAGTTAACCTCACCACATCCGGACGTGACTCTGGAAATCTTTGACCTTCCGCTCCACTTCCTGGCCATCGACCCGCGCCAGCCTCCGTTAAAGCTCCCTGTGACACCCGGTCAAAGCTCCGCCTCCACGCCGCTGCTCCGTGACTCAGCCGTGTAATCCTCCCTTATCTGCCGCCGCCTGACTCGACCCCAGCCGCTGCGGCGGGACGGAGGTGAAGAGGCTCCGCTCGTGTCGAGGTGGAGGAAAACGCTGGAACCGAGCGGAGAAGAGGAAGCGGAGGAGAGGAAGGCGGGATGAGCCGCTAGCGCCGACGCCTCCGACGGGGAAGCGCTTCCCTCCTCGTTTAACTTTGAACTCCGTTTTGTTCCTTTAATGTTCCTCCTCTCCTCCCAAGCTCCGCTCTAATCGCTCGCTTTGATTCCCTCTCAGCTGGGAGATGAAAGCGCCGGAACCGGGAAGCTTCCGGAATCCTGCCGCTCCTGACGGGGTCCTAAACGCCCCTTCAAAGCCGGCTCAGGGGGGCTCCCGTGGAACCATCACCTGATCCAGGAAAGACGGAGGAGAGGACGAACGCTGAGGAACGGCCTCCCTCCAAACGATCCTGTTTTCAGCAGGTTAAAGGTCAGAGGTCAACCACATTTGGTGCCTCCGAATGGTTGGACGTCCTCGGCCAATCAGGGAGGAGCGGCGGAGGAGCAGATTCAGCTTCCCGCTGACCCGCCGACCTCCGTCCGGGATTCATACCGACAAACAACAGCTAGAGGCGGAGAGGTCGCTGGCGGTGGGGGTCAGGGGTCAAGGGTCATAGCGCTGACACGCGCTGTGTGCATGTACCATTTTGGCAGGCGTGTTTCCATCCGGTTGGACGTTGTCGGCCCCGAGCAAACATTTTCGCCCCTGGCGCGGGTTAGCTAGCGTGCGAGGTTAGCGGTGGGTGGTCGCGTGTAACCGACAGCATGCTGGGATTAAAGAAGCCTCCTTCTCTCCTCCGTCTGCTGCTTATCAGTCAGGAAACGAGGCGTCCGGTCGGCCACTTGCCACCTGATCTGTGAGGCCACGCCTCCAAAATGGCGGCGGCGGTGGAGATCCGCCGGGACGACCCGCCAGGTATGTCACTCAGGTAAAAGAAAAGAGGATCTACGGCGATGCCGTCGGGGAGCCTCTGCAGTTTTCACTAAATTAAAGAGTAATGAATGCCACACACACACACACACACACACACACACACACACACACACACACACACACACAGACACAGACACAGACAGTGCGTGGTTGGCGTGCTAGCATTAGCGGAGAATCACGGTTTCTCCTCTGCTGCCTGATTGTGACTGGGAGCTGACAGGCGTCTCCATTTTGTTTCAAATTTTATTAGAAAACATGAAATCCAGGCGGGCTGAGCGCCGGTGAACGACAATATGTAATTAAAACATGAAAGACGGAGGGCTAATTAGCCTCGACGATGCCTGGCGAGGGCTTCCCACCTCAGACGCTAGCTCCTCGCTCTCCCGCGACCGAGCTAACGTCTCTGTAAGAGAACAGATTTTACTCCCAGTTTTTTACTTTCGTTTCACCGTCCTGTGGAAACACAGATGTCTGAGTGCACTCAAACGCCTCGCGCGTCGGTATTTAGCGCTCAGGCTAGCAGGTTTTGTTAGGTTGGTGTTGCTTAAACTAAACCTGAGAGGGGGTTTTCAGTCTGTTCAGCAACAGTCGGTAGGTGTAGCTGTAGGCGGAATCGGCTCCTGCCATGTTTTACGTGGTCCCGCTAACGTGGCTAGCGTGGCTAACGTTGGGCGGCTGTTTCTGAAGCTTCCGGGAGTTTCCGAGGTGACTCCTCTCACCGCCCTCATGATTTATGCGCTTCTGGAGGAAAAGCTAGCGGATGGGTTGCGCGGAAACAAAGCCGACGCCCCCTCGCTGGCCCCGCCGGCTGCCAGCGCCGTCCTCCGCTTAGCCCAGCCGCTCAATCGGGCCTGGCAAGGAAACGCCGCGCATATTGGAGTAGGCCGATTGGCTTTCAGCGCCTGGCACCGGAGAGGGAAAAAGGAAGAGTTAGCGATTAAATTTACTGGCAGGCTGGGGCAGAAAGACGAGCGCGCACGTGTGCGCGCTCGTCTTTATTTACCGGGTTGGACGATAATCTCGTTAATGAAAAACGTGCCGGTTTTCACAGCCGCCGGCGTGGGTCGCCGTAGCGACGAGGAAACATCAACTGGAAACGTGGTGGCGGTTGGGCGTGGCTGTCGGGGAAGGCGGAGAGACGCTCCAAACATGCATGTTAGCATGCTAGCGAGGGCGTGACAGACGGAGGACGGCGGGATGGACGCCTGCCGAACACGCTCCCGCCGCAGGGGGCGGCGACGCTAACGGCAGCTAATTAATCAAGTCAGGTGACAGATGGCGCCGAGGAGCTACTTCCCCCACAGGACACTGTGGGACGATGGGGGGGCTACGGCGGAGGACTGGAGGACAGAAAAAGAGGAATAATGGGAAAATATTGCTGGGACGGCGGCGCCGATATTGCTTTGTGGGATCGGATCGGGCCTCTGGAAAAGCAGCTTTGGATCGATCCGGTGGACGAAAACGGCGCCAAACAAGCGTAAGCAGATTAGCCACCTTTGAAGTGGCTTCATTTCCCGCCAGCGGACGCACGCCCCTCCACCCGCCGGATAGGTGCTAGCCTCAGCCAGAGCTAGCTAGCTTTGAACCGCTGAACGTAAGCGGGTCCGATTGGATGACATCGTCCATAAATCCTGCGTCCAATCAGAGCACGGCGCTGTAAAACGGCGCTCACGCCTGCCCGCGCCTCGGTGGTCTGATTGATGCCTGGCTCAGAGGACGGCGCCGCGCTTTAGCCGCGGTTGAAGGAGCGTAAATCCGCCGCCGCTGGTCCGTCAGCTGATCGATATGGAGGTTAAAGTGAGGAAGGAGCTGGAGGTCAGCTGACCTGGGTTTACCCAGAATGCACCAGACGCCGAGTCAGCCGGAACATCTGATGGTAGCGCTCGGACGCTAACAGCGCTAAAGGTGAAGGCTGACTTACCAGATCAAAGAAAGTCTTTGATGATGGTTTACTGTAATTATGTCGGTTGATGGTTATTTCTGTCTAGGGACAGAAAATCAAAGACTCGAGGTGAAGATCAAAGCTGCCGACCTTCACGCCGGCGACTTTCGTGCTTGATGTTGGCGATGACCATTAAAGCCAAGGTGCTAACGTCCCATTTGCAGCCCGCCCACCGCTCATTAGCGACCCTGTCGGGGGCTTGCGGACTGCGGCGAGCGCTGGGGGGGCGGGGCCATCAAAGAGGGACAATGTAGCGGCGCCGTGATGAATCACCTGTGCCGGGACACACAAAAGCCGCTCTCCCGCCGCCAAACAGCGTCCAGCTGATTGACCGCCGCCGGGGGCCGGCGCGGCGGCGCTGAGGCCTAGCTGACATTCCAACGCTCTTCTCCCTCTCTTCAGACGCCGCCCGCGGCGCTCGTCTGGGTGTGACGCGCTCCATAAATCACGCCGTTGCTGCGGTTGCGTAGCCGCCAGGGCGTCGTAGCGGTCTGCAGCGGCGCTATCTGCCCCCGCCAGCTGCCGGCTACCGCTAATCTCGCTCTTCCTCAGTTTTATTTCGGTTCCGCCGCAGTTGGGAGACAACTGCCCTGGCCAGGAAGTGGGCGGAGCCTGGAAGCTAACCCGCTAATGTTTCCACTTTCCAGCTGTGAAGAGACAAAAGGCCTGTCTATTATTCGCCATCGCCCCTCCCCCCGCCGCCGGGGTCGGACCGGTCTTTGGCGGTCGCCCGTTGACAGCGAGCTCCGGGGACGCCGCCGTGGCGGAGGCGGCGGCGCTGCTCCACCTCCCCGAGGCCGGGGGCTGAAGCTAATTGGTAGATCCACCAGGGAGCCCTTGAGCCGCCCAGTTACGTGTGTGTGTGTGTGTTTGTGCGCGTGCGTGCGTGTGTACGTGCGTGCGTGCTTCGGGTCAAGCATGTGATCTGGTGCTGGGGCGAGGACGCCATCAGGTCCAAGAAGCCCCCTGGGGAGGCGTGGGCGGCAAACTTCTCCGAGCTGTGAAATTAATCTTCCAACTTTGAAGATGCTTCTGGAAGCTCTTCAGGCGCCGCTGTGGGCGGAGCCTGTGGCGAGGCGGCCACAGGGGGTGGAGCCCGACCAGGTGCGTTGGGAGCATCAAGGACGCTCTAGAAAGTCCAAACAAAGCTAAAAAGGTGCTTTTCGTGTGGGAAGTTAGCACGCTGCGGCTAATGCTACATCCAGGTTTGTGGAAGAGGAAAAGGGTGGCCCCACCCACAGGGGGTGGAGCCTTGCTGCTGATGGAGGAATGACCTGCTTCTCTTCATGTTTGTCGTTTGTTCCCTCGTCTTCCTCGTCCCCCCGCCCCTCGCGCCCTTTGGCCCTTTGGTCCTTTGGCCCTGATTGGTCCTGTCAGCTGACTGGAGCTATCAGAAGCCTTTCAACGTTGCTTCCTTCGGCTTTCATCTGATTGGCAGCTGGACGAACGCGCTGCCATCGGACCGCCGGGGCCCAGCTGACCTCTCCAGGCTACAGAGTCAGCTGACTGGCGTCAGGTGACCTCACAGGATGTCGCGTCCGCTAGCGGCGCCCGCACTATGCATGTAAGCTGGGAGACGCTAGCTGGAGTTAAGTGAATGAAGTTCAAAGGGATGGAAACAGAAAGACCAAAGAAAAGAAAGAAAACATCAAAGAGGAAAGTATAAAGTGCCCGGGTTGTCATGACAACAAAGGACGTTTGCCTCCCCTCAAAGATGAACATGGTTCAGCCCCAAATATTTAGGATTAAAACTTCAAAAACCAGGCTGGCAGACTGTTTTATCCATCTGTTAGCTGACGTTAGCTAGCAGTAGCGTCAGCCTGTCAGTCCTGCTGACTGTTGTTGTGCTGCGGCTCCACAGGTGAAAGAACAGCGCGCTAACCTGCCTGTTTTTGCTGCTTTCCTGTCCGTCACAGGCAGTAAACGTAGCAGGCGGTGGCTGTTAGCGCTGGAAGCTTCTGCTAACGGCTGCGGGAGGAGGGAGGCTAACAAAGGCGTCTGTAAACCGTCAACAGGTTTGTGTGTGTGTGTGTGTGTGTGTGTGTGTGTGTGTGTGTGTGTGTGTGTGATTAGCTCTAATTAAGATCCACTTGTCGTTGTTAACACCAGGGGATTAGCCTCAGACAAACACACCTATCAAACAATTAAAACGCTAATCAGCTAACGAGCTAAAGACATAGCTATCTAAGAAGAAAGAAACGGTAAAAAAAAGAAAACTTTGTTTCTCACACTCGTTTCACACTTCAAACACCAACACACTTGCAGACCAACGATGCTAATGCTAGCTCTAACGCTAACTCCAGCCTGCGCTTTACTCTCTTTGCAAAGTGTTTCACCTTTGATCTAAATGTAAGTTTGTTTTTGACCTGAGTCACGGCCGTTTCCACGGCAACGACCAACAAAAGCGACCAGAGTGACAGGAAAGAAGAGTAAAGCTTCCCGTCGGATCAAAGCCGGCTGCCGCTTCGAGCAGCCGCCCTGTGGGGTGCACAAAGCGTTGCCACGGCAACCGCATCCCGGCTTCAGCGGGCGTCGCTCGCTCGGCCGCGGCTAACGCTCAAAGAATGGTAATCGATCGGAAGCCGCACCTCTGAGGAAGAGGAGGAAGAGGAGGCCAGGAGGAAAGAACCAGACAGCTGATCCATACGCTCAATCTGGGGTCAACAGTCAGTTCAAAGGTGGCGTTTTGCTTCTTGCTTGTTTAAGCTGTCTGCTGCTAAAAATAGTCAGGAGACAAACTTCTGGTTTCTGTAATAACATGTTCATTTCACAACCATCATCCTCTTTCTGTGTGCCTTCTGCAGCCACACACACACATATACTCTCACACACACACACACACACACACACACACACACACACACACACACACACACACACGTGTCTCCAGATCTGAGTTAAAGTCCCAGAAGGCCGGGCTAACGGTGGGCTAGCGGTGGGCTAGCCGTTAGCCTGTGTTTACTGCCTGGTTTTGGCATTAGCTCGTCCAAGCCTAGCGTTAGCGAGCTAACGCTCTTTTAAGCGGATTAGTTGGTTTTGCGACATCAAAGCTGTTTGCACCTTTGTTTTTAAATATCCCTCTAATCTGTCCCAGTGAAACCAGTCTGGTCTGCTGGTCGGACTGGATCCCAGCGGGGGGCCAGTTCAGGGCAGATGGAATGCTGCCTGCTGATTGGTCTTATTAGGAGGGGGCGGAGCTTCGTCTAATTTCAGGATGATGATTAAACTGGATCAGTTTTTATTTCTGGCTCCAAATAATCTGGATTATTATGAAAAACCTTTCATGTTCAGATCAAAGCTCGATTTTCTTTCTTCTCTCTTTCGTTAACATGTTTTTATCTTATCCTCTTTTTCTGGCCCCGCCCCTTCTCACTATTGCCAGGGCAATGGCAGCGTAGCTAAAACGGACTCCGCTCCTTTTAACCTGCTTTGATGAAACGGCGGGAAAAACGCAGTAATTAGAGAGATCAAAGAGAGAAAGGTTAGGCATAAACATGTTTGGGGGTCTTTTATGTTTCTCTAATGAGAAACTTTGATTTTTTTTATGTCAAATTAGCCAGATTGTATGTTTGGTTTTTTTGCTTTTTTTTTGCTGCCTGTTTGCTGAGTTAGCATAAAAATCATTTGTGGCTACAATGCTAACGCTGCTAGCGAAGAGAGGGCTGCTAACATGCTAACAGGTGGTTATTCTGAGCTTTACTGATAGCTAGCTAGCAGCCCCTGCTAAACATCTATTTAGAAAGAAAAAGATTTGCACTTGTGTGTTGCTAACTGCTCAGTTTAGCCACAGCTATTCTTTTCTTTTCTCCCTCTTTTATCTCCACAACCAGTCCGAGCAGCAGAAATGTGCGCGGTTGCGTTAGCAAACCTCAGACTGCTCGTTTTTCTCTCCCTAGCGCCGTGATAAACTTCTTCTCTGCTCACATGTTGACTGTTTTCCAACAACCGGATGACTTTTTTCCTAATCTGACACTCGGAGTCTTTCAGTCGGAGGGAAACAGATGCTAGCCTCCCACTAGCCGCCGCCGCTGCGGACGGAGGAAGCCGCTCATTAGACAATAGCGCGCTATCAGCCTCCCACGAGGAGCCAGGCGGAGGTGAAGAACGGTGGTCAGAACCGCTCCCATCTGCCAGAACCCAAATAGTTCAGTGCTAACGCGCAACCGCCACGGAGACAAGGGCGGGGTCAAAGGTCAGACACGCCAGAACAAAATGCCCGCGCGACCTTCTGACGGCCGTGGGCGGCTGCACGGTCACCTTCAACGTGGACGCGGTGGACGGCGGAAGGTGAGCCAGCACATAAAACTTTATTTATCCGCTAACGATGTGGTTTGCTAACCTAGCTAGGTTGTTTTAAGGTTAATGCTTTTAATGCTTGTTCTCGTCGCTAAAGTGAACGTTTGATCAATGTCAGAAGATGTGTTTTTAACATCTGTTAGCTTTTGCTTGTAGAATAGAATAGAATAGAATAGAGCTTTTATTCGTCCCACAGCGGGGAAATTGCACTGTGCAGGCAGATAAAGGCAGATAAATAGAAATACTTTCTGTTGTAGCGAATCTGTCTTTGAAGGTTGCGTGTCTCATCATTTCAGCATTGTTTTAGTAGCGCTAACCTGTTCTCTGGGTTCACTTGACACATACTCACCTGCTCAGGTGAGCTAACAGTCCTGAAGCTAACAGTCCTGCACCTCTTGTGTGGGCAGACGCACTAACGCTAGTTTGACAACAAAGGCGTGTCTCTTTCATCTATCAAAGACCAGCTCCGTGGAACGCGCAGAGAACGTATCGATCAGGCAGTGGAATAGAAGCGGAGTCATTAGCGAAGTTTTGGGTGGAGATGAAAGGTGTTGCTCTCAAAAGGCTGATTAAAGCTCCCAGAATCAAACAAACTGGGTTCTTTGTCTCCCGGCGGCGTGTTAGCGTCGCAACTGGAGCTTCTTTGGTAGCCGTGTCACAAGTAGCGCTTTAGCTAACATCAAACAGAAAGCGAGAGGCTTTTTTCAGATCAAAAGTATCACACAGTCAATTATTTTTACACATTAGGAGCCAAAATTAGGGCTTTGTTGTTTGTTAGCGTTGGGCGCGGCAGGAAACCGCCGTTGTTAGCTTTTCAAATTTTTATCTTTTTTCCAGCTCACTTTTGTACCAAATTAAAGCCACAAGTTTGTCCGATCGCTACGATAATGATGCTAAATTTATGACTCTGCAGTCAAAACACGCTAACGTGTCGCTAGCGGAGAGGTTTCCACCATCTGCCACTAAGCGAAGCGGCCACCCGCTGGTGGAGCCGAGTCAGCCGCGTCGCCGCCGCCAACGGTCTGTTCGGTGCGGCACCGGGAGGCAGATGGGCAGCGGTCGGCGCCCACGGACGCCATTGGTCCGCCAGATCGCAGGAACATACGCAAGAGGAGTGAAGGAGTGAAGAAGAGCAACCTGCAGCAGCACGGCTGTGGCTAACGCTAAAGCTAGTCCCTAAGGCTAGCTGACGCAAACAGCCACCAGTATGCTAATGCTAACTGCTGCAGCCTGTCAGTTCCACGCTAGGCTAACGGAGCACGGCGGATGACAGGGAGAGACGCTCTGGAATGGAATCACAGGCTAGCTCGCTCATGCTAGGTGTTAGCATAGAGGTGCACTCTGGTCTCGATACCACCAGGGTGCATGTGGAGTGGGGGGCGACAACCCTCTGGTCCAATCAGAGCAGCCGGAAATGTTGGCTGTGTTCCTTTTGTGCTTGGTTGAGTTTGAGTAAAAGAGGTGTGCATGTGTGTGTGTGTGTGTGTGTGCGTGTGTGTGCGTGTGTGTGTGTGTGTGTGTGCGTGTGTGTGCGTGCGCGTGTGTGTGTGTGTGTGCGCGTGCGTGCGTGTGTGAGAGAGAGCCTTTCACTTGTCCGTTTTTTAGCTTTAGCGCTCTTAGCGGAAGCGTTTCTGACCTCAACGATGAAGCTTTGTCTGCTTCCTTTGCTCTTTGCTTTGATGTCCTCAGCTTGCTTTGATCTCTGTTCCGGTATAGACAGAGAGGGACGCCAGCCGGCCGTCTCCTCCTGCTCCGAGGTTGTCCAACTCGCTGCGGCTCCTCGGAAAGTTTCGGGCAACTTTTCCCGCTGAGGTTCGGCTCCTGGCGGCGGCGTTCCAGCCCGCCGAGCCTTTTCTTCCCGTCTTTCATTTCCTTCTTCCTCGCTGCTTTTATCTCAGAGAGGCACCTTTCCTGGGGGAAATCTCCCGCCTCCACCTGGGGCTCAAACATGGCCGCTTATCAGCTAGCAAGGCGCCGCTGCCGCCATTGGGAGGCCTTCTGTGAATTAGAGCTAAAGCTAGCATGAGTCAGCGACGTTAGCCGACGACCTGCCCTGAAAACACTTCCTAGGTCCGCGGGTCAGGTGGAACCGTTGCCATGGCAACCTGGCCGCCCCAGCTTGGTCGTCTTTATGACGCCCGTCGCCGCGCCGCGGTGATTCGATACTGGCGTTGGGTTAGCGGCGCTAAAAGCCCATTAGCCAAACGGCAGGTCGTCGGCTATGGGACATCAGCTCCATTCAACCGGCTCAAAGGAAAACATGGGGGCGGAGCCAGGGCCACCGGAGCGGATCGATCTGGTCAGATCTGCGCAGCCAGTGTGTGTGTGTGTGTGTGTGTGTGTGTGTGTGTGTGTGTGTGTGTGTGTGTGTGTGTGAGAGAGACTGCTGAAGCTCCGCCTCCAGGACCATCGACTTTCAAAGCTCCTTTAAAAGGTTATAAATGACTGAAATGTTTTAGCAAACAAAGCAACGAATGAAAGCTAACAGGAAGCACCGTTGGGTTAGCATCAACGCCTGCCGCCAGTTTAGGCGTCCAGTTAGACTGGCAGCTAGCCTACCGCTAGTCTAACTACATGTTCATCTGTGGGGCAACGGGTGTAATTTGACATGTTTTTTGAAACATCAAAGAGTGGGCATGAAATCAAAGCGGCCGCCATCTTTCCTGCCGACCTCCTGACCTTTGACTTCTGGTGGGAGGCGGCCTCGGCGTTTGGGAGCAGATAAACACGGAAAAATAAATCTGAGCGCTGCCGCTAACGCTAATCTGCACTGGTTTAGGAGTTAGCAAAGAAGAGCTGTCGGAGATCAGGAAAACCCAGATCTGGAAGCAGGATTGGAACCTTAGCACAAACGCGTTAGCGTTAGCAGGAAGGCTTCCAATCGATGGTTCTGGAAGCACAATGAAACCCATCCGCCCATCGACTGTCTTTGATCTGCCTGATCGTGTGAGATCTCTTAATAAGCGCATCGATGAGTCGGGATCAATCAGGCTGATCGACCCAGATCAAAGACGCCTCGTTTCCGCCTCCGTCATAATTCATGAAAGCGCCTCACTTTCTGTCTCCTCCTCATCCATTATTTAGCGGTTAGCTTCTCCGTGACGCGCTAACGCGCAATAAATCAAAAAGCTGCCGAGGAGAGAAGAAGAAACGGAATAAAGAAGAGGAGGAGGAGACCAGCTAACGCTAGTTTGCGCACGTCGGGAGCGTTAGCACAAAAACTGGGATTGATTGGCCGGGACGAGGATCGGCGGCGCTGATTGATTGGTCTTGCCTGGTGTTGCGCGAGACTGCAAACACTCCCAGTCGCTCGGCAACAATTACCGGTAGCCGCGGCGGCTGTCGGCGCGCTAATTCATCTGTCATCATCCCGCCTCTCCCAGCGGAATCGGACTGACAGCGAGCACGGTATCAGTCACATGGCATTAGCCTCACGTTAGCATCCATTAGCGTCCGTCACCGCCAAGGCCCCTGCATTTCCTTTTATCCTTAGCGCTAACGTTTGTCCAGGCGGGGGCACCAAAGAAGCCAAAGCAGCCATGCTAGCGCCTCCGGTTAGCCGCTCAGTGCTAATTACAAAGTTACATTTAACGCCTCTTAAGACACATTAGAGAACTTTTAAGATTATAGGAAATCTGAATGATTCCTCCCTGAACCTGCCTCCGCATGGTTCAGTGTTCTGTTGCGCGCTAACCTGTTAGCATCTGGGTGTTTGGCAGGCGTCTGGGGGTGTGGAGGGTTCTGACAGCCCGTCTCCCCCTCCTGCGCCGCTCGGCAGGGTCCACCGGAGCGTTACCGCGTCCGATCCCCCCTGACATCCCCGTCAGGAGGACGGGGGGTCAGGTGGTCTCGGAGGAGGGCCGTCTCCCGGGATCAAAGTCTAAAAACTCTGCTTTGAACTCCTTTGGGTTCAAAACTTTGATCCACGTCCGAGAGATAGGCATGTAAGCCTGCCTAACGCTCTGGATCCCGTTCAGACACGGCTGATGCTAGCAGGGCCTTAATCCAGGAGCATGAAAGGTGAGTTTCACGCTAACATTAGCGCTGAATCCACTCCAGCGCAGATGTCACGGGGCTTCCCGCGACTCCTGCTAGCTCCAGCACCGACATGTAATGCTAATTCCAAACTGCTCCGCCAACTCTGAGGATTGGCCGTTATTACAGCCGTAAGTCACAGCACTAGCGCGCGCCATAAAGCTGCAGCTAACGCGCCGAGAATGTCTCTGTAATCGACAATAAAAATAATAATAATTAGCGCGCACCGTTGTGAGACGGCGCTAATATGCCGCGTGCTTGAGTCTTTAATGTACCGGAGCCTCGCAGCTGCTGTAATGAGACGTAATGAAGCTAGCAGCTAATGCTGAGAGTGCCACGCTAACAGAATGGTCAGGAATTAGTTGGTCAGGAACAAGCGTCACTTTTAGCCGCTGCTCGCAACTCTCCTCATTAGCATCCACGTTTACGAGCCTTCGTGGTCGCGCCTCCTCTGAAGATGGTCGCCAAATTGAATCCCGGTTTGGTTTTACCGCGGTGGCGAAGTACGCCACGCTAATCCGAGGAAGACACCGCGCTAATAGAATTAGCCTGATAAGAGGCTCGGTCAGAGCGGCGCTCTTATCGCTAAAATCCACAAAAAAAACAGGACAGCAAAGGTCCGAGGAGGCTGCCGGATTAGCTGCGCTGCTAGCAGAGATCAATCAGCTTTGTTTACGACGGCTGAGGAGACGCTTCTGCCCAGATTAGCTCGCCGCGGTGAAGTCCAAGCCGACAGCTACACGTGCTAAACTTTCACTGCTGGAGGGCCACTCAGGACACAAGTCCTCTTATGCTAACCGCTAACAGGGAGAATGTGAGGCTTTCAGTAGGCTCACAGCTTTAGCGGAAGATGGCTAAACTAGCTTTCATAAGTTAGCTTGCTGCCAAATCAAAACCAAAGCCAAGAACAAAAGAGAGGAAAAAGCTAATTCACAACAGAAGGAAAAAACAAAACATCAGTGCATTAGCATTAGGGCTGCTGTACAGGTCACATTCCTAGCACATTCTGCTAACATGCTAATTTGACTGGAGGAAGCTAGCAGATCAATGGCGTTTTTCAAGGACATATTTGTTTCAACCTCATCTGGAGCGCTTTAGCGGCTAACTCATTGGGGCAGCTGTAGATGCAAGCTATCGCTCAGAGCCGCACGCATGCTAGCCTCACCTCCGTGCTTGCCGAAGCCTCTCGGTGTCCAATTAGCCTCAGACAAAAGCGTCACGAGATGCCGTCCGAACTGCGGAGGAGCGGCGGCGTCTGTTAGCGACGGCGAGATCAATGAGGACAAATACGGTCGGGCCTGTCTGGGCGGAGCAACGCAACGGTTGCCGCTAACGCTAACTGTGATGAGGTTCAGCCGAGGTTCCAAATGGGTCCGCTAGTTAGCAAAAACTAGCTTAGAAAGCTAAAATAAGGGTACAGAGGCAACAGTGACACCTGTCGGCCTGCTTGCTGCCTGCTTGCTGCCTGTTGTTGCCGGACTCTTTCCTGAACGGCTGTTGGCCAGAGTTGCTCGCTCAGACTGAGGTGACTGATTATTCATGAAAACCAGGCGGTCGAGGCTCCTGATGCCGCCTGTTTTAGTTCCCCTGAGCCTAATTGGCCAGTTTCAATTAGCATCAGCAGAGAAGCAACCAGAGCGGCTGAGACCTCAACACGCAATTAGTGCGTGTGTGTGAGGGGTGTGTGTGCGTGTGTGTGAGGGGTGTTAGGTTGCCCACCAGGGGGCTCTGTTGTTGTCAACACGTTTGCAAATGTTTTGTTTCCTGAAATCCTGTTAGCGTGCAGGTGTTAGCGAGCTTGCTAGCAGCTGTTGCAAGCAGGTGTTAGCGAGCAGGTGCTAGCAAGTTAGCAAATGTTTCGACATCCGTGTTTTTCAACAGTTGCAGCATCTTTGGTTGGACCTCTGAAACCCAACGGCTTAAGATGCTAACACACAGTAGCTACGTCCAACCGAAGCTAACCAAGCTAAGTTCATCAGAAGTAGCTTTTCCATGCGTTTCTTTCACATTTAGCCGCCGGCGTCGACGGGGAGGCGTTAATCAGCACGCCGCCTTTAAGCTTTGATCTTTGATCAAGACAAAAGAGACGCTGACAGCCGTTATTGTAGCTGCGGTTTGAACGCTCCTGACAGGTGAGGGGGCGGAGTCTTTGACCGAGCCCCTCCCCCGAGGAGGAGAGCTGGACCAGGAAGGTCCCTGGAGACGGATGGGTCTCCATGGCAACCATCACCTCCCTCTGGACAGGTTGGGTTGTCACGGGGACACGCGTGTGTGCGTGTGTGCGTGTGTGGCTCTAATTGGCAGAGCCTCCTGTCAATCACAGACAGGAGGTGTGGTCACACCTGACTTCACCTGCTCCTCTGACAGACCCCAGGGACCAATCACAGCCCTCCGCCTGCCCCAGAGCACCTGGAGGAGGAAGCCTGGAAAACCTGGAAATCCACTTTTCAGGCCTTTGTTTCATCCATCCATTGTCCCTCAGATCAAAGGGATCTGTGAAGATCAAAGCCCCTCCAGAACCTTCACCTGACTTGTGTGTTCTGATTGGACGGCAAGAAGGAGCTAGGAGCTAGCGTGCTAGCCAGGTGAAGGTCACTTGAATTTTAGGTTCATCCACCAATCAGAGGAGAGGACGGACCTGTGCCCCCCCCCCCCCCCCCTAAGCAGGAGTAGAGTTTCTTCCTGGTTCAGCAGCTTTGATCTCGTCTGGTTTTTTCCTCCTGTCGTCGATGGAGTGACGCTAGCTTGGCCGCTAGTAGAGGAGCTAATAGCAGCCATGCTAGCGATTGACAGCAATAGTGGAGAGGGAGGCAGCCAGTGCTAATGCTAACGCTAGCAGGTTGAGAAATGATGAACTTGCCGTCTGGCTGTGATGGTGTGTGTGGAGGCCTGACAGCAGCCAGCGGCATAGCAGCATCAGAGAGGAGTGTGTGTGTGTGGGTGTGTGTGTGTGTGTGTGTGTGGGCTAAAAACACAATTTTTTCCGGTACCTTGTTTAAATCTATCCTATTTTTTTTTTTTAAACAATTGATGAATAAAAAAGCAAAGACACAGATTTGAGCTAACTGCTGCTAGCGGCTAACTGCTGCTAGCCTAAATCTGCCTCTTTTATCCGGTTTCTTCTCTTTTCTCACTTTTCCAAAGTTTTATTCTCAGGTTTCCGTTTAGAGATACGAAGGAAATTGGCTAAAACCACTTCTGGGGCTAATGAAAAGCGCTAACGCCGCCGCCGCTGCCCCAGGAAACGCTTCTGCCTCCAGCCGCCGTCCCTTTAATTACTTTGGCTAAGAATTAATCAGCTGGTTTGCCTCTCCTTTAATTAACATCTCACCTTCCCAATATTCTCTTTAATCTCCTTTGATCTGACACTTTTTTTCCTTCTTCCTGCAGTGTTGGGAGCGGCCGACTTTGCCAACGTTGGGCCGCGGCGTGCTAACCTTTCGGACGCTTTCACGTCGGAGCGCCGCTCTAAAGGGAACAAAGCTAATTATAAAACCACCTGACCTTTCTGTGATCACAGCTGATCAAAGAAATGACTGAAAGCAGCTGCTCTGGCCAGGAGGAGGGGCCAGGGAGCAGGGGGAGGGGCCAGGGAGCAATTCCTGATTGGGCCCTCCAGCTACTTGGGTCTCGCCGTCAGTGGGCGGAGCCTAAACCGGACTGACCCTGCCTAAGCCCCGCCCACCATGCCCTGTCGAGCTGCTGTTTCCCTCTGGCGGACACACTGACTCTGCCCATGTTTACGTCTGTCACCGTGGTAACAGGAAGGCCGGGGCGGTCCAGATCCCGCCCCCATTTCCGGTCGCCCGCGGCGACGACACAGTCTGACAAAGACGCCCTCAGAGCGGCGGCAGATGTGCGCCCGCTGCCCTGACGACGTCCGGCTGTCCGGGGGGGCGGAGGACAATCGGGCTGCTGTCAGGGAGCGGGAAGCCACTCCCACCGAAGCCCCGCCCACCCAATTCCCCCTTGTCAGAGCTGGTTAGCAGCGTCGCAGCCCCGGGAGCTGAATAACTCATCTGTGTTATTTAGGCGTCCGCGGCGTGAGCCACCGATGGCCGACAGGAAGTCCTGCTGCGCCTGTTTTCTGTCACCCTCGCTCCTCAGGCCCCTCCCCTTGCCGCCGCCGCCACCGCCGCTAATCTGGTCTTCCTCCGATCCAGAATCCGAGGAAAGATTTTGTGTTCATCTGGACTTTTCAACGTAAAGACTCTCAGTTGACATTAGCATGCCAGTGGTCCAAAAGGGCTCTATCTGCTAGCTCTGCACCCAACCTGATCAGAACTGATGAAGCCTTTTGGATCCAAAACGAAAATTGAAAAGTCCAGATGAACACAAAATCTTTCCTCGGATAACTCTGACCTGGATGACTGAGAACCTGCACAGACATCCAATCCAGAAACACGAGCCGGAGTCAGGAAGCAGACATCCGCGGCTACGATAACGGCTACATGGGCGGTTAGCGCTGAATGAGGAGAAGCTCTTAACCCCTAGCTCCGCCTATCTGATGTTTTTTATGCTACCATTAGCCGCCAAACATTCGGGAGTCACAAGGCCGTTACCATGGCGACGCGGCACTTTCTGGGCTGTTGATGAGCAGATAAATGGCGGAGTGACGCTTTGTTCTTTGGTGGGGGTGCGCTAACAGGCTTGTGCTGCAGCGTTAGCCTGTTAGCATGTTAGCCTGTGCTGAGGTGCGGCTCCAAAAACAAAAACAAGTCTAACAAAAACGTGCGGATTTGACTCGTGTAGCTAAGAACCCGTGTGTGTGTGTGTGTGTGTGTGTGTGTGTGTGTGTGTGTGTGTGTGTGTGTGTGTGTTCCCTCCCCTGAGCGCCCCTCTGATCAATCCCGTCTCTTCCCGCTCACGAAGCGCCGCCGACCTTCGCCGTGACTTCACTCTTCGGCAGGCCTCCCCCTCGGTGACCTTTGACCTCCAGCTGGGCTCCTGGAGCTGGAAGTTTTTCCGGACCCGGAACTTTTGTCCCAACTCAGTTTGTGGCAGCGGAACACACACTGCCTCCGCGTTAATATGGATGCCCAGCAGGCGCCGCCGCCCGTCTGCGTGCCAGCCCATAGCATCGGCGGCGTGCTAAAGTCATTAATAAACATCCTCAGATGCTTCCTGATGCTAGCTGTCAGCTAGCATCAGGAAGCATCTGGCCGGTCCTCGTTTCCTCCTCTGCCCCGATCCTCCGTCCAAACTGCTATCAAGCATTAGCATTAGCATTAGCGGCTCCTCAGATGTCATCTTTTCTGGATCCAAGAGGGCAAATCTATGCTATCGACGGCTAGCGCCAGGAGCCGCCGCGGCTGTCAATCACACTGATGGATGAAGCTGTCGGACGGTGACACCAAAGTGGGCGGAGCCAGGGGAAGTAGGACCGTGATCCATGTGCAGCCAAAGGCCCCGCCCCTTTCAGCAACAGGGTGGAGCCATAGTAGCTAATGGAGCAAACAGAACTCCCACATAACTTGACAAATTAGCAAAAATATCATGTTGGTCGACTTTGGCTGCCGCCGTTAGCTAATAATAACTGAGGGTTTACAGCTGACAAGCGATGCTAACGGCCTAGCGGCTGATTGGAGTCGTCCGGTCACGGAAGTGAGAGATGTCTCTGGAAGAAGATGAGCGTTATTCTGGAATAGCGGCGGACGAGTCGTCCTATTATGTGCTAATTAGCAGACGCCTGGGACACTTTAGCTAACGAGCCTGCGATAATTTTAACCCTCTGCGTGGTCGCAGAGAGACGTGGCGGGAACACGTACGCTAGGAATATGAACATATGGCTGCGCTCTCACACACACACACACACACACACACACACACACACACACACACACACTCACACACTCGCGGGCTCCCAGCATGCACCAGCTCAGATGCTGCTGTGCTAATTGGCTTGATGCGCTTCTGAAAATAGCGTCTGTGCTAACCTGCGTCTGAGGTGGAGCCCTTTCAATTCCAGCCGCAGCAGGACGTCAATAAAGAACGACGACAAGTAAAAAGCAGAGCTTGACGTTAGCTTTGCTCTTAGCGTCGGAAATAGGGCTCATTCACCCCAGCTGGCCACCACAGCTAATGCTAACGCTAGTTCTCGTGCACTGAGAGAAGATACGTTAAACCTAAACTGTTTTTTTTAAAAAAAGGACTTTTTTTAGCTAGCGCCCACCTGCGCTAACAGTCTTGTCTATGTCTCGTCATCCATCCGTCTGTTCTCTCCATCCGAGTTTCATGCCTGTTTTTCAACGCGATTGTCCTCATTAGCGGCTCACGCTGGGCGCTAACGACGGCGCTAACCTGCCGGGACGGCTTAGTGTTGAGTCGGGGTGACTCAGTGATTAGCTTCCCTGTGATAAGCGGCGTCTAAACCGTGACCTTTGACCCCTGCTAACTCAGATTAGCTTTGTGATCTGTGCTGCGCTCTGCGTCCGTGTCTGCGGTTCTCGCTAGGCTACGTTAGCTCATGGACTGACGCCTGTCAGTCCCGCTGGCCGCACGTTGCCGTGACGATGGAGGAAAGTGGAGGTTTTTGAGGCAAAGCCGCCGTTTAGCTCTGGAAGCAGCTGGAAAAGCTGCTTCCTCATCCGGAGGCGGAGTCATTAACGTTATTCAGCTTTTTTCTTCCTTTAATTGACGTCAAAATCAAAGTGGAAAAGTGAATCTGCCGCAGCGGGAAGAAATCCGTCCTGAAAGGATTTCCAGATGAGCGCAGAAGGTGTGTTTGTAATCGGATGCGAGTCGCTTTCATCCTTTGTCAGCTTTGATCTGACTCAGGCGGCTGCTGCGAGCGTGGATCTCCAGTCTGAACTGGTCTCCGGGGCTAGCTTCGTATAGTTTAGCCTCTGTTTGGCTAAAGAACCAGAAGCCAGCCCCTTTAGCTAGCCCTCGGTATTGACCTCCAGCACGCTAGCGGTGCACTAGCTTGCCAACTGGTTCCATGGCAAACTTCAAGTTAGCTTTGATCACAGCAACGGCGGCAAGCTAATTAGAGCGGCGGTGCAGGTTGATGGCTAACAATAGCTACGCGGCGCCACGTTCAGAGACCCATCAAAGACCAACTCACATCAAAGGACTTCTCACCATGCGGAAGCCAGCTGTACTCTCCCTGGCGCCTGTTAGCTGATGCTAAGCTAACAGAAGCTAAATTATTCACAAACATGTCGGGATCTTGTCGCCTCCTGACGGATCAACGCAAAGTGCTGCTTAATTATTCGCTCCCGCGGGGCTGAATGTTCGTTATGCCACAGCTAATTTAGCCTCGCGGCTCCTGCTGTAAAGGCTCTTCCATCCATCGCCGCCGCTCAGGATCAAACGCCGCCGCTGCCTTGGCCGCGACGTTCGGAAGGTTCCAGCGTCGCCGGTCAGGATTTAAACCAACAGCGTCGCTAAAATCACGGCTAACGTTAGCGCTAGCTCCAGGATCTGGAGGTTTTAGCCAAGTTCTCCGAGAAGCTTCCGAAAGCTGGCCGAGTTAGCCGGGAACAAAGAGAATTTTCAGAAGTTTGTCTCAGCTTCATACACCACACGGGGGGGGGGGGGGCCCCCCCCCCCTTCCCACACACACACACACACACACACACACACACACGCGTTAGCCTCGGGCCCGCCGACCCCGCCATCCCCAGCGCGGCCCCGGTTCCTCCTTCCCCCTCTGGCTAATCTGGAAGCGCCTCTTTGTAGCGTCCAGCTGGGCTCCGGTGAGCTCCGCCTCCGTCCCCGTGGCACCAGCAGAGGTCGACCCGCCCGCCGGCCGCGCCCCCTACTTCCAGAACCTTCAGTCGGAGCGCGGCGTCCTCGGAGGACGGCAGGAAGCATCGATGCTTTGCAGACAGCGGCAGGATCATCCGTTAGCAGCGGTAACGCGGAGGGGGCGGAGCCTCCGCTGCATTTTATTCCAAACTGGCATTAATTAATTTCCAGACGTCAACCTGAGAAGTCGGGATCTTCTCAAAGTTGCTCCTGACGCCTCTAATTAGCCTAGCGCTTCTCTCGTGACGCTAACAAGCTCTTTTTTCCTCCCGTCGTTAGCCGAGGAGCTAATTAAAACAGGTGTGACAGCAGGCCCAGGTGCTCCCATCGTCACGACACACAGCGGCGTCGCCGCTCCCACACTTGACATTTCCTCCACCGGAGCAGCGCCGCTAACCGTCGCGTTTTACCTGCGCTAAAGCTACGACGAGCTACCAGGAAATCATTCCTCACATCAGCAGCATCAAAGCCCAGATTTAGAGCTAGTGAAGAGCTAGCAGGAGAGCTAAAGAGGGCTAGTGGGGGGGCTAGCTGTGAAGCTAACCCCAGCAGGTTCACCTGCAGGTTGGACGCATCCCAAACAGAAAGTTCAGTTTTTTTATCCTGGTGGGGGCGGGGTTTACGGCGGCGGCACGCCAGTTTGCAACTTCCTGGACTTAACGAGCTAACGGTGGTAAACGGAGGATTAGCGGCAGCGGGTTTATCGGGGGATTAGCGTCGCTGACGGACGTATTGTTCTGGCGTCGCCGCTCGCACCTCAACCACTGCCTGCTGCTGGGGGGAGCGCACGCACACACACACACACACACACACACACACACACACACACACACACACACACGCAGTCTTAAGTCGCTGTTGTTCAGACTGATTGTGGAAAGTGGTTTAACACTCTCTTAATCCCACAGGGGCCACATTGCTGCCCCCCCCACCCCTTCCCCTCCCCTCCAAATGACCATCGGCTGGTTTCCGGCGGGATTACACCAGATTAAAGTTCCATCAAAGACTTGATTTAATCTGCTGTTTGATCAAAGGTCAGAGGTCACGAGGGGGCGTGGCAGGGCCCTGACTGGGACGTCAACGTGCAGCGCTAGCCTTAGCGTTAGCGTGGATGTTTGCCAGTCGCTAACTGGGGCCGCTGACCCAGAACAACAGAGACAATCTGCTGTCATCTCTTTGTTCTCATCCTTTGATCCTTTCATCCGCCCATCAGAGCTGAATCTGATTATTAGCATATGCTGCTGCCATTAGCACACACACACACACACACACACACCCGTGCTTTCACCAAATCTTCAGCCTGGTTTTGTCTCCGTGGCGACAGCAGCTAATTATCTATGCAATCACATGCTGGGCGGCTCCGTGGCCCCGCCCCTACTGCCCCGGCATGATGGTTCCGCAGGGTCAAAGACTGTAAACGCCCGCGAGCCCATTAGCCAGACTGATTCTCGCACCTGCGCGACTCATCTTGACATCAGCTGCAGGAGCCACCACGGCTAAAGGTTAGCATTAGCGCACACACACACACCCACGGGGTGCGAGGCTTTCCGATGCTCTTCTGTTGATGCTAAACAAACACAAAGACGTAAATGTGGGAGGTTAAACCTGATGACACGTGTTAGCGGCGTGGGGGGCGGGGCCAACAGCTGGCCCAAACGCCATCGGCGCCGACGCTAAATCCGTAAATATGCTGCCCGGATTATTGCTCCGACCATATTAGCACGCTTACACTAATGCTGTTGTTAACCTACATCTTTAGTGTAGCGGCGCTAGCAGCTGGTGGGTCAGAAAGATCAAATGATCAAAGATTAGCGCTGCCGCAAGGTTTTCCATTAGCCACTAAAACGGCACAGATACATGGAACCATGTTTGCTCGTTGGACTGTGGCTAGCGGCAGGATGCTAATTTGCACCCACAATGAGTTTGAGTTACTGGGTAAATCAGTTAGCCACATGCTAGGTTCAGCAGCAGACTTTAATGTCCGTGTCTCACTTTAGCTGTTAGCAGCTCCTGCTAGCTGAAGTCTTCTCTGTGGTGGATGCTAACTTCTTGTTAATGATGCTAATGAGGCCATTCTTCCCGTAGACCCGTTAGCTCCGTGGCTAACTAGGCTAAAGTTCTGGAGATGGAACTTTTCAGCTCGTTTTGAAGTTTCTGTCTCTTCTGGTGGAGAAAAACTGCGAGTCGTCCTGGCTTTGATGCTAGCAAAGGAGACGGAAGCTATTTAAGCAATTTTCTGAAGTGTCCCTGGTTTTTTTTGCTGTGATTAGCAGGTAAACGTTAAACAACATTTAGCATCGCTAATTAAACGGATCAACGTCAGGGACGTCGGAGAACCGGCTCTTTGTTCCACCGACGTGTCTCTGCTAATTGGTTTGACTGGAACAAAAAGAGGAATGTGGAGAGCTGGGAGGAGGAGGAGGAGGAAGAGGAAGAGGAGGAGGAGGAGGAGGAAGAGGAAGAGGAGGAGGAGGAGGATGGAGGAAGAGGAAGAGGAGGAGGAGGAGGAGGAGAGGCCTTCAAAAGTTCTTTAGGTTTACTTTCTTCTCCTGATCAGATCAGCAAAGAGAAGAACCAAAGGTGTCCTAAAGTCCAGAACCTGGACCTGGACCTGGACCTGGACCTGGATCTAGAAGATGAGACCTTCCTCTGAGGAAGACTCCTGATGAAGACCTCCTTGCTGACGAACCAGATTAGCTCCAGGAGGCTAACCTGTGTGTGTGTGTGTGTGTGTGTGTGTGTGTGTGAGACCGAGCAGCGGTCGGTGTGTGTAGGCGGGACCTGTGTGGGTTGTGGGGCAGAATCTGATTGGCTGCTGACAGGTTTGTTTCTGACTGGCGGCCCTCTAATGAGAGCCGGTGGGATTGGGACTACAGACCTGCGCTGGAAGGCGGCCGCGGGCGGAGCTCCGCCTCCATCTCCCATCGTGCCCCCTCACACCTCCACCAGCTGGGCTCCGCGCTGCCTTCAGGGACAAACCGGAGGAGCCGAAACGCCGGCCCTGACTAAGGCTAGAAATACCCAGGCTGACCTTTGACCTCTGGGAAAACAAAGAGTCTGCCTTTGATCAGGTCGGACACCAGAAGCGCTCGGCCACGGCGGCGGCTGCTAACGCTAGCGGTTAATCAACGGCGTCTTGAGCGACGTCTCACTCTGTCGGCGAGCCTCAGGCTGTCATGTGACCAGATGCCAGCCACCAGGTGATCCGCCGCGGGTCACGTGCGCGACAGATGCGCTAACCCGACTGTGGTCATCATGTGATCGGAGCAGACTTTGATGAGCAGCCGGTCGTAAACGAGAAGTTCGTCTGTGCGTTTGGAGGATCTTTGTCCTCGGCTCTGGCTCCACCCACTCCTGCTCTGCGCTGATTGGCTGGCCCATTGCGCCGCTAACGAGGCTAAGTGTTTGCAAACTGCTTTGTTGGCCGTTTAAAGAAGCCGCTGTTGTCACGGTGACCCTGCAGCTACTTCCTGTTGCAGGTGAAGTTGAGCTAAGCTCACCTGCTGCATCTGCCTCACATGTTTTCGCAAGAATTACTTATTTCGTATTTGTCTCGTATTTGTAACGAGCTGCGTTTATGCTAACAGCGTTGCTCGTTATTAGGCTCGTAGGGGTGTTAGATGTTAGCAAGTTGAGCTAAGTGGTATGTTAGCGTGCCTGTTGGTGGCAGATGACAGTGGATATTAGTAAGTAGCAGCAGATGTTAGCTAGTGGCCTCCGCCCGCGTTCAGAAAACTGTTCTAACATCGTCGGGAGATAATTGAATATTTTTTATTGGCTCTTCTGGAGAACGGCTGCGACGCTGTTCTCTCTGCGGGTTTGGACTCCACCGAACGTGCTCGGAAGATTAAAATAATAACCTGCTAACGGTCCACCGGAGTTCACACACACACACACACACACAGCCAGTTTTCATCTCTTTGCACAGGCAAATGTGAGCGTTTCAGGATATGAACTCTGTGTCGTCAGTCAATATTATCTTAAACGACCGTTAGCGCTCCATTGTGACGCGCGTGCATGCTAGTGGCTCACAATCCAGCCTATTAGGTTCAATCAGCCCCCCGCCGCCGTCTGGAGCGCGGCGCTCACCTCCAGAAGGACGCTGATTGCCGCAGCTCCTAGTTTGTTGCTTCGTCATAATGCGACTCATTAGGGGCCTTTTCAGCGCTGGCGCAGCTACAGATGTTTTTATATCAGTCAGCTGATTATTCCGGGCCCGAAGAGCGCCGCGTGAAAACACCGGCAGGCGCCGAGAGCGCCGATAAACAAGCGCAGACATTTACATTTGTATGGCGGCTCCACACAAAGAGGCAGAAAGGGACAGAAAGAGGACGAAAAGCACAGACGAGCTGTCACCAAAACAGAGGGTTCACCAGAAGATCTTTGGACGGATGGACGGATGGACGGATGGATGGATGGACGGAGGAGGGATGATGGATGGACGGAGGACAGACGACGGATGGACGGATGGTCGGATGGATGGATGGACGGACGACGGATGGACGCTGCACCGCATTATTAACGACCGGAAACGCAAGCGTGTCCATAGCAACAACACAAAGTTGTGGAGCAGCCAGCAAGGTGAAGTTGCGCCGCGCTAACCGCCGTTATGAATGTGAGCGGCCGCGGCGGCGGCGCTGAGGCCCGACGAGGAATATTGATGAGAGTATTAGAGGCGATCGGTCCGGGTCCAGCTGGGCCGAGGGGTTAATCACAGAGAGGGATGCTGGGAAACAAACTGCACGCGCAGGCCCGGCCGCCGCATGGCTGCAGCAGGACGACAGCGGGCGCAAATCAAAGACGGGCAGCTGGCGGAATTAGCAAGGCGGCCGATTCACCCGGCTTCAGCTCTCTTTCACTGCTTTTCTTTATCGCTCAAACCTCCGACAAACGACAAAACTTTGCTTCTTTTTCACCTAAATGAAGGATGAGTTGGGGCTAGGTTAGCATCACCGCAGCCAAAGTTCTCCTGGACTGGATCCAGTCATTACTAGCGCTCGTTAGCATCCAACACAGGGAGGCAGGGAGGGAGGGAGTCGTGTAAACGAATATTCTTGTTTTTAACGAGCGAAGCCGAGATGATGACGGGAAGGAAACGCGAGTCTGGAACTTTTCTTACAAATTTAAAAATCATCTTTTAAACGTATCAAATCAGAGCTTCCGTTTCAAGTTTCAACGAAAGGTGATGAAAGCGCCAAAAATCCAGTTTGCTGCCATTAATCACATCAAAGAATGCGTCCTGTTAGCATCTGCGGCTAACTGAGATGACCAGAGACAGAAGGAGCCGTCTTACCGCCTGGTTTCCGCACCCGTGTGACGGCTGTTGCTGACTGATGCTTCCACATGTTATTGAGAATTATGTGGCATTTAGAACTCAATTAAACAGCCTAAATTTGAAAACTGAAAGATGTTTTAAAGAATTAATGGATCAGATTCACACTCAGAAACAGGCTGCAATATGCAAAGAGCATAATCCGGGATTTTGCGACGTTCGCTAAGCTGTTTTGAATAATACTTTATTGTCACAGTTACACACTGATGTCGACAATATGGATGTTTGCGCGTCTGAACGAGTGTTGACACAACGCTGCTTCTTTTCATCCTGTTTACATTCTGACATTTTGGAAAACAAAGATCTCGTGTGTTGGAGTCGGAGGAGCCGTCGTCTGTCGAAGACGCTTTATTGATTCTGGCTGAGACACTGTCAAATACTGAAGTTTGCATTCAGGGTCTTCTTTTCTTTCTCTCTTTGCAACTGTAGAAAATGGTAGAACCACATTTTAGCACCTACTGAAGGTATCGCATCAATATTTAACAACAACAGCAAAATCTAGGAGTTGGAGTGATTTTTCTCAGATATATGTCATGTTAAAGTTGATTAAAGATTAAACTGTCCAAACTGCTGCTGTTTTCGGGTCTCAGCAATGTTTTCATACATTTATATTTTCTGTCCTGCTGCTAACGCTAGCTTAGATTTAAGTCCAGGTGGTCCAATATTGGCGTAAACCAAACATTTCTACTGGCGTTCATCCGTTGCCAGGAAGATTCATTTTTCATGGATCCACGTTAGGATAACAGAAAAAACAAACTAGATGTTTCTTGAATGTAGATCACAGGAAAGAAACAAATCCGTTTTTTATTGTTCCAGCTTTATTTAAATTTTATATCCTTCATATAATCGAGTCTGTAGAAACATAAATATTAAAAATTCAGGACATTTTTATTACGGCGACCAAGCCTGAAAACGCAACAAATCCAGCACTTCCGGGCTTTTGAGCGGTAAAAACGCTGTTTCCCAATTGGCTGAATCAAGCGCGAGCCGGCTCTCCCCAGCGCGAGCGCGTTTACTCGTCATGTCACGTGCCGCTCATTGCCTGTAGGTGGCGCTCAGAGCGCGAGAGAGGCTCCGTTCAGAGAGAGAGAGAGAGAGAGAGAGAGAGAGAGAGGGAGAGAGAGAGAGAGAGAGAGAGAGAGAGAGAGAGAGGGAGAGAGAGAGAGAGGGAGAAAAAAAAAAAAAAAGAAAGAGAGAGAAGAAATTTGGGAAAGGGGTGAAAAGGATTAGTATTTTTAAATTTAGGTGGTAAGGTTAGGGAAAAGGCGAAAAAAGATTGAAAAGAGGGAGGAGAGGGTAGGGAAGAGAAAGGGAAATGGGGAAAAAAAATTAGAAAAAAGGGGTGAGTTGAGATGGAGTGAGGGAAGATGGTGAAATAGACAGAGAAATAAATAAAAGTGAAAACGATTATAGGGAAAAAAGTATA
>CAAE01014743.1:7582-62963 GCA_000180735.1 Tetraodon nigroviridis
CGCACACTCTTCTCACACACACACACACACACACACACACACACACACACACACACACACAGAGCGTCTCCAGTGTGGTGGTGAAGGTCCTCCGCGTCCTCACAGATGGTGTTTTCCTCCACTGGTAAAACCTCAGGGTGTCAGAACTCCAGACGAAGTATTCGGTGACCTCGTGTTCTCCTCTCAGCGGCTCGACTCCTCCTGACCTTTGACCTTCCTCGCAGGGGCCAATGCTAAGTTGCGCTACCAGATAGCAGCCGGGAACAGCATGGGTGCCTTCGACGTGGAGCCTGAGGTGGGCACCATCTTCGTGGCCCGGCCCCTGGACTACGAGGCGGAGCGGCGTTACCAGCTGCGGCTGGTGGCTTCCGACGGGAAGTGGGAGAACGAGACGCTGGTGGTGGTGGAGGTGCTAAACCGCAACGACGAGGCGCCCGTCTTCAGCCAGAGCCAGTACCACGCCGCCGTGACGGAGGAGCTGAGCCAGCTGCCTGTCCTCATCCTGCAGGTGAGCAGCCGCCGTCTCCTCCCACCGCGGCGCCCGTTGGTTGGCCTTTGAAGGCGCCGTAACCGCGGCTGTTGCCTGTGTGAAAACGATGCTCGGGCTCCTCTGGAGCTCCTCCCTGCTTCTGTCACACCTTTCCCTGCTAATTCATGCTAACATGCTAATGTGCTGCGGGGCTAAATCAGATTGGAAGGCGAGGGCAGGAGCGTAAGCGTGTCGGCTGCCGCCTGCTGGAAGCGATTTGAGGCGCTGCGCTCCTCCGCCTGCCCCCCACCGGCCCCCACTTGAAGACGCCTGAGCAGATCGCCCGCCGGAGGATTGATGCTCCCTGTTACCTGCCTGACCACGCCCCTGACCCCGCCCCCTGGCTGTTTGCAGGTGTCGGCCACAGATCCGGACCAGGAGGCTGACCAGGGCGCCCTGCGCTACTCCCTCCATGGTCAAGGAGCAGGCGGCGAGTTCACCGTGGACCAGCGCTCCGGGAGCATCTACGCCCACCGGCGGCTGGACAGGGAGGAGCGGCCCACCTGGAGGTTCCTGGTTCTGGCTACGGACGAGGGGGGGGCGGGGCTCACCGGCTTCGCCGACGTGCTGTTGGAGGTCAGAGACGTCAACGACAACGCGCCCTTTTTCCCCTGCCCGGCGCTGCAGGCGGAGGGGTGTTTTGTTGGTCGGGTAGCGGAAAACTCACCCGCTGACACGTCTGTCATGGAGATGCGTGCCACCGACCTGGACGACCCCAACGTGGGCGCAAACGCCATCCTGACCTACAGCATCATCCAGAACGTTCGCAACCAGATCAACCTGAACCTGTTCTCCATCAACGGCGCCACCGGGACCATCTACACGGTGCTGCGCTCCCTGGACCGGGAGGAGGCCGAGCGCCACCTGGTGGTGGTGGAGGCCAGGGATGGCGAGGGGCTGGCGGGAACAGGAACCGCCACCATCATCGTCTCGGACGTTAACGACCACGCGCCGGTCTTCACCCAGAGGCTCTACAGCGCCCAGGTGAGTCCGGAACGCCCACAGACGCTTCCCAGACGCTTCCAGCGCTGACGCCTCCTCTGGTGTCCAGGTGACCGAGGACCTGGAGGTGGGCAGCCAGGTTCTGGTCGTCTCTGCCATGGACCAAGACGAGGGCCAGAACGCCGCGGTGACCTTCAGCATCGTGGGCGGGGACGAGGACAGGAAGTTCTTCCTAGAGACGGACAGGGTGAACAGGCGTGGCGTGATCAGGCTGCAGAAGAAGGTGGACTTCGAGAAGCCCCAGGAGAGAGTCTTCAACCTGACGGTGAAGGCCGAAGACTCCGACTTCTTCAGCCTGAGCTCCTGCCTGGTTCGGGTGGAGGACGCCAACGACCACGCCCCCGTCTTCTCGCCACAGTTCTACGAGGCAGCGGCGCTGTCTGAGGACACCGCCGCGGGGACCATAGTCACGCAGGTGACCGCCTCGGACGCCGACTCCGGCCAAAATGGGCGCTTAAGCTACAGCATCTCCAGGCAGTCGGACCCCCTGGGCCAGTTCCTGGTGGACCAGTCCGGCTGGGTGCTGCTGGCCGGCTCTCTGGACCGGGAAAAGACCTCGCAGCACAGGATCCTGCTGCTCGCCACGGACGCGGGGACTCCGGCGCTCACCGGCACCGCCGTCCTCATAGTGACCGTTCTGGACGTCAACGACAACGGGCCGGAGTTTGAGGCCGCCTACAGGCCCATGGTCTGGGAGAACGCGGCAGCACCGCAGACGGTTCCGATGAACGACACCTCCCTGCTGCTGCACGCCAGGGACAGGGACACCCCGGCCAACAGCGCGCCCTTCTCCATACGCCTCCTGGAGCTCACGCCGGACGCCGCCAGCTTTAACCTGACCGACTACGGCAACGGCAGCGCCGCCCTGACCGCGCTGCGGACCTTCGACCGAGAGCGGCAGAAGCAGTACCTCCTGGCCGTCCTCATGAGCGACAGCGGCTCCCCTCCGGCCAGCTCCACCAGCACGCTGACGGTCGTCATCGGCGACCGCAACGACCACGCTCACTCTGCAGGACACAGCCGCTTCATCGTCTACGGCTGCAAGGGTGGGTGCGCCGCGCCGACACCGCCACCAGCCCGGCTGAGCTGCATGAAAGCGCCCGGTTGAGAGCTTGTTGCCTCCAGGCAGGAGCTAGCTGAGCCCAAGCGTGCCTTGCTCAAGGGAAGGCGGAGCGTATCAGGGCAGGTTCCCAGCGGTGCGGTGCTGCTGGTGGAGCCTCGGACCCCACCGGCGCTCAGGGCTGCTCCTGAGCCTCGGCCCTGACCTCTGCTGGAAGCCGGACTTTCTTTGAGTGTTTTAGTGGGTTTCCTCTCCGGGGGCCTCCCCACGTGACCGTGTGTGACCGGGTGTGACCGTGTGTGACCGGGTGTGACCGTGTGTGACCGCGCCTGCCAACGTGCCGTGAAGCAAACGGAGGTGGGGTTGAAGCGGCTGATTTCACAGCTAAAGAGATTACAGCTCTGCTCTCAGGGGCCAACACGTGCGCCAGCACCTCTGCGGCGTGCACGACTTCCTGTCAGAGCGCGAGCACGTGCACCAGTGAGGTGCCGCTCTGAGGAGGCTTCTGCTCTCGTTCTTCAGCCCCTCCTCCCACCGCGGCTCACACTCCCTCTGTCTTCTCCACCCGACAGGCTTTTTTCCCGCCACGGTGCTCGGACAGGTGGGCTCCCCGGACCCGGACGACTGGAGCCAGAAGGTGTACCGCTGGGAGGGAAGAGCCCCCAGGTGAGGGGAGACCTGCTGATGAAGGAGGGGGGGAGCAGGGCGGCCATCCTGGCGGAGCACCGGTCTGTGGCCAGGTGGTGGATGTGGCTCCTCCCACCCAGACAGGCCGGAGCCTTTAGATCAGAGGGAATCGCTGATGAGGGGCGTCGCCTCTTCCTCTGAAGAGCCTCCTTTCCGGCCGGCGGCGGCTCCCTGCAAATGAGGGAGCCGCCGCCGGCCTGCAGGAGGCAGCAGAGAGTCCCGGCTCACTTGCAGCTGCTTCCTCCTGCCAGGTGGTTCGGACTCAACCAGACCTCCGGGCAGCTGAGCATCCGGGAGGGCGTCCCGCCGGGGTCCTACCACCTGCAGGTCCGCGTGTCTGACCCCACCTGGCCCGACGTGACCTCCACCGCTCAGGTGGAGGTCAGGGAGCTGCAGCGGGAGGCGCTCAGGAACGCCGCCTCCGTCCGGCTGAACAGTGAGTCCGAGGAGACAAGCGGGGGCCCGGGGGCCCGTCCCTGCCGTGGCCTCCGCCCATCTGTGCGTCTGTGTGCAGATCTGACGGCGGAGCAGTTTTTCAGCAGCCGCCGCGGTCAGAAGAGCCTCTCCGCCCGTTTTGGTGAAGCGCTGGCCGAGCTCTGCACACGCAGCCCGAAGACGTGCAGGTCTTCTCTGTGGCGGAGGCCGGAGGGCGGACGGGCGCGGGGAGGGCGCTGAGCGTGTGGTTTCGCCGTCCGCGGCTCGCCCTTCCACAAGACAGAGAAGCTTCACGGCTACGTGGCCGCCGGCAGAGCCGAGGTGGGTCCGCCCGCTCCTGGTCCTGCTGGCTAGTTCCGGCTAGCAGCGGCTAACCGACGCAACGGTCGCTCCCGCAGCTGGAGGCGATGCTGGGCGTGGCCATCTCCCAGGTGGGCGTGGACGACTGTCCCTCCACCGACTGCAGCCGGGCGGGCGGCTGCAGCTCCGACGTGTCCTTCAGCCAGAGCCCGGTGGCGCTGGGCGCCGGCGAGGTGTCCCTGGTGTCGCTGTCGGCCTCGCTCGCCGCCCGCTGCGGCTGTCGCTCCCGGGAGGCGGTCCGCATGCCCTGCGCCGCCTACGCCGCCAACCCCTGCCTGAACGGAGGCTCCTGCCTGGACGGCCCGCTGGGACACCGGTAGGTGGCCGGAGGCGGGGCTAGCCCCTCCACCTGGGCCAGCCACCCACCTGTCCTCTGTCCCCAGGTGTCAGTGTCCCCCCATGTTTGATGGGCCCGAGTGTCAGCAGACCAGACGCGGCTTCGGCGGCGGCGGCTACGCCTGGTTCCCTCCCCTCAGGCCTTGCTTCCGGAGCCGCGTCTCCCTGGAGTTCCTGGCCGAGTCGGCGGACGGGCTGCTGCTGTACGACGGACCGCCTAGGCTCCGCCCACCCGGGAGAGCCCCAGGACTTCGTGGCCATCGGTGAGTTCACCAGACGCCGCTGGTGTCGGGGCTGGTGGGCGTGGCCTCTGCGGACGCACACGCACAGAAAGTCCACTGGGGTGTTTTCTTCTTTGCGTCCAGAGTTGAAGGACGGCGTTCCGGTCCTGAGCGTGGACCACGGCTCCGGAACGCTGACCCTGCAGCTCCGCCCCGCCGCCAGCCTGGCTGACCGCCGCTGGCACCGCCTGGACGTCAGCTCCGACGGGAAGGTGGGCGGAGCCGAGAGGTGGACGGTTGTCCTCAGGGAGTCCAGGCCTCAGATCAGTGTCGTCCTCAGGCTGTGGACTTTGTCCTGGACCAGTGTGACGGCGCCACGGTGGACGAGCGCGAGGCCGCCGCCTCCTCCAGGGTGGACGAGTCGTCCTGCAGAGCTGCTGGGGAGACGCCTGGAGACCAGAGGTGAGACCAGGAGACCTCCACCGTCCTCCACCGTCCTCCATCTCTGCTCCTGTTAATCCTGCTGCCTCCTCCTCCTTCTCCTCCTCCTCCTTCTTCTCCTCCTCCTCTTCCTCCTCCTCCTTCTTCTCCTCCTCCTCTTCCTCCTCCTCCTTCTTCTCCTCCTCCTCTTCCTCCTCTTCCTTCTTCTCCTCCTCCTCTTCCTCCTCTTCCTCCGTCCTCTTCCTCGTGTTCTTCCTCCTCCTCCTCCTCCTCCTCCTCCTCTTCCTCCTCCTCCTCAGGTATCTGGATGTCTTCCAGCCTCTTCAGCTGGGAGGAGTCAAGGAGACGTCTCCTGGTGCTCGTTACCATGGTTTCAGCGGCTGCATCCGTAACCTGGTGGTGGACAGTCAGGTGACCGGCGTGCGCGTGGGCGCGTGCACGCGTCTGTCTGTGTCTAGCGTCTGCGTCTGGTCCTCAGGTGTACGACCTGGCGTCCCCAGGTGAGAGCGTGGACAGCTGGGCGGGCTGCAGGCTGACGGACGGCGCGTGCGTGTCGGGGGCGGGGCCGTCCTGCGGCCCCCGGGGCTCCTGTGTGGCCGACTGGGGCTCCTTCAGCTGCCACTGTGGCCCCGGATACGCAGGGCTGAAGTGTGACGCGGGTGGGAGAACCTTTCCGTTGCCTTGCAGCAAAGATCGGCGCTCACGTGTGACCTCCCTCACTGGGATCTGATGCTAAATGCTAAGCTAACAGCTGTCTGACCCGCAAGCCTGACCTTTGGCTCCTCCCCCTGCAGCCGTCCCAGAATTCTCCTTCGGCTCGGGCAGCCTGCTGCGCCTCGGCCTGCGAGGGGGCGGCAGCTCCCGTCACACCAGCGTCCAGCTGCTGGTCCGGACCAGAGCGCCGTCGGGGACGCTGCTAGCCGCGTCGTCCCCCAGCGCCCGGGAGTACGTGGTCCTGGAGGTCAGCCCCTCGGCCAATCACAGCCCCCCGCTCGCCGCCCGCTCTGACCGCGTCTGATCCACAGGTCAGCGAGGGTCACCTGTCCGTCCGGGCCGACCTTGGCGACGGCGCCCACGCGCTGCGGCTAACCGCGCACAGGCTGGACATGGGCCAGTGGGTCCTGGTCAGCCTCCGTCGCCACGACAACCTTTTCACGCTGCAGCTGGAGCAGGGGGGGGCTTCCAGGGAGGTGCAGGCCCGGCTGGGGAGCCACAGGAAGATGGTGGTCGACCCCGGCAGCGTGACGGTCGGGAACGGCCCCCAGGCGGCCAACGCCAGCCGGCTTTCAGGGTGAGGAGCTCCTCCCCCTGCCTGCTTTAGCTCCTGTATCCTGTATCTTCTGCTCGGTCAGGGTGCCTGCGGGACGTTCGCTTCAACGGTCAGCTCCTCCCGTTGGACGGCCAGGACCGGGACCTGGTGGCGGTGCTGGAGAGGCGGGGCATCGTGGCGGGCTGCCCGAGCGACGCCTGCAGCGCTGGGCCCTGCAGCAGCCCGCTGCGCTGCGTGGACCTCTGGAGGAAGCACCAGTGCAGGTAGGACACGGACGCCTGGCCCCGCCCGGCGTGACCTCTGCCTGACCTCTGCCTGACCTCTGCCGCGCAGGTGTCCTGCCGGTCAGGTGACCCTGACAGACGCCTCAGGCCAGCAGAGCTGCAGGCCCTCGCCCTGCGGGCCCGCCTCCTGCCACAACGGCGGCGTGTGCCAGGCCACGTCGGCTGACAGCTTCCGGTGTCGCTGTCAGGAGGGCTTCAGGGGTCAGCGCTGCGAGCTGGGCCAGGTCAGAGGTCAGCAGCTGGCCGCCCTCAGCCCCAGCTCCATCCTGGCCGTCAGCATGTGTTTGCTGCTCTTCCTGGGTGAGAAGGCGCTCTGCTCCGTCGCTTCAGTGCTTCCTGCTGAGCGTGTGTAACAGCGGCGCCGACCTTTGACCCTCGGGGTCCTTGCAGCCGTGCTGGTGGCCGTGACCGTGTGGAACCAGAAGGGGAGTCGCAGCAAGTTCAGGAAGAGGGGCGTTTACCACATCCCTGCGGAGCAGCAGAGCTGGGAGGACGTGCGGGAGAACATCCTCAACTACAACGAGGAGGGAGGCGGGGAGCAGGACCAGGTACACACACACGCACGCACGCACGCACGCACACACGGGTTTCAAGGCGCCGCCCACCTGTCTCCTCTGATCCAGAGAGGTTATGACATCACGGAGCTGAAGCGGCCGCTCTGCTCCAGCCTGTCCCAGTCCTCCTCCTGCACCACGGCGCCGCTCATCAAGTCTTCGCCGGGCTCCCAGGAGGACGTCCACCCTCCCGGCTCCTCCGGCGGCTGCCCCGCCCCCTACCTCAGCGTCCAGCCTCCCGGCGCCTACGCTGACCACGCCGCCGCTCACGCTCGCTTCCAGACGTACGTGTCTCGAATCGTCTGGGAGGCGGACCACGACTGCCAGGCCTTCCCGCCGGACTCCTACCACGTCTGGTGCGTGGAAGGCTCGGGGTCGCCCGCAGGAAGCCTCAGCTCCCTGGGCTCCGTGGCCTCCCGTAGCAACGGTCCCCACGGCGAGGAGGAGGAGGAGGAAGGGCCGGTCCGCCAGCGGCTGTCAGACTGGGGCCCAAAGTTTCAGGTCCTGAGCGACATGTACGAGCGGCCTCGGCGAGCGCGCACGTGCCCGACGGCCGCGGACGTCCAGAGAAGCCACCAGCTGCTGCCTCAGCAGCGCTAGAGCACGCTGCTGCGCCCACACGCCAGGACGCGTCGCTCTGTTCACGGTTCTGAGACCACGTCTAGGAAGGGTTTCCGTGATTCTGACTGGAGGCTCTTTCAAATCTGACCTGTTTTGCTCCTTTTCCAGCCATCGGTCTTTGGACACTTCCTCTCCGTTTTTATATAAAAACCCTCCATTCTCTCAACACTGCTCGCAATTCTAAAATAATTTACTTTGGGCCAGATTCTGATCCGGATCGGCCGTTCGGGGTCCCATTCCCAGCCTGACAGATGTGGTTTTACACATGTGGAGAGGGTCACGTGGTTGGACTCAGCAGCCTGGTCACGTGACCGCCGAGGCTCCAGGTTCCAGCCTGAATCTGGAAATATGGACACTTTTTCTAACCTCATGTATTTTTCCCTTTGTACTCGAGTTCAATAAAATGTTTTTCCCCAGAACTCTGTCTGTTTGATGATGGTCCTGATTTGGGCTCCGAAGAAACCAGATTTAATAAACACGATGTTATTTTATTGAATAGAGAAACGTGGTGTTTATTAGCCAGTGTTAAATAATGCTGTAACAAAGTCCTCTCCTGAAGGACCAGAAACTGATTGTACACATTATTAACCATAAAGAAACCTTAGAAAACAAAACAGTATTTTGGTCAAAGACAAACAGAAAAAGGTTCTGGTCCAGGTGACGTAGATCCGTGTTGCTCTAATTCAGGGCTGTCGGAACCCGGTCCTCACGGGGCTGGATCCTGCCAGGTTTTGTGACCTACCGCGGTGAAACGGACTCAATTTTGCGGCAGAAGAGCGCGTTTCCACCCGGTAAATGAGAAAACCTGGCAGGATCCAGTTGAGGACCGGGTTCCGATAGCGCTGATAGAATTGGACATTTTTTACTTTAATTTTAGAAACCAGAACTGGTCACACACGTTAACCTTCGTGTTTTTAACAATATATGCTCTTTAACATAAACGTTAGCTATATCATCAGTCAAATCACCTCAAACCAACTGGTTTAGTTTTTATCGACGTAAACTTTGGTGCATTATAATAAATGCGCCAGTGCTGCCGCCATGCGGCCAGCTCTGGTATCGCGCCCACGTTTATTACCGGTTCTGTAATAACCCTAATCCTAATCCCGACCCTAATCCTAACCCTAACCCTAACCCTTCACCTGAAGCTTTAATGAAACCTCCAATGTTTTACCTTTTTCAATACAATAAAAAGCACCCAGGGGTTCCGACACCGTCTGTCCCAGAACGCTAGCGTGAAGCTCAGCCTCCACCTCAGGAATTGGATTTGCTTCACAGATTTTATTTATATAAAATTGACATTTCAGAATTCACAGAAACATGACGTACAGTCGACCTGGAGGTCAGCCTTGTTCTTCCTGCTGTCCTGTTTGTTATTGTGGAATAAAAGGCACTAAAAAGACGAGTCTGCTTCACAAGCCAGCTCATGCTAACCCATAAATAGCTTCTGCCTTTGGCCGCAGCTCCTCCGACCCTCAACAAAGAAACGTTAATGTCATTAATAAATACAAACGCTGAAAAGTCTGCGGGTTTCTATGCAAGTCAAGTTTTCCAGGAATGCGACGAGCCTGTGCAACCAGGTTGCAACTCTAAAGGAAAATAATGCGAACCACCGAGCGGCGAGGTGCGTTGCTGCGCCTGCAGGTTTCAGCACGTTTCACAGCGGCGTCCGTCGGTCCGCTCGCGTGGGTCCTCAAACACCACGCGGGCGAAGATCAAAGAGGATCTTTGTTCCTGAGAATCTGACTAAAGCACCATGAGTTTGAGCACCGGATCGTTCAGTCAGGACGCAGCAGCAGAACCCCCCGCTGCAGCGTGCACATGCACGTGCACGTGGACGTGGGAATGTGACAATGTGACAATGTTTGGTTTGCAGCCCCAGGACGGTTCCTGGTCACCTCCGGGTTTCGGATTCCTAAAAAGACCGAGTGCGTAAAACGTGTCCGAGCCACCCGTGGGACGGGCGGCGTCCTGCTCAGTGATTGGTCAGCTTCTCTGTGCTGCTGGGCGGAGTCAGGATGGCTCCAGCCGCCGCCGGCGACAGCTGACAGTCGGGGACGTCCACCTGACGATTCTGGGCTTTTTTCTGCAAAACACAACAGGAAGATGACAGGATGATCCGGAACAGGAGCTCCGGGTTCCTGCGGCCCCCGGGACCCTCTGGGGCCCCCGGGACCCTCTGGGGCTGGAGGCAGCGGCGGCTCACCAGCAGCTCCAGGTAGGCCACGTGGGTCTGGATGTTGTGTCTGTCGTCGGTTTTGACCGCCGGGAAGACTTTGAGGGTGGGCGTGGCCTCAGCTCGCAGCGTGTCCATGAAGGGCGTCATCCACCGGACGCAGGGCGCCACACTGTCCCACGTCAGGCCTGACACACACACACAGTTAGCTCCGCCCGGCTGTCACCTGACGGCGAGGGCCTGATGTCAGACTCACCCGAAACCTTATGAACCACCTCGAATGTTGAGAAGTGACAGAAGGCGGCGGCGGCGAGGACGCTGTAGCTGTAGCCCAGCCAGGCCACGTCCATCATGCACAGGTCCAGCAGCTGCAGCAGAGGTCAGAGGTCAGAGGTCGCAGGCGGGCTCTCCCCTCTGGCGTTTGGCGCCGGTCCTACCTGTGTGATCTGGATGTAGGTGTCTGGAGAGAACTGCGGAACCAGGAAGTTCTCCTGGTCCTTCTGGGCCTCCACCTGAGCGTAGAGCTTCAGCCAGGAGATGGCCGTCTCCGGACACAGGTTCCACTCCAGCGCCTGCGGCCGCACACGTGCACACGCTCAGTGTCCCCGCAGACGCTGCGCGGCTCCGCTAGCGACCTCTCACCTTCAGCATGAGCAGCTCCGTCTGCTGGATGTCCCACATGTCGCAGGCGCCGTCCGTCACGTAGGCGAACTCGCAGATCTTCGGAGGGTAAATTTCCTGCGGAGCAGAAAGTCCCTGGTTTACGGCCCAGAACCGGAGGAGCCGGAGCGCCAGAGGAGCCGGGGCCCTGGGGCTCCAGACTCACCTCCATCTTGGAGGCGATGAAGAGCGCCGTGATGCCCAGCAGCTGCAGGTGCTCCTTACTGACGTCCTCCTGCGTCAGCATGAAGCGGTCGAAGAAGTCCTGCGCCAGGTACGCCGTCTGCCGGTGCAGACTGTACACCTCGCTCACCTGCGCGCAAACACGCCTGGTTACCCACGGCAACCGGCCCGGTCGGGGTCAGGATGAGTGCAGCTCCGCCCCCACCTCCAGCAGCCAGTCCAGCAGGATGGCCCTCATCTTGGGCTGCAGCCGGGGGTGCCGCTGCAGGTAGCTGCTGTCGTGGAAGTACTTGAGCTCCTTGTTGAGCATGCTGATCCACACGTCCTCAGAACTGGCCCAGCTGCACCACAAAGAGAGGCTCCAACACCAGCCACACACCACCCAGAACCAGACACCCTCAGGAGCAGGACACACACCTGAGGTGGGGGATGGGCGAGGCCTTGATGAAGAGGTTCCTGAAGCGGTACTGCCTGAAGCTGGACGGGTCCGCCGGCGCCAGCTCCTTGTGGGGGGTTTCCACGAGGACGCACGGAGTCGCTCCGTCCTCCGACCAGCATTTCTACAGGAGGAAGCAGAACTTCAGGAGTCACGACCAGAGAACGACGAGAAGAAGAACTTCTACTGAAGGGTTGATGAGACGCTGCCAAAGGGCGACACCAGGTGGCCAAAGCCCGGTACTGCACCACACCACCAAACACCACCGAGGAAAAAAGTCCAAGATTTTCCCAGAAATAAGAAAAAATGTCCAAAACGTCCCCATAAAAAGAGTCCAAGATTTCCAAAATAAGAAAAAAGTCAAGAAGCTACAAAATTTTGATAACAAAGAGCAGAAACAGCAGGTTTTTCAAGGTGGGAACAAAGAGATAAACTGGCAGCAGCACAGCCAGAGTAATCTCATATACACACACACACACACACACACACACACACACACACACACTGACCTGTATTTCATAGCTCTGTCTTTTAGCAGCAGGCTGCAGTTTCTTCTTCAGTGGCTGTAAAACAAACCCGAGCTGAGTCTGATTTCAGATTCATCACAAAGGTCAGGGGTCAGGGGTCAGGGGTCAGACCTCGGCTCTCCTCCTCTTCGCCGCCGCTCTGCTCGCCGCTTCAGGCATGTTGGAGTCTCTGGCTTGCAAAGTGATGCGGCCGCTGAAACGATGAAAAGCGGCGATGAAGACGATGATCGGGACACAAATGTGACCGGACCGGGCCCGGTGGCGCCGTGGCGACCGGAGGGCGGCTCACCTGCGTCTGGACATGCTGCTCAGGTGTGTGGCTCCTGCAGACAGAGAGGAGCACAGGTGAGACAGACATGGAGCCGGGGTGACCTCTGACCCTCAGAAAGACCCGACAGGCTGGCCCAGGAGGACCGGACCGCTGGTGCCTCAGCCCGGCTGGTAGCCAGCGGGGTGGTCTTCGTCAGGACTGGTCAAAGTCCCAGAATTCAGTGAGAACAGACCGACAAAGTGGAGCAGAAGCCCATGAAACCGAGATAAACCCCGCTAACCCTGAGCGGGCTGAACCGGGTCAGAAAAGGGCCGGACTAGCCCGACGAGCTAGTCCGGCCGAGGAGGGGGGCCGCCGGCTCCCGGTTCCAACAAAAACCCCTCCAAACTGCGACTTTCCCCTCGCACTTTTCGAGTCCATCATCGAAGAACACGTCTTCACTAAGAGTCCTGGCTCGGCGGAAGAACGATCAGGGCCAAATCCGAGCTTTTCTCGGGTTTGAAGCCAAAGACGCGCCAATTTGCGCAGAGCAGAAGCGGGAGGAAGAGTCCAGCCCCCCGGCGGCAGCGCCAGCTCCGCGGGGGCACCCGGCTGGAAACGGCCGCTCCGGAGCCGCTACACTCAGCAAAAACCAGCCCCAACAAGTGGACCAACGTGTCCGGAACCAGACAGAAAGAGGGCAGCAGGCTGAAGCCCGGCCAGCGCCACGAAGGCGCGATGCTAAAGTCTGGGTTAGCTAGAAGGGCTAGCAAGGTTAGCATCGGCGCTGCTAACCGGGTCCAGAAGCCGCAGCAGAGCCGCCAAACGTCCCCCATCCTGCGGGAACAGAGCAGGGCTGAGGCGGCCGACCGGCGCCTGGGTGGAGGACGGCCAGAACCGGGTCCTACGGGCCTCCGAGCCGCTTTGGTGCTGCTGGACTCCGCGAAAAGTGGGGAGAAAGTTGGAACCACCGCAGCGAGAAAGCAGAGTTCGGCCGAGGAAGCTGCCTCGGTAATAAAGGGTGGTAATAAACGGTAGTAACGAGCAGCGAAGGACGCGGGCTGAAACAAAGCCAAGCGAACCGAAACAAGCGAACGAGGCCGCTAAACTCACGGGATAGCAACAGGAGGGCAGAAGAATCCGCTTCTTTTCCTTTACCCGCGCTGGCCCGGTTCTGTTCTTCCCTCCTGGGTGAGAGGATGAACGGATGAATGTATCAGCTGTGGCGCCGGCGCCAATCCTTATATCCGCGTCCGCCTGGGCGCACTGCGCATGCGCCTTCCCGGCTTCCAGAAACGCGCTAAATGTTTAAATTCGAACGGAGCGTTGAGCTAACGAACAGCGCCGATCTGTTTGACGCAGTTTAGCGCCTTTATAGCCAACGTGGATGATTGTTTGAGCCACGGGAGAGCGAGGATCACGTTTGATCTCCGCATTTAATCGGAGCCCGCGTTCCTTCGTCGCGACAGTGTAACACAATTCGACTTTTTCACCTAGTGACTAAATTCTGCACGTTCCGGTTCAACCTAACGGGCGCGGCAGGCGCCGAGGAGCCGCGATGCTGGAGAAATCTGCACCGAAACTCACCAACCGCGGAAAAATGTGCTGTTTTTATCGAAAGAACAACGCAACTTCCGCACAGGTCCCACCCGGGGGTGTGGCCCGTTTTGCATCCGCCAATAGGAGAGCGAGGAGCGTTGGCCGCGTGTTTCCATAGCAGGATGTAAACAACAGGAGCACGTGGGGCGGCTGTCACACAAGCGCTCTCTGGTCGGGAACGATCACGTGTTCTGTTTCCCTGCAAAAACCGGCAATAAATTAAAAAAGAAAAAGAAGAGCCCAGAGATGAGGTTTGTAAGAAAACATTTAATAAAGGCTAATAGGTGATCACGTGTAACTATTACCGTTTGAGCCGAACCTTTTTTTTTTTTTAATATTTTTACATCAGCCACACATACAAAAACAAACTAGATCAGTTACATTGATAAATAAAAACCCTAAAATTCCTACAACTTTTTTCTTTTTTGGCAAAGTGCTGTATTTTTTTTCCAGTAAACTAAACAAGTATAAAGCAAAAAACAATTAGTGAATAAAAATGCCACAAAACATTCTTCCGTCTTCTTTAGCAACCAAAGAGACCTAGAAGAAGACACATCTTTGCTACATCATTCTGCCTGGTTTGAGCGGCTGGAAGGGGGGACTGGGAGGGCCGTGAACTCAGACTGGTGCATAGGTGGGCCGGGACGTCCGCGGTGGGGCTCCAGGGTTCAGTCAAGAAAGCAGGAGTTCAAGTTGGATGCCCTGTCGTTACAAACTTGCGACCTGGAAGGCACGTGATCCGCACATTTCAAGGCATTGAACAAAAACATTAAAAATCCCTGTTAGTTTCACAATGAGGAAGTAAAAAAGCAAAGGTTTAAGGCTCCTTACAGCAGGAGGCAGAGCATCCCTTCAGTCTGTCTGAACACGCGCTAACGTGGACAAAGGTCAAAATCAGAGTGAAAGAAAAGTGAACATAAACAAAAAACAAATCCTAAAGTATATTTACAGCTAACTTAAGATGCTAAAAATGTCAACAGAATCACAAAAACTCAGCATGACCAGAACAATAAAACCCAAACTCCCTGTAAAAACACGCAGGTGGCTGTGAAGGCTGGTCGGAGAGCTGTCGGGGCCCCGGACCCGCCTGACCCCGGCCAGGGTCGGCCGCAGTCACGTGATTCAGCGTCCCGTCTGGCCAGATTCAAGTTAGCGTTCAGGCTGTTTTCCTCCGGACGGGTTCAGCTGCTTCAGACACGGCAGGACAAGAAAACTGGGCTTTTTGTTTCAATCCCATCACTCAATAACGCAAAAGGATCTATGAGAAAGAGCTACAAAAGAAAGGATAAAAGGAACGAGTGATGAGAAAGAGCTACAAAAGAAAGGATAAAAGGAACGAGTGATGAGAAAGAGCTACAAAAGAAAGGATAAAAGGAACGAGTGATGAGAAAGAGCTACAAAAGAAAGGATAAAAGGAACGAGTGATGCTCCCTTTTTGGTTTAACGTGTGAAGGCTGGTCGGAGAGCTGTCGGGGCCCCGGACCCGCCTGACCCCGGCCAGGGTCGGCCGCAGTCACGTGATTCAGCGTCCCGTCTGGCCAGATTCAAGTTAGCGTTCAGGCTGTTTTCCTCCGGACGGGTTCAGCTGCTTCAGACACGGCAGGACAAGAAAACTGGGCTTTTTGTTTCAATCCCATCACTCAATAACGCAAAAGGATCTATGAGAAAGAGCTACAAAAGAAAGGATAAAAGGAACGAGTGATGAGAAAGAGCTACAAAAGAAAGGATAAAAGGAACGAGTGATGAGAAAGAGCTACAAAAGAAAGGATAAAAGGAACGAGTGATGCTCCCTTTTTGGTTTAACATTTCAGAAAATGTAACTAGGTTAATGTGAGAACGTGTCAAAAGGGTTAGGGTCATGGTGAAAACAGCACAAACACCGGGCGGGTCAGAGAAACAGGCGCAGCACAGCCGCGTCAGGCGTCCTGCAGGTGTGTGAGCGGTACAGGTGATTGGTCGGACCCTGAGAAGTGAACTGCAGATTCCCCAAAGAAGAGAAACACGAGGAGGAGGAACCCTTCTCTCAAGGTTCTGGGTTCTAGTCCAGCCGGACACGCGCAGCAGCGCGCTCACGTGCACAACCAGCTAACTCAGAGTCTCACACTGATATGTTCTTTTTTCTTTTCATATTTTAGATTTTTTTAAATACATTTTTCTTTAACAGTCCACTACGTTCTCCACTACCGCTAGAACCAGGTGTTTAGTGATATTCAACCCAGTAGGAGAAAAAAATCCAGAAGAACTGAGTTCCAGAGTCGAGGCAGGTTCAGCAGGACCAGGAGAGCTTCTGATTGGCTCCTGGTCCGCCCGGGGCCCCGACCCCGGCGTGGACCTCACGCCCGCTGAACCTGCCGCGGCGTAAAGTGACCGACAGCATCAACCCCACCAGAATCGGAGGGAGGAAGATCACCATGACAACGAGGGCGCCACACCCCTCCTGTAGCAGAGAGGAGGATGGACGGACGGAGGAGAAGAAAGGAGAAGCTTATTTCACCACCCAATCACATTTCAGAACAGATGGGGGAGGGGCACGTTGCTGGTGATGTTCTTGTGTGTGTGTGTGCGTGCGTGCATGTGTGTGTGTGCGTGTGTGTGAGTTGACGTCGTCTGTGTGATGTGACGTCAGAAGTTCAGGTGTCGCTGGCTGGGCTGGTGGAGCTGCACGCCGTTGGCCTTTGGGGGGCGCAGCAGGTTGAGGCGCCGCACGCCGTTACGGGACAGCGGCGGGGCGGGCTGCACGCCGCCGCCGCCACGCTGCCGCAGGAGGCCGGCACGCGCGGCGCTGTAGCACGCGCTGGCGTGGCGTTGGAAGATGGCTGCCTCTGGCCTGCAGGGGGCGACAGAAAGAGTGAGGTGGATCCAACTCTCCCCAGGACAGACGGCCCCCCCAGCGACCCCCCAGGGTGGGTTTACCTGCGGTGGGGAGCGTCCAGAGTTCGTCTGCCCTTCTTCACATCTTCACACCTGCCTTTTGAGGCCGTAGGCTTGTTTTCGGGCAGCAGGTCCAGGTCCAAGCCTAGGCCCGGGCCCAGGTCCAGGGAGTGCGGCAGGGCGTCCAGGGGCAGCCTGGGGGGGCTGTGGTAGGCGTAGACGGACATGCTGGGGTGCTCGATCAGCAGGTTCTCCAGCGGGCTGGTCTCCAGGACGGGCTGGCTGCCGCGGCCAGTGAAGCAGGGCGGGGGGGTGACGAACCAGCTCTCCTCCAACGAGCCCACGTCCAGGCGGAAGAACCCGTTTTCTCCTTCCTCCTCCTCCTCCTCCTCCGCCCTGCCATCTGGGTCGGTTTCCGCTGTGGAGTTGAGGGAGGTGCAGGAAGCATAGCGGTCTGGGGGGCTGGCCACAGGTGAGGGAATCATCACCAGGCCTTCGTCCTCCTCCTCCTCCTCAGCACCGAGGGTGGATCCGGACACGCCGGAACCGCACTGGGCCGAGCAGGTTTCAGCTGTAGGCAAACAAATGGCCAAAGGTCAGGAAGACTCTCGGAGCTTCTGCTTCCGCGCTGATTTGAAACCAACCGAACAACAGCCCTGATCAACCCCTCTGGCCTGACAGGAACCACTGCAGGTCCTCCTGTGGCCCGTTTGCTGGCCCAGACGCGACCGGGAGGAACTTGGTTGGAGCTAATTTTAAACGCGGTCACCTCAGGGCCAGCAGGGACTAAAGTTAGACGAGCTCAGCGTGAAATGGAGTCCTGGAAGCAGACCCATCAGCCTGGGTCGGGTTCGTCCACCAACCATCTTCCTTTTTTACAGATTCTTCAGAAACTCCCGTGTTTTTGCTTTGATTTTTAAACCTACATCTTTTTGGACCGTTCTGGTCGTCTTTGTTGGCCTCACCCAAGTAGTTGACCAGGATCCAGTCTTCATCCTCCTCCTCCGCCCTCTTCTCCTGCTCTGGTTGACAGTGGAGACTCAGCTCCTCCACGTTGCCTCCAAACAGGGCGCTGGCGAACCTCTGCAACATCTCTGGCCGACCTTCCAGGGTTTGAGGCTGTGCGAGGGACGTCACCTGCTCCTGTCCTCATTCATGGGTCCAGGGATCCGCGTCTGCAGCTGCGGCTAGAGTCTTATAAAGTGCATCAACATGGCATCATCGTGGATCTTCTGCAGGGTTGACAGGTCATCGCTCGGTCCCAAGAGTGCAAAAACACAAGAAGAGCCCTGGGAAAACACAAACCACCGGTGTCTGAAGATGCAGAGTCCTTCAGGCAGACCTTCTATTCAGGAAAAAATGACAGTAAATGAGTTCTACCAAAACACTCAGAAATCAACAAACTCTGACTAACGCCGTGGGGTCCGACCTTAAACTGCGCCTTTAATGTAAACAGAACCTAAAAGGCAACAATTACCAGCAGAGGGCAACAGCTACAGCGACTCCTCTCGAATCCTGACGGCCGTGAACGCCTCATATTGAATTTTATTCCACTATCCCACCGTGATGCGTTCGATGACTTCGTAATTTCCTGTTCTGAGTGAAAAACATAAGAAGCGGGGGAAAAACAACTCCTGCAATTTATGCGTCTATTACATCAGCCACGATCCTTAAACCTGGTGAAGATCATCACAGACACAACAAACCGCAACAAACTGGGGTGAGAAAAACAAAACAACAAAAAAGAAAGTTTTCCTATTTTTACTGTTCCGTTGCCTCGGCGTTTTAAAGGCCTGTGGGGCTTTTGCTCCACAAATGGCCAAAAAGGAAAATCCGCAGGGATCGTTTCTGGGACCGTCCGAGGACAAAAACAAGGATCTGGTCCAATAATAACCTGCAGAGCGTCGAAGTGTCACAAAGCGGAGGAGGAGGCTGTAACCCTACACCAGTCCGGATCTCAGCCGCCCTCCGCCGACAAACTCTCGTCTTTGTCCGCCGTCAGGTGCAAACTGATGCCGTCGCGTCTGCGGGAATATTACAACGACCCCAGCGAGCTAGCGACAGCCTAAAAAGCCCGGAGTAAGCTAACAGTGCGGCTTTTTTAAGGAAAAAACCCCCGAAAAACCGAAAATACTGCAGTTTCCATGAGCGGCTCCTGGCCCATTACGCTCCTCTGTGGTAAACTGGATGAAAAATATCAACATTATGTGAGAAAAACAAGCGAAAGAACCGAGAAGGGTTAGCGAGTAGACAAAGAGCTCACCTGCGGCCGACGGGCGAGACGGGGTCGGCGGTGAAATCCGGAAAAAAGTGAGGTAGACGCGTTATTCCCGATAAAGCGGAGAAGCGGAGGTTTCTTCTTGGAAGAAATAACTGGTTTGGGAAGCCGAGAGCGGCCGGGGCGTCGGGAGGCCGCTGCTGCCGTAGCGCTCGCTTCCTCCTCGGCTGCTCCCTTTTGTTGTTGTTGTGGAGCTCCAACAGCTGATCGCGGTGACGTCACTCCAACAGGCACCGGGGGCGGAGCCTAGCGCGGCTCAGCCAATCGCAGCCGGAGTCCTGGGCTGTCGCGGGTCAGTGCCACGCCCCCTGCTGCTGCTTCCGGGCACAAATCATCACTTTAGCGATGCACACGTCAAACGTATGACCTACGCGTCTTTGATGCCCAAATATCTCCAGATTGGGCTCGTCCCCTCCAGTAAAACACACTCAGAGCTTTGGTAAAAGATATCTAAATTACGCCTTCCGGATTCTCATGCCAGAATTAGGTCATCGCACACATTTTCACTTGTTTTTCAGTTTTAGTGACCACAACAGAAATGTCATCATGTGTGTGGAAAAACACACAGAGGCAGCAGGACGACATGTCAGCAGTTTCCAGGCCACAACCACCAGGTCACACCTGGGCGCTGGCGGCGGCGCTGATAAGGCCTGGTGCTCGGCCGTGGGGAACCACGTCAGCAGCTCCACCCAGCAGACGTCCGAGCACTTTTGAAATCTCCTCTGACTAAAGATTAAAGCTTCTGAATGGTTGAAGGTCCCAAACGTGGTTTTTAAACGACCACGCCAGGCTTCGGGAGGACCAATCAGCTGTCCACAGGCAGGCTAACGCCTCAGCTCCAGAGGTGAGGGGAGCGCTCGCCTGTCAGAGCCAAGTCAGGTGACCTTAAGCTTGACCTGCTGACCTCATCACATCCTGACAGAAGAAAAACACACCGATGAAGGTCGGACGTCAGACCCGCTGGGCCCAGCCGAGGCTGACCGGTGTTCATGGTGCCCAGGTGACACACACCGAGTGTGTGTGTGTGTGTGGGAGTGAGGGCATAAACATGTTTGCTAACATGTTCCATCAGTGTCCCATTTTGCAGCCGTTTCCTGCTGCCACTTTACATAACCGGTGTGTTTACGCTGGTCTTGCGTCATCCGGCGGAGGTCAGCCCCCTCCTGGCTTACTGATTGACCAGCCCACTTCCTCCTTCCTGTGGAGCCCACAGGCAGGTGAGCTCACCTGCTGGCGTTCACAGCTGCCCACAATCAGCGCTTGCTTAGCCTGCTTTAATCTCTCTGACCCAGGAGGATCCCACAGCTAGGCTAACTCCACAGCTAGGCTAACTCCACAGACACGCTTCTGTCCTCTTCACAGGACTGGCCCAGCGCTCCGGAACCAAAAGGAAAAGTTCAACAGGAGCGAGGTTTCAGGGGCAGCTCAGAAGTCAGAGGTCAGGGGGAGCAACCTGCACGTCAGAACGCAGCGGTGTTTATTAGCAGCCAACCAGGCGCGGTGGCCTTGGAGCGAGTCAGTGGCAGGTCAAAGGTCAGGCGGGTTCTGCAGCCCAGCTTGTTTGTTGGCCACACTAACAGGGTTAATGTGCAACTGATGACAGAAAGGCAGGAGGCTAACGCAGCTAACGCTAACACCACCGTGTGCTCTTCCTCTGAGCTTCAAACCCGAGTTCATCAGCCTGGAAGATAGAAATCATCAGGTTTAAAGTCTATGTGCCAAAACGGCTCCTGATTTTTGTTTATTTATCCTAAAACGTCTTTGAATAGAAAACATGTTGAATCTACAGGTTGACCTGGTTTGATTGGACGCTGGAGCCTCCGTCTCTGACCGCCAGTGAGCATCAAACTGGTGCTGCTCAGACCATGACGTTCACGCCATCAGGAGGACAACCAGCAGCTGCAGACGGCCGCAGCAACATCCGTGTAAACTGGCTCCCGGAGATCCGCTCATCGTCCAGCCAGTCTGCCAGTTGTCACGGCAACCACGGGTTAATCCGCTGAGTCGGACTCGTCCGGTACGAAGCTGCTCCCCCGTTTGCGCTCCCCTCCCGCGGCGAGCAGGTCGGTCCTGCCGATGTTGTTCAGCGGGACGTAGGAATACTCCTGGCGGTGCTGGAAGGGCGCGGGCGCCCACCTGCGCCGCGCGCTCAGGGCGTGCAGCAGCAGGCTGAGTGACAGCAGCGAGGCCAGCGTGGAGACCACCACGGCCCAGGTTCTCCTGGAACACACAGGACGACCTCAGACACACCCAGGGCTGGTCACATGATCCTCACACTCGGGTCTAAGTACGCTAACTAGGGCTAGCTAACTAACATTTAGTCGTTTTCAGATAGACTCTTTTGGGCAAATGTTTGAAACTGTCCTTCTGGAGTGGAGGACGGAAACCATGGCAACAGCCTACGGTTCCTCCCTTGCGTGTGAAAGCTAACAGGGTACCAAAAGCATCCAGGCGGCCTCATTTACATGAAAAGCAGAAACAAGAAGACACTCGTGGCTCAGATGCTGGCCTGCTAAACATCTCACGTCACACTCAAAGCCACACGACCTGAGTGGGTGTGGCCCCCTTTCAAAGGTCAAAGGTCAGCGGGTGACCCGAACAGCAGAACTCACTCAGACAGGCGAGGCCGTTGGGTGTGACCTTCCGCCTCCTCTCGCCAGGATCGAAACATCTGTTTGGCCAGACAATGTCCAGCTGCAGAGGAAGAGGGGAAGGCGAAGGATTAATGAAGCAGTGATGGAGGTGTTCACTGACAACCACGTTTCCATTAAAAACACCATCTCTGCTCTGGCCACGCCCCTTCTGCTGAAGACTTTACCAGCTGTCGGCTAGGGTGGTTTTTGGATGTTTGTGAGCATCAGCCAACACCTTCACCTGTGTGGAAGGTCACGTTTGCGGCCCCCTGCAGTGTGACGTTGCAACTTCCTGTTTGTGGGTCACATGGGCAGAGGTCATCGCAGCGACACTCCTGAGTGCAAGATGGGCCGAAGAAACCCAGAGGACACACTGGCAGGACAGGAGAGGACGACACGTGTCCAGCTTGGCTTCAGAACCCAAAGACACCAGATTATTCTGGGCTGTACAGCTCTACCTTCTTCACACGCATCGCCGTGGAAACCAGGTGGACAGGCGCAGCGCCCGTGGACAGCATCACAGGAACCCCCATTTACACAGACACAGCTCTGACTACAGCCGTCGCCATAGAAACCTGAGGGGCACTCTTAAATGGAGAGAGGAAAACACTGTTGACGACATGCTAACGAGTGCTAACACATGCTAAGGAGGACAGACGCTGATCACCTTGGCTGCAGTTGACTCCTCTCCATCCAGCATCACAGGCGCAACCATCTACAACACAGAGAGAGAACCTGATCCAGAACCAGAACCAGATCCAGATCCAGACGCAGCAAACAGACCACCGCAGCGGAACCAGAGTGGAGTCCACACGCACCGGCGGTGCAGACGCCGTGGCGGCCGCAGAGCAGCGGCTCGCACCTCAGCGAGTCGCAAGCGGCGCCTCGCCAGCCCTCGTGACAGCGGCAGGCCCCGTCCACACACTCGCCGTGTCCGCTGCAGTTGGCCGGCTGGCAGCGCCGTGGGTGGACGCACAGGATGGTGGAGACACGGCGAGCACAGCGCCACCTGTTGTCCAACGTACTGTACAGAGGGGGAGGAGTGAAGGAGCTGCAGGCAGGAGCTGGTCTGCCTGGACGGACAGACGGACTGACCAGTGATCAGACGGGCAGCTGGCCAACGAGCCCCCGACCACGTAGGTGGCGGACCCGCCCCCGTCCAGGTTGATGGCGTTGATGACGCCGTTCTTCTTCAGAAAGTCAGCCACCTCCCAGAGATTCATGCTGTCCAGGAGACACCAGGAGACACCAGAGTCAGCAGCAGACCCAGAACCTCTGTGTCCTCTTTCACCTCCATGGTGGATCTGGTAAACGCGTGCACGTCTCTCACCCTCGTTCTTCAGTCTGTCCATCGATGTGAAACAGGACCAGTCTGCCCTCGGCGTCGTGGCCCACCGCCGTCCGGGCCGACACCACCTCCACAAAAGTGCGGAAATGTCCTGTCAGGGTAGAAGAAAGAGGGTGAGGGAGGTCATGTGCCCGGTCACATGACTGTGCCTGCGTACCCGTCTCCTGCGTCTTGTCACACTCGGCGGTCAGACTCTGGTTGACGTAAACCTGGCCGTTCCTCAGCAGCCACACCACGCCGCTCACCAGCTGCACAAACGGGTTGGACTGGTCCAAGACTTGGTCCTGGGACAGATACCTGGGACCATGTCCACACTGTGAGTCACATGTCCACAACTATACAACACAACCTCGAAACCTCCTCCAGAGGACATGTTAGCATGCTAGCTGAAGGGGGGTCTGAACCTCTCTCTAGCCGATCAAGCTGACGACCCTCTTCATTTAGCTTTGGGAGAGAACTGGGAAGGCCGCGGGCCGGAGCTGATGGTTCATGGGCTAGCAGCTAAGGGCTGGTCGTACCCAAACACCAGGGTTCCATCCCTCCTGATTCCAAACTGGGCGTTCTGTATGCCGCCGCTGTCCTGCACCATCCTGCCGTCGCTCACCACGTTTCCCAGACACCAGTGGTGATCTGTGTTGAAGAAGCCGGCGTTCTGAGCGAACACACACCCGGCTGCTGCAGCCGTCTCCTCCACGGTGGCTCTGTGGTTCATGCCGCAGCCCCCCGGCCCACCGGGCTCCAGGACCGACAGGGTGCTCAGAGGGTCATGGACCACCGTCATGTGACCTGCGGACACAAAGGTCTATGTGAGCTCAGCAGAGGACCCAGCTGGGAGGGAGAGCATCTGCAGGCCCACCCACCATAAACCCATCTGGAGCTCCCTGGAACGTCTGTCACAAACACAGACGACTCGGCTGGCGGCCCGAGGCTGCGCTTGTTGGACGGCCAACTCTCATGGGTGGTGTTGCCATGAAGAAGGGATTGACAGCTCCTGACAAAGCGGTGAGAATGGGAGGGGCCATGGCCACGGACATACGGCAAGAGGAGGTCGTCATCCATCGAGACTCTGCAGAGCAAAGTCAGAAAACCAGTTTTCCAGAAGGGCTGAAATAATGAATACCAAAGCTGAGCTGGTTTTAATACAGATACAATCATTACAATATAGCCATAATAGGGGTAGTCGCCTTAGAATAACTTTTAAAAACATAAACTGGCAAACATACGGGTCATTTAATAACCCAAACCGGTGGCCCAACAGCGCCACCCAGCGGCCAACGCGTCAACCTGGAAAATGTCATTTCATACATTTATAAAACAAAACGTGACATGTCATTAAAGTAAATATAATCTGTTAAAAATAATCTTCAGTTCACCTTATCTTTAAAAAGGTTAAGACTCCGCAACAGTAAAACACACTAGACTAATTTAAATGACGGACAGATGCAAAAACATGATCTGTTATTTACAATCGCGTTATCGGCATTTTAGGTTTGACCTTTAGGTCCGTGAACAGCATTGAAGCCTTTATTTGTCGGGCACAGGTCGATCAAACCTGTGACCTTTGACCTTGAATATTTAAGAAACTATTGAATGTTTTGGTGTTCAACAGCTTACAAGTTAAAACAGCAATTTGGTTCTGGTGTTTTCCTAATAAGTTAAATGAGATCAAAAGTATCACCGGGCAGCCAAAGCAAAAAACATGCAAAAAAAACCCGAAACAAAACTCGAAAGTATGAAACTTTTTTTAAAGAAATCAGACGCGGGTAAAGGTTGTTAGGCTAACATTAGCCAGAAAAGGAGAAGTTCGGTCTTACCGGGAGTTTGTGGTCCAGGAGAACCGGTAACAGAGCGACAGAAGGAACCACACGCATCGATATTTCACCGAAACTGCTGCCATATGACCAGAAAGAGTCTCCGGCCACGTTGATCCGTCCTCCAGCCTGTTTCCACATCATCCGGCCCAGCTCTCCTCGGCTAGCTGCTCCCGACCGCCGACACCACAGCTAAACGGGACGCGCCACAGCGTCAACACTGAAACACGTGACCGACAGCTAAATGGAACGCGCCACAACGTCGACGCTGCCACACGTGACTTCTGTCCCAGCCACGAAATAAAAGCACATAAAAATAGCTTTAAAAAAATCTTTAAAAAGCTTAAACTAAAAATCGACGAGCATAATTTTTTATATCGATCTAGAAGACTCACGACATCGCTTTCCTTTAAATATCCCATCCAAAAAATTACTCAAAATTAAACTTTAAGTCCCACAGTGATTTGGGATCTGCCACTTCTAGTCTCTAGTAGTTTCCTAAATCTTTTCAGCGTAAAAGTTGTGTTAAACTGTTGAAACTACACATTGTGGCGTTTTGCCCACCTCGCTCACACGCGTTGTCATGGAAACCCGTGGAGGCGACGCCGCTTTCCTTGACATGGTCACAAAGACCTCGTTTAGAGCACAAGCAGGTGTGTTTGCACCTGTTGCCACAGTAACCTGGCAGACAGACGTAACTGTGGAAAAGACAAGGAGGCCTCAGAGTCTGGTGATTTTCACCAAAGCGGAACACACTGTTAACGGTAAAAAAGCAACGACAACGACCCCCGCCCGTTTCATGTGGACCTCCGTGGACAAACCGCTGTCGTTCATTATAGATAATATAAGTTATAAATGACGCAGTTATTTGACTGTTTCAGCACCAAATATGTGTTGAAGACTCTTTTATTTAGTTTCTGGTAGCCGACAAACGGTTGTTCTCCCGGAACATTTCAGGCCGAGAGACCGATTTTAAAGTAACACACGAGAGGCGCAGGGATCATGGCAGCCAGCATCTGTACGAAACGCGGACCTTTAAAGAGCAAAGCGTCGTTCTGTCGAGCTCTGAACAGAACGACCTGGCCGAGTGTTTGTGTCCAAAACCTGCCGGATTTGCAGAGTGTGCGAGCGGCCAGCAGCGCCACAGACTCTCGCTTTAATGAAAAGTACTGCCTGGAGCTGGTCAGGTCGGTGCTAACTGCTAACCTTCAACATCGGCTAAGCTAAGCTAAGCTAAGCTAAGCTAAAGCCTGACAGCGCATAAAGATGGTAAACAGCACCAAGGCTCTAATTTAACCTCAGAACTTTAGGGCCCGTCTTCTCCAACCTCATATTTAAGTTGGTGTATTTTCATTTTTCATTTGTATGTATTTACAGCCTGGTTTGGGTTGGTAATTCCTTTATAAAATATGTATTCATGTTTATATAAACTCACTGCAACTTTCCGGATGACATTATTGCTAATGTTAAAGATGGTTAATGTCATATGTAGGTAAGACCTATGTGCCAAAAAATTCAGACACAAAAGTCAGAATTGAGACTTCTTTCTACGTCTCCTTGACATAATTTGTTTTTGTTAGTGGCTGAAATGAAATGAGGAGCAACTTTTGCTGCTGCCCTCAGGTCCAGAGACTATGATGGCTTCGTGTCCTCGCTGCTCCTCCCGGAGGCTGCACGGCGCTCCTCCCTGGCTCTCAGGGCCTTCAACGTGGAGCTAGCACAGGCAGGTGTTCCCACAGCCCCACCAGATGTTACACAGCGACTGCTGAGGAAGCAAGTGGTTCCTTTTCACATGTCCACATGTACAAGGTGAAGGACTCGGTTTCCCAGAAGACCCTCGGGTTGATGCGGATGCAGTTCTGGAAGACGACCGTAGAGGAAATCTACAGAGACGAGCCTCCCAGCCAACCGATCGGCAACGAGCTGTGGAGAGTAAATGTGTTTAAATGACTTTAGCTCTTTCAAACTGGCTAACCAGGGTGTGCTACAACCTGCTGATGAACTCTGGTTGTTGTTCACAGGCGGTGAGGAAGCATAACTTAACCAAAAGATGGCTCCTGAGGGTCATCACAGAGAGAGTAAGTTGGGCGTGAAATCCTCCTCCTGGGCTGGATCATCGATTTCCTCTGAAAAGACTTGATGTGATGGGTTGTGTGTCTGAGCAGGAGAACGATCTGGACGACAGAGCCTACAGAAACCTCCAGGAGCTGGAGGCGTATTCAGAGAACACACAGTCCTCCCTGATTTACCTGCTGCTGGAGTGTTTAGGTGAGAAATCCCAGTCATCTCATCTGGTTCCTTCAGAGGAGGAGCCTTCAGAGCATCGTGACGGTGTTTGTGGGCAGAAGCCCCATGAAACAGGAATGATTTATCTGTCAGGGGTTAAAGACGTGCACGCCGACCACGCAGCGAGTCACATCGGCAAGGCCCAGGGGATCGCGACGTGCCTGAGAGCAACGCCGTACCACAGCGGTCGGCGGAAGGTCTACCTGCCCATGGACGTGTGCATGTTGGTGAGGCCTCCCAGAGGCTGGTGGTGCCTGATCCAGCCGCCTCCAGTGGAGCGTTTGACCACCCCCCACAGTTTCCACTGGGTTCTTTGTCCTCTGCAGCACGGAGCGTCCCAGGAGGACTTCATCCGCAGCAGCCGCCAGCAGAACGTCCGGGATGTTGTTTACGACATCGCCAGCCAGGCTCACGTTCATCTTCAGCACGTAGGTGCTGGTGGGAGGGCTTGAGCGCGCCCCCAGCGGGTACATGCTGGAGACAGAGCTGCCCCCCGGGGAAACGCCATTAACCGAAGCCTTGGTTTCATTTACCTTCAACAAAATGGAAGGCTTCTCTTCCCCGTCCTGTTACTGCTGATGTCTCCACTCCTGCCGTCCCAGAAACAGGAGCGGTGCTCTGAGGGTGGTGACACTGAAAAGCAGATTTCTCTTGTTCCTCCTTCAGGCTCGCTCCTTCAGCACGAGTGTCCCCGCTGCTGCCTGTCCAGCGTTCCTCCAGACGGTCAGTCTCAGAAGCAGTCAGACAGAACTGGGTAGCAGCAGTCTGTCAGCTTCCAAATTGGATGCCTTCTTCTCCTGTGGTGTCCCGTGCTCCAGGTGGTGTTGGAGGACTACCTGCAGAGGGTGAGACGGGCCCATTTTGACGTTTTCCATCCAAGCCTGCAGGCCAGAAACCCCCTGCTGCCCCTGCAGCTGTACCTCCGCTCCTGGAAGAAGACCTACTGACCTCAGCCCCCGCTGGGCTCCCCCCCGAGGAGAACAGAAGAACCCTGAGGACCATCAGCTGCAGATGGGACGGGGCCTGCTGGGGCGGCTGGTGGAGCCACCGTGGAGGCTCCTGACGACCAGAGTTCCTCTTCCAGCAGCTGTGAGTCGGTGCTGGCGTCGGTGAAGGTCGGAGGGACAGGCGCCCACGTCTCCAACGCAGCAAAGAGCTTTTGCAAACGCGTGCGGGGGCGGTGGCGTTCCTGTAGGAACGCCGCTGCAGACCCTCTGAGCAGAGGACAGAGGCAAATAAAAGTTCTTTTCTGGAATAAACGCGTCGGGAGGCCTCGTCTTTGTGTCCACGTCTGTGCTAATGGACGAAAATGTGCTGAAAAGGGTGAAAAGCTTGTCCGCACACAGAAAACAAACCTGATCGGACCCACAGAGAAGCCACCCTGCTGCAGAGGGGCTGTTACCATGGAGACGATCTCTCCTTCCACCGATGTATTCGTAGAGATCACCCCGCACGTCTGGGAGTGACGACTGAGGAGGAAGCGTCAGAGGAAGGTCTGGGTTCCGTCGCCGGCTCTAGGACTCCCTGACCCAAACCCGGATCAGGGCCAGGCCGTGCAGGAACGTCCCATCACGAGAGGGGCCGGTCTGCTGGGCGCTGGGGCTCAGTCCCTGACGGGCGTCTGGCTCTCGCTGGCGCTGCTCCTCCGGAAGGGCCTGAAGAGCTCGCACGCTCGCGTCCGGAACTTCTGGTCTCTGGCGCTGTAGATGATGACGTTCCAGCAGCTGTTGCTGGTCAGGACCCAGAAGGCCAGGAAGGAGAAGTGGCACCATTTGTTCCCCAGGACGTTCCCCACCACGAAGACGGCGATGGGGGTGAAGGAGAGGGTGAAGGCCACCGTCAGCGTCCCGATGGTCCTGGCCGCTTTGATGTCGGAGAAGGTGGGCTTGGAGGCGCTCTGGCTCTCCGCCTTGGCCAGATGTTTCCTCCGCTTGGAGTGCTGGCGGATGCTGGACAGAGAGATGATGTTGATGACCACGGTTCCGCCCAGCAGCGTGAAGTCGAAGGCGGGGAAGAGCAGCAGGATGTTCCAGGCCTGCGTGGACAGCTGGCCCAGGCTGCCCAGTGCGTAGTTGCACATGCGGCTGCAGGAGTTGTACTCCAGCGCGATCTCGCTGCTGAAGAGCAGGGGCGCCACGGCCAGGAGGAAGCTGGCCGCCCAGGACAGCGAGATGAGGACGCCGGTCCTCTTGCGTGTGATCACAGAGTCCCGGTGCAGGGGCCTCAGCACGGCGATGCTCCGCTCGATGGTCATCAGGAAGATGGTGCTGATGGAGACCAGCGTGCAGCCGGCGAAGACGGGTCCGATCACGCTGCACGGGTGGAAAGGCACCGCCTGCGAGTTGGAGGAGGTCCAGTCGGGAGCAGAGTCGGCGACCATGAGGTAGACCTCGGCGTAGACGGACAGCGGCACCACGAAGGCCCCCACGGCCAGGTCGGCCACGGCCAGCGACGCCTTCAGGTAGCCCTGCGGCGTGCGGAAGTGTTTGGTGCCGAGGATGACGGCCAGAGTCACCAGGTTGCCCACCAGGATGGCTCCGACCAGCAGCACCATGAAGAGCACCAGCAGCACCCTGTTGGCCGGCGAGCAGCAGGACTCCGCCTCCGCGCGCTCCAACATGGCCGCCGTGCTGCGGTCCATCGTGGCTCCGACTGGCGCTCAGGTCATCACCTGGAGTCAGCGACAGGAAGGTCAGCGGAACAGCGCCCCAGCAGGGGGGGAGAACGTGCAGCTTCCGGAGTGTGACGTCATCGGACATGTGACCGCTCCCAGCTGTCTGTAGTGGGAGGTGAGGTGACATCATAATCTGACCGCGCCGGTGACGTCATAATCTGGCTGCAGAGCAACATCTGCGGTAGTAAACAAAGATCAGGGGGAGCTTGGAGCTCCTTAATCCACAAACCTGCTGGTTCCTGGACGACCGCGACTCTGTTTATTCCCTCAAACTCTGAGACAGTTGGGAGCTGGCGGCGTTTCTGAGCCAACCGGGACGTGACAGCGGAGAGGCTTTCTTCTCCCGCAGGATCGATCGCGGGAAATAACCCGTATTTCTCACTTTTAATGTTCCTCAAGTATCATTGAACCTTTCGGAGCCGCAACAGTCTGCACAAACCCCCCAGTCTTCAGCCCTACACGTGCACACGCACACGCGTCGCGGAGCCACTGAAGAATCTCAGCGCGCAAAGACAAAAACATCAAATCGGCTGAAGTTTCAGGTTCTTCGATCATGTGCTGGTGAAGCAAACGCTGCTTCGGCCTAAGAACCTCCGGAGGATCAAAGAGGATCAAAGCAGCGAAAGAAAAACTCACCTTTACGCGCAAGCTTCCTGCGGACGCAGAAGGAGGCGTGCGTGGACGTCCTCGCGCTCTCAGCACAGACGCGGGATCAGGAACCGCAAATCCGGGCAGAGGATGCGTGTGCGTGCTCTGGCCGGGGTGCGTGTGCGCGCTCTGGTGCTGCTGGTTTAAGAGCGCCCCCTCCCCCTCCCCACGGGGGGGCTGTGCGTCATGATCGGGGCGGTTGTTTCATCAGGAGACATGAAAGAAAGAAATAATTAAGTGTTCTGTCCGCACGTGACACCAACGTCATCAAATCAGCTGAAGGTGTCAACAACCGGTTAGCAAAGAAGAGCTCAGGCTGCTGCTGCTGGGGGCGACCCCTCCTGGGGGTCACAGCAGAGCAGCCATCTTCAGCCCTGGTCTTCCTCACAGAGTCCACCAGGATGGAGCAGAAGGCCTGGGCTGGAGGTGAGGAGGGAGACCCTGGAGGACCAGGACGGGTCCCGGTTGGTCTGCGTCCTCCCGTCTGTCCTCTCACCGTTTGGACCCGAGGACGCCCGTCCAGAGACGTCCTCCGGGACGCTGGTCCCGCCTCCTCTCGTGTGACAGCAGAAAAGCAGAGCAGCAGAGTCCAGGGGGCAAATCGTGGTGGGGGGGACATCAGCTCCAGAGGCTGAGCCAGGACGCCGTCCTCCGCTTCAGCTGGGCCGTCGCGTTAATTCACCCTGACCGCAACCAGCCCCCCCACCCCCACCCCTCCTCAGCACGCCTGCGATGCCTCCCCCTGCGGAGGTTGGGGGGGGCGCGCCTGTCACCGAGGGTTTGAGGCGACAGATGGGAGAGTGAGCCGTGATTGGCTGCCTGCACAGCTCACCCTGAGTCACGTTTGGCCCCGCCATGATGTCATGGTTGTTTGGGATCGTGTGACCACGCGGCTGCAGGGGGGGCTGGGGGGGCCGTTGGTGAGCGGCCTGTGAAACCCTTCCAGAAGCCAACATCTGTGCTGGCTGCTCTTTGAGTTTATATAAGAGTGTTTAATAGCAGCAGGAGCTGCAGCGGAGCCCACACCAGCAGCGCCCGGACGCATCACATGACATAATCCACCTACTGAAGGCGGACGGACGGGCCTGTGCGTGGACGGTGGGGACGCAACAGCCGCAGGGATGCGTGTGAGGTTGCAGCATCGGCAGCTGACAGCTGGCTGCTCAGACGGCGCTTCTGTGCTCGCGATCTGTGTCTGCGTGTAGGTTGGGATCACACCCACTCCTGACTTGACAGGCAGGAAGGAGATCTGCAAACCCGCCGTCCTGGGGGGCGCTGGCGTCCCACAGCCTGGCAGGAGCTCCTCAAAGCCCATGGTCACCTGTGGCTCCGCCATCTTCGAGCTCTGGAGCCCCAGCTGCAGACGGCGGGGGTCAGGGTTGGGCCTCCAGGCAGCCCTGCCGCGGTGCCCGCTCGGAGCTCCCAGGCTGGGTCTGCTCCCAGGCTGGGTCTGCTCCCAGGCTGGAGCTGAGCATCAACAACCGTTTCCACAAATTCAGCCTGCAGACGCAAATCTGGACATTTGCCACATAAAAGTTTCCCATATCAAGACCTCCCGCTGCCATTATTGTTGTCATTTAGTCCAAAAACGACACAGAAGTGAAAAGTCTGCATGGATACGAGTATATTCCAGAAAAAAGAAACTTCTGGGATGTTTTCTTCATTTTTCAACCTTTGTAAAACGCTGGTTTAAAGCCGTTTTCTCTTCCGTAGTTTCCGGTTCTGACCTCCACCCCGCCGCTCACGCTGCCTTCACGGCCCCCCGGAAAAGATCCCACCCACCCTAAAGGCCAAACGGTTTTCTCCCAGCGACAGTGGGACGTCAGCTATCGACCTGTGGACACGCCTAAAGAGTTAGCATTTACTATTCTTCGTATGGTTTCGTCGTTATGCTTATTTCCCCATTCACTGTCTACTTCTGTGCTTGTAGTGAAAAGACTAGTATCAGTTTGAGCCCTGTGGATTTAAATAGAACTATATGATTAAAGCAAGTGTGCCGTAGACTCCTACGTCCACACGTCGTTTGTCCAGGACTCGCTGGGCCTTTTCCTGGAGCGGTGGCTCCCTCTCCGAGGGGCCGTGAACGCCGCTCTGCCATGTTGTGATATTCTCGGGCAGCAGCGGCGACGACAGCGGAATTTTCGGCGTCTTGTCCGGACATTGGGACGTTTCTGCGGGGCAGACGCGGCTTCTTTCCAACGCCTGGACCCCAAATAAGCGTCATCCCTACAGTTCGAGTTACTGGACAACCGCGGCTGCTGTCGGGTAAGTACTTTTTGCTGCTTGAAAAGTTACATCTGCTCTTGCTATGTCACTTTGACGAGCTAACTAAAGCTTCTACTTTTATAGAAATATATTTCGAACGTCATCTGCGCGTCGTGTTCGAAACGATCCCGCTTCCTGCAAACAGACGAAGCGGATGGTTGGTGTGAACGGCTGGGTGAAGTTCCGAAGCGAACCAACTGTTGTTGAGCGGGTCCAAACGCGAACTGCGGCAGAAGAGCGATGACTTAGAAGCTAACGGAGCTAGCAGGCTAACGCTGACAAGGTGGAGAAACGCTGAAAGTCAATTCTGAGGAACGAAAGAGGAAGAAAATTCACCCATGTGCGGCTCTTCTCGGTGCTTTTCTAGCCTCTGGGATAAAGCTGTTTAGTTTTGGAATGAAAAGCTCTCACGGTTGGTGAAAAGTCCACCAAAGTCCGGCCAAAGTTGAAAAAATGGAGTTGCAAATGCGAAAAATGGAGCTGTGATTTGTCACAAGGCTGCTCGACTTTGAGAGCAGATTTGAGGAAATGCGTGGGTCTGTGGGTGAAGCCACCACAGAAGAGGAAGGAGGCCGATGTGGATTCCAGCGGCTGCTGCCCGGGTCCGAGCCCGAACATCTGCCCCGGGTCCGAGCCCGAACATCTGCCCCGGGTCCGAGCCCGAACATCTGCCCCGGGTCCGAGCCTGCAGGTCTGCCCCGGGTCCGAGCCCGAACGTCTGCCCCGGGTCCGAGCCCCCAGCTCCACTTTAGTTCCGGAGCTCCTCACGTTGGTTTGGCGTCTCCTCAGCTGCTCTCCCACCAGGCTGTCTTCATCTGACCCTGACCCCTGACCCCTGACCCTGACCCTGACCCCTGACCCTATCTGGACTGCTCGTCCATGGTGGCGTTTCACCCTTTTTGACCCATTTCCAGCTCCCGTTTTAACTACCAGGGATCATTAGATGCCACTAGAGGACTAGGTGGGTTCCTGGGACACGCTGCCTGAGGTGTCTCTGCGTGGTTAAACGGGTTCTGCCTCTCCTCTCTCACCGGCTGCTCTCCTCTGTAATCTGACACTCAGCAAATAATCCAATATGTCTCTGAGGAAACAGATTAGAGGCATAAGAATAGCAGGTTGCTTCCTGTGGCCGTGTCGGGTAGATAACAGGTAGGAGAAGAGCCTACCTGGGGAGGTCAGCTCCATCCTCGCGCGTTAGCATGCTTGGCTAATCAGATCTTTTTTAGCAGCATGTTGTGATGATTTAGAGGCAAACGGCTGCAGGTGCTGTTCCCAGGACGCTCCAGCCAGCAAACCAGTCGGTCGTCACCGTCGGCGTTTGGACCTGCCTGATCCGGCCTCACGTGGTCCTGGTGTGACCTTTGCTCCCTCCGGGTGGTTTTCTGCACTTTGAGGTGAAGGCTTGCTAGGGTTGCCAGGCTAACATGCTAACAGGCCAGGGGGCTGGAGCCCCCGACACGAACAGGAACCAGAGACTAGTTTTTGGTTTCACTTGGTTTCAAATCTGCTCCTTCAGGCTAGCTAAAGGCTAGCGGTGCTGCTTCAGGGCCCAGGGCCCAGCAGGTCCCCCTCCAGGCCTCCGCTGGTCCACGTGCGGCTGTAATCCCACACCTGAGCTCCGGGGGGCCGGATGACGCTCCGCTCACCACTGTCTCTGACGCTGATTGACCTCTCGTCATGCCTGGGTGGAGCTCCAGCAGGGACACGTCCACCCTGAGCACACACACTGGTCCTGCTGCTGTCAACAGCCGGCAGGACCCGCTCCGCTCCGCCTGGCTGGCTGCTCACCAGTTTGCTCCCAGTAGGAGCTGGAGTCACGTGACCGCAGCAGCCTTCTCCATTAGCTCTCCAGCGTGTGTGTGTGTGTGGCGACCGTGGGCCCGCCCGCGGCGCTGGCGTGTCAGCGGCCTCTGCGTCCTCCTCGGGGCCTCAGCAGCAGCGTCGGGGCCCCTCTCTGGCTCCAGATGGCTGCAGGACGCGGCGCTGCTGCTCTGGCTCATCAGCATCACTTCTGTCTCCGCGTCGGGTTCATGGTGGACTCGGTGGAGGAGTTCGGGGCTGAAAGAATCATTCCGTAATTCAAAGCTGTGATGAGCGGCGTTTGCTGGGGGAGGTGGTCCGTCTCACCGCTGTCTCTGCCCTTCAGGAGGGAAGATGGTGGACCGCCTGGCTAACAGCGAGGCCAACTCCAAGAGGATCGCCTTCGTGGAGAGCTGCTTCGGCGCGGCCGGACAGCCGCTGGCCATCCCCGGCCGGGTGCTGATCGGCGAGGGCATCCTCACCAAACTCTGCCGCAAGAAGCCCAAGACGCGCCAGTTCTTCCTGTTCAACGACATCCTGGTCTACGGCAACATCCTCATCCAGAAGAAGAAGTACAACAAGCAGCACATCATCCCTCTGGAGGGCGTCACCATCGACACCGTGCCCGACGAAGGCGAGCTGCGCAACGGCTGGCTCATCAAGACGCCCACCAAGTCCTTCGCCGTCTACGCCGCCACGGCCACCGAGAAGTCCGAGTGGATGAACCACATCGGGAAGTGCGTGAATGACTTGCTCCAGAAGAGCGGCAAAGCGCCCACGGGCGAGCACGCCGCCGTCTGGGTGCCCGACTCGGAGGCCACGGTGTGCATGCGCTGCCAGAAGGTCAAGTTCACGCCGGTGAGCCGCCGCCACCACTGCCGGAAGTGCGGCCTGGTGGTGTGCGGGCCCTGCTCCGAGAAGAAGTTCCTGCTGCCCAGCCAGTCCTCCAAGCCGGTGCGCGTCTGCGAGTTCTGCTACGTGCAGCTGATGGCGGGAGGCGTGGCGCCGCGCTCCGACTCCATGAGCCGGCCCGCCGCCACCTTCAGCAGCAGCAACCTGTCGGACGACGACGACGACGACGACAGCAGCGACTGAGCGGCGGCGGCGGCGCCTGGACGAGAGGATGAAACACCAGAACACTGGAGGGGTGCCAGGGCTCCGGTGACCTCTGACCCTGGCGCTGCTAGCACATGACTCCTCCCTCCGCCCAGGCCCCTGCTGCATGGCGACGGCCCCCCCGTGGGAGCCCTGCAGGGACGCCCTCTTTCTGCTCCCTCCTTTCTGTCTACTTTAGTTGCTGTGCAGACGTGTTTTCAGGGGGAAACGCCGGTGCGGCTTCCTCAGACACCAACACTACCTTCAGCTGGGGCTCCTGGAGCCAGGAGAGCTCAGGGGCCCCGCTGCTGTCTGGCTCCTCCTGCGTTAGCGGCCCAGCCCATCACCTGATCCGGCAGCTGACCGCTCGTCCTGACGTTTACCCGTCTCCTCCTCTGAGGGCTGAAAGCCTGCTGTTGCTTCATCCTCCTCATCCTCACTCCGCTGCCTCAGGAACAGAGGAAAAGTCCGGTTTGTTCTCAGGACTCCGGAGCAGCGTTTGGTTCAGGCTGGGATGAAGGCTCCTCGTCTTCATCAGATCGGTTTCAGGAAGCGTCTGATCACATGGTCTCTTCGGAGGGGCTTTGCTTTCCGCTCTCCTTCCTTTTGCTCTGGCAGACGTTGATCTGCAGGTCATGTGATGCCGACCATGTGACCAGCAGAGATGAGTCTTTGAATAAACGCGGAGGGCTCCAGGCCCCTCCAGGCCCCTCCAGGCCCCTCCAGGCCCCTCCAGGCCCTCCAGGACGCTCCACAGCCTTCAAACGCTTGTGGTGCTGTTTGCGGAGCTTTTCTCACCTTCTGCTCCCACCGACCACGCCTGCAGCTTCTTTACTGGCTGGAAACCAGTTAGACACCAGCACCGCCAGCTCGGGTGGGGTCGGGTGGGGCCCGCTGGGGCCCGCTGGGGCCCGCTGGGGCCCGCTGGGGCCCGCTGGGACCCGCTGGGACCCAGTGCGGAGGTGGAACCCTCCCCGGCTGAAGGAGAACTCTTTTCTTTCTTGGCTTTCTTTAATGCTTTCTGGATGTAATTCTCTTCAGGTCTGAGGGATTGTTTTTAAATTGTAAATCTTCTAAAAAGGGCTAAAATCAGATGGAAATCCAACATATCGTTAGTCATTACTAATCTCAGAGACTTTTAATTATTTTGTATATAAATGATGTCTTGCATAAATCCAGGCTGGTCGTGTGTTCATTCCTTCTTACTACTCTCAGCTATAAATGTAATAATAAAGTTGTCTAATAATATCCAATAATAAAAAGGGAAAAAAAATGAGACAGGACATGATAAATTAAAAGTCACCAAAAGGAACATTTGAACCTAACATTAACATTTACATTTTACATAAAATAAATCCTGTTGTGTTTTAAAGACTAGAGTAGATGCAACACTAACGTCCCCTCTGGTGTTTAGTTGATTTCATGCATTTATATTATTAATATATATTATTATATTTACCTCGGCACCAGCTGCCGTTCCATCGCAGGGGCTGAGGGTGGAGTACTGGCGGCGCCCTGTGGGCAGGGGGCAGTAGCGAGCTCTTGGAGCCGGAACGGAGCAGCCGAAGAAGAGTCCGACGGACCGAGCGGTCGTTAGCTAGCAGACTGCTAACAGAAAAAAGGGCGATATTAGTACAACTTAATTAAACACGCAGACCTAAAGTGACAGGAATATTCTGATTAGGTCGCACAAAGACTCATGGTGCTTATTTAAAACCTTGTTAACGACACCGGCTTCTAAAATTAGCTAATGTTGACACCTGATTTAGTTGTGTCAACAGGTGGGTTAATTATAACTATAAACCACCGCAGGAGAGTTTTTGGGTTAAGTTTGCATACAGGAGTTCGGATGGAAAACAGCCTGGATGTAAAGCGTGCAATAATAAGAAAGGGAATATTGAGCAGGCTTGGATGATGGATATTCCCGGACATCAACCGATTTAAGGTAGGAAAAATGTTGTGTTTATTTTGATGACCTACGAATTTACTCAACGAATATCAGAGCGGGAAGATCCCCTCGTCACCCTGACTGGGGGTACATTTATTTAGTACATTTATCACATTCTCTATGATTCTGATTTTCAATTGCTGCACTTTTTAGCTTTTTGTTTCAGTCGTCAAAGCGAGATTTTTTATTAATTCTACAGAAATACTGACTTAATTGAAAAGTATATTAGAACTAATTATCAAAATTCATATTATAGCCTTAATGAACAAAAGGTTGATTTGAATTACTATTAATAAGAATTAATAGTAATTTTAGGTTTTATGGTTGGAGCTGTAATTCATTTATGCTGAATTTGCTTGTCTTAATACTGGCTGAATGATTTTAGTTTTCTTTTGTTGGATGAGACTGATATTAGCATGCTAGTTTTAAATTGATTGTAATTATTTTTATTTAATCTTTTTGAGCTTTTTTAAAATAATTTTTATGCAGATAAAGACAGACAGGACGATGCAGGTGGAGGGGGGAGATCAGCTGAGGGGAACAGGCGAAGATGGATCAGAGATGGAAAAGCCAACTTAGCTCATTAGCAATGGCGCCTCATAAATACTATACTTTTACTCACACATCCAGATTTAAGGAGAATAAATCTGATGTGTCGTGTGAAAATGTCCCCTGGATCCTCCACTGTTTGCTTTGATGTTCTGCTTTCCTTCACAGTCGCTCAGTGCAGCTGACAGCTGATTGGTCGATCCAGTCCCAGACGTGCACGGAGCCGTCCGACCCCGCTGACAGGAGCGTCCGAGGCCGTTCAGGATGCCAAAGGTGGGATGTGACGCGGACGGCGTCCCCCGGCTGCGATGACACGGCGTGACCACGGTGCACAAACACGGGCGGAACCTTCTGGAGCTCCGCGGTCCAGGAGGACGTGTCGTAGATGTGAACCGCTCCACCCCACCCTGACAGCACACAGGTGTTAAAAAAGAATACAACCTTCTGCCCGCAACCATTGTAGGCTAAGCTAATTGGTGGCTAGGCTAACCCACCAGGCTAAGGTAACCGTCTCCGATGGTCTGTTTGACAGCTGCCAACTAACCTGATACGGCGATGAGGCCGCGGAGCGCTGGCGCCCACGACGCTCTGACATCGTCCCCGCCGCACGTCCCCGGTCCGGTGTCCAGCTGAGCCGCACTCACAGCTCCTCCCAGGTTCCTCAGGTCTGAAACCAGCGTCCGTCCGGACGAGGAGACTCTCAGGATCCTGCAGGCGTCGGGGCCTGCCGAGGCCTCCGTCCACCAGGGGGCAGAAGCCCGACACCAAGCCGGCGGAGGAGAAACCTGAGGAGAGCTGGGCGCGCGAACGTCGGCCACATAAATGCTGCCATCGCTGCAGCCGGCGAGGAAGACGCTGTCGCTCAGGAACTGCAACGAGCTGAGAGGATCGGCGGAGGCGGCGCCTGTCGGGGAGGACACAGCCACGGTCAGGTCCTGAACATGGTCACATGACCAACAATAAAGCCAGGACGTCTGCCAAGTTCGCGTCTGCCACCCAACGCTCTCCGGCTAGATGGCTCAGTGATGCTCACGTGTCTCAGCTGTTACCCAGTTCAAACAGCCGCCGTCCTGTGGTCAGCTGACTCAGCTGCACGTCGGCGCTCGTGGCTCCGTGAAGGACCTGAGCATCGGACCAGCGGCGAGCTGCTATCCGGCTGCCTCCCGCTGACACAGGCCGCCGCCCGGCCACGCTTCCTGTCCTTTTAATCACGTCTGAAAAGAGGGCGCCAGGTAGAGGAAAAGAAGTGATCTAAAGAAGCGAGCAAAGCAGCTGCTGCTGACGCGCTCAGACTAGCCCAGCCCAGCCGCATCCTCACCTACCCGGCGTGAGGCCTCCCTTCTCTGGTGCTTAACTAATTCTCCTTCAAAGTCAGGTTGAACTCACCGCTGTCTTCTCCCAGGCTCCACACCTGCAGATCTGAGCTCCGCCCGTCGTTGGTGACAACACACCTGAGACCAGAATCTGAATCAGTTCTGGTTCAGACAGGGTGCTTCTGCGTCGTCACAACAAGTACTGTGTTTTTATTCATCATTTCCGATTTCCTGCCCTCAGACTGAATCTTTCAAACTGATTCGATGCATCAGAAAAACTAACTTTTGGAAAAACTTGGGTTAGGGTTGGGCGGACGTCCTGCGGTTACAACAAGCCACCGACAGGGGGCAGCGAAGCACCGGAGCCGCCAAAGTGCGGACATCCACGGGGACCCTGGTTTCACGTGGGGATCTTCACGTAAAACCTGGGTCCTCATCAGTTCTCCATCAGCCCCGACCTTACCTGGTACCGGGAATGTGCCTGAGGCAGCCAACCGGAGCGTCTGTGAGGCCGCCATGTACGACTCTAAAGTCCCGCTCTGCGCAGAGGCCCTGAACGCAACACACAATAGTATCAATTCAAAGCTTTAATGGTAAAAACCCACGAATGATCTCTGGCCTTTCTACCTTGTTTGCATCTGCCAACAGTCTGGGAGGCAAACGTAGCTCCAGAATTTCATTTTTGAATGCGCTGTATCCGGCTACACACACGGCTGCAAAATTAAAGAAACGTTCAGTTTGTCTGCAAAAAACCCGAAGAATCCCCGTTGGTAAAATGCACCTGATTTTCCTTAATATAGAATAGGTTTTAAAAATAAAAATAAATGTATGCCCAACTCTATATACGCACAATAAAATAGAATAGGAAATAAGAAAATAACATTTACACCGGTACTGTACATAGGTTATTTAAAGAGTAGATTGGCCAGCACCTGGTGTGTACCTAGGATGCTGCATCAAACAGGATAGTCAAGTATAGTGAAATATATAGAAAAACTATATTAAACTATATAGTGAAGGAAATGAAGTGAAAAGAGAAACTTGTAATTTTCCTGTTGAGGACTCACCGTCCCCTGACGTCCACTCGGTGGCTCCGCTGGGAAACTCCAGCTGATACACGTAAAGATCCTTGTAGCTGAAGAAAACGCAAACAAACACGAACACGAACACGAACACACGCACACGGCTGGATTAAAGGGTTTCTGCCAGTGTTCACAGCAACGTTCATGGAAGACAAGTAAATGAATGGGACTTCCAGAAGAAAAGTAAAAATATACCCATAATTTGAAAAAAAATTTCAGTAAATAAAACGACAGTTGTCATAAAGCAACAATATATTTATGCATCATTATTGACGCTGTTTGTTCTGCGGTAGCTGATGGCCTCACGGGCACCTGAAGAGCCGCAGCTCGTTAGATGATTTAAAAAAATAATACATTTATATTGAGTATGTGAAGAATGCGCAACAATAAAGAAGAATTAATTCGACATCTCACGTTTTGAGGGACTCGATGAACCAGTCGTCTAAAACGTCTTCCAACTCCTCCATGTCGGCGGGCTCACTGGACTACCGGGTCCTGACTTCTTCGGTGGTGCTTAGAAGCCGTGGATGGACGCTGCCGCCCCCTGGTGGACACTGTCGCCACTGCCCGAAATCAGAGGAGGAAAACTGAAAATAATCACAAATAAATTGTAACCCAGGTTATTAGAATATTAAAAAAAAAACACGTTCACAGAGTTATCAATAAATAGGAAAACACTTTTATTATGTATTAAGGTCAAACATGCTTAAATAACTTGGGAAAGTACAGGACTAAAAAAGGATGCAGAAAGAAAAACAATGAATATAAGGTATTTAATATAAGGTGGTCAAAAACAAGATGTGATTAGAATTAAAGGGCAATGGGTTGATAAGAAATTAGCAAGAACTAACACTTTAACTTTCTTTTGTTTTAGCTGAAAGTACAACTACAACATGACAGCTGTGGCGAGTTCTCACTGCGTCACATCCGGCACAAAGACACAAGACGATTTAGGTTGTATCTGAAGTTAAACTGTCACAAGAGTTGTAGAAGAAACCAACACCCGGAGAGGCATCAGCAGATGAGGCTAATACTTCAGCTGGAGCTGACACCTCCATCAGCGGTCAGCGTGCAGCTGTGAGCCAGGCGTCGATGCTGTGGAGGCAGAACATCAGCTGTGGTGTTTACTGCAGACCCAGGTGAGCTGGGGCTGTCCCCGGAGGTCCGTTGGTTCCAGGACGGAGAACCAGCTGCACTGGCAGGCGTACGCCCGAAAACCCGTCCTCCTGGTCAGCTTGGCCCGGAGCTTCTGCCGGTCGGGGACAGTGTTTCTGTTCAGAGATCCGTCATGGTTTAGTGCCAACATTTACATTCAACACTCACAAATCTACTACAGGTCACATAACAAAATGATGATTTGCATAAAATACCTTTAAACATGCTGTTATTAACTGCCATCGTTAGTTAATGTAGGTGTGGATTCTGGAGATTTGGGCCTTCTGTTAAAATGTGTCAAACCCAGAGTCAACTGCAGACTCACCTGAGGAACAGGTAGTCACAGGACGAGTCCCACTCACAGTCCTCAAACAGCAACACACGGAAGTCGCAAGAGGTGCACGCAACTGGTCACATGACCTGTCAACGGAGTAAATCATTTTGTTTTTTGGCGATTCGTGCAAAATGAAAGCCTGTGGGCTAGCCCACTAAAGACACATGTACACATGTAACACTTTAAATTCACTTCTGACCATGTGTAACTGTTTGTAATGCAGGATAACCTGGAAATGAAGCTTTATTTCAATTTTAACAATAGGAATCATTTGCACCTCTTGGATGTGACTGTTCCGACACCGTTCATGACAGAAGACCCCCCAAGAAAAACGGGACAACACCTAAAACAAATAGATCTTCTTAAAGAAACAATAATATTAACAGTAAAGCTTCTCTTGGCTCAGTAGATTGGTTGGTCGTTTTAATCTGACTATGATTTTCTTACTTTCTCTGTCCTGCTGAAGAGGATGTCTTCTTCTCTTCTGAACATCCTTCCGATTTAGTCTGAGATGAAAGGAAAACAGCCCAGTACTCTCATCTCTCTAAAGGGATTTACAGACTAAAGTTCTGTCTGAAAAGTGGTTGAACATAAATAAAATCCAAAGGCTAGCGTTATTCACCTTCAGTTGCTGACAACCGTCATCCTTTGCATCCAGTAATTCCTCCAGAAAGGCGTCAATATCTTCAATAACTTCTCTTACGGTCTGTTTGGGTTTTGGGAGACTAAAATAGATGGAAACAAAGTTAATAATCATTAGCTTGATCACAGCTGTTGGCATCTCTAAATGTTATTTTGTTAGTTAACAGATGAACTTGGTTTCTTTTGCGTCGCCTGTTTCAAATCTTTGACAGTATCATTAACAAAACCAAACCTTTAGCTTAAGCTACTGCTACATTAGCATCACTGACCCGTGTCCTGCGTTGTCTTCCCGGCTTTTAAACGCCTCATTTGACTGTCCAGATGCTGCAGAAACGGAAACGTTCTTACAAAACCTGCGCTCAACGTCGTCCAGCAGCTCGTCCAGGTCGTCGTCGTCCTCCATGTTAAGATTGCAAGTCCCGGCCGCGTTAGCTCCGGACAGAAAGCCAGCTAGCAGGTAGCCGTTAGCACGCTCCCGCGTTGCTAAGTAACGGTCGGGCGGAGAGAAACGAGTGACGTCAAATCTCAAAATAAAATCGAAAATATTAAAGTTTTGAATTATATCGTGAAAAGTTTCGATATAAATAAATCCAGATAATTGACATCAGACAGTGCGAATTTTCATATTAGTTTTTGAGAAGATCAGAAACCCTCATTATGGAGTGGATTTAGGACAACAAAAACCTTAAGCAAAGGTCATAGGAATAAAAGTTGGTTTCATTTTGTTTGCCAACACTTTATAACATAAGAATATACGGTTATGTTGATTGATGAAATAATATGGATTTAGGATAATGAAAAAGAGACATCCGTAAAAAACATGGCCCGTTGTCGGCAGGATTCGAACCTGCGCGGGGAGACCCCAATGGATTTCTAGTCCATCGCCTTAACCACTCGGCCACGACAACCCCGCCCACACCGGAAGCGAAAATGATTGAGAAAAATCCCCCGAATGGTTACATAGTACCGTCTGAGTTTAAAATAAATAGAGTTGTAATGAGTATAACACGTATTGTTTCATTTATCAACCTGTAAAAAAAGTCCCCAAAGTTTTACTTCTGTAAATTGTCTGAGGGCAACTTCCTACAGAAACATTCAAATCCTGTCTGACCTTTAATTCGGGGTTGTATGATTGAATCTTCATGCAAGTGACGTAATTTACATTTACCACCTGTGTTAACGTCTCTAATTCTGAGAGTGAAAAATGAAAGTCTGTATCAGCTGTGTTGGATGTTAAGAACATGATAATTGTATAACATTGTACAAATAGTAAACTAGCTGAATTCTTCTGCTTTTGTCAATACAAATTTAACAAATACAATTTAAAACAAAAAACAAAAAAATCCACATGAGGTTAAAAAAAAAAACCCAAACAAACACACAAAGCAGCATCAAATATATCAACAATAGAGTTTGGTAATAAAAAAATAATATATTTTTACAACACAAAACACAAAAACTACGAAATGGCCCAGTTTAGCAGTAGTGGAGTGTGTGTGCGTGTGTTTAGTCCTGGGCAGCATCTTCACACACAGACGTGCTTGGTTTGGGGTTGGGCCCCAGCCTGTAGATCAGCATCAGGTCCCTGGCCCCCAGCGGCTGGAGCGGCGCCTCCAGTGACCTCCGCTTGCTCCGGCTTCTCCCTCTGATGCTGTTTTTTAAAGAAAGCTGAAAGGAGAGGCGAGCGGAAGGAGGTGTGAAGGAGGCGCACATCTGGACCGGGACCTGGATCTGCTAGCCGCTCACTCACGTAGCTGATGCCAAACGCCAAGAAGGCAAAGACCAGCGCCAGGACGGGCAAGGCGGCCCAGAAGGCGTCCGACGTGTTCCGGTACCAGTGGGTCTGGCCGTCGCTCTCCGGACAGTCTGAAAGAGCCCAACGTTAGCCCTCGTGAGGAGGTGCGGGAGGCGCCGATGGCTGACGTGCTCACCCGTCAGCGTGAGGAGCACCTCCCCCTCGCGGTTCTGCTCTCCCACCGGCGCCGACAGGTGGCAGGCGTACCAGCCGCCGTCGGCACAGGTGAGGTTGCGCAGGCTGATGCTGTGGGAGCCGTCCAGCAGGATGAGCGGCGTCCGCAGATCCGTGTTATTGTACCAGTGGGTCTGGCCGCTGGGGAGCTCTTTGGTCAGGAGGCCGCGGAGACCCGGAGACGGCTCCCTGCGGAGCTGTGACATCATCAGAAGCCCTTCAGAGGTCCGGTCATTAGGTCAGCCGCCCGGCTTCAGGGAACCGACACTACAGGCGGTAAAACTTGTTTTTCCACCCATCCATCACCCGCTAAGACCCGTTTTTCTTTCGTTTTCAATACAACAGGTCTGGTGAAAGTGAAATTAACTCAAACCAGCGAGTCAAACGATGGAACATGATCCGGAGGGAGGCCTGAAACTGGGTTCTTACCTTGTACCACCTGACGGCCCAGTACCGGACCCCCGGGTCCGCTTCAGCGCCGCAGGCTAGAACACCGTCCTGTCCACGCGTGGAGCTCACCTCCCGGACGGCCGAGCGCCCGTCCACCAGGCCTGGTCAAGAAGAGCGCAGGTGAGCCGCCCACGTGAGGCGCCCACGTGAGCCGGCCCAGGTGAGCCGGCCCAGAACCAGAACACTTACTGTGTACCAGGAGCAGCGTGAGGAGCCGAGGAGACATGCTGGGCTGCTGTGGCCGCCGTGGGAACAGCGCGCCTATAAAACCCGCCAAGCGGAAGTGAAACCGTGTGACGTCATCATCCGGGGACTCATGGAATTTCCAGAAGTTCCACCTGGACGACAAACCCGCTCCGGGAAAGTCCCCCCGTCCCCCCGGAGCTTCCCTGCTCGGGGCGGACCCGCCGGGACCTGGAGCCTCGACAGACTCTTCCGGAGCGGAAAAAGGGAGCGGAAGTGGCAGGGTGGCCGGTGTTGGCGGCCCCCTCACGGTCCTGGTCCTGGTCCGGACCTTCCCAGGTGAGCGTTCCCACCCTGGAGCCACCGTCCACCGGTGGGTTTTAGACCATCCGTGACTCTGAACCATCATCTTTTTCTCCTTCAATAATCGGTAGTAAAACAACACACGAGCCTGTCTGGCTAAAGGCTAACTTAGCATTTAGCTTATACGCACATGCCGACACTTTCCCCCCTGGCATTATATTTGGCTTCCCTCATATATAATCTATAGAGATATCTCTTATTATCTCTATATATTATATATCTCTCTGTCTATCAAGTCCTCCACCAGGACCTCTGCTTGGTTTTTTTTTGGAGAAACAATTAAAAACCAGCCCAAACACATCAGTAAACAGGAGCAGTTAGCTTGTCAATCATTTGCGTAGCTTTATCTTCCTGAGGGGTTAGCATCCCCCGTCCCCTCCTCCCGTCCTCCCCCAGGATGCTAACCCTGTCAGCCTCACTGGGTTAGGGTTTCTGCCTTGCAGCTGCGAGGGCTCGTGGGTGGGGCAGACCCACCGTGACTACTCGTGTGGTGACCCCAGGCTGCCCTTTGACCCCCAGTGTGAGAACACGTAGAGCACCCGTCAGAGCGTAAACTCCGGCTCTCGCTCAGATCCACTCGGCGTCTGCTGTTCTGGACTCTGACGCTCAGCCTCCGTGGTTCTTGGTTTTTTCCTTTCAGAACTTTGCACGGGCCGGTTCCGAGGAAGGGTGCCAACATCCGTGCGAATGGATCCTGGACTTTTCAGACACATTTAGAAGCAGGTCAGCGGAGCGGGCCCCCAGGTGAGGCTTCGCAGCCGTCCTGGAGGCCCCTTGGAGACAGCTCGGCTCTTTGGTGGTGTTCCGGAGCCAGTGACCTTTGACCTCAGCTACACCAACCTTCCCCTTTAATTGAATCTGAGACCATCAGAACAAGCGCACACAGGCCGGAAACAGGACAGAACTTTGCAGGAACCTGACCCGAGCAGGTCCGGGGGGGTTCCCTCAGAACCTGCCCCGGGAGGCGTGCTGGCTCGGCCTCTGCTCGTGTTCCAGCGGCGGGTTTTGGGACCTGGGACGTTTGGGAGGTTCTGGTTCATATCTGCGACCCGGCGGGCCTCTTCACCAGGCCCTGCTCTTTACGCAGCACCGGCGCATAAATGCTGCAGTCTCGCGCTTCACAGAGTCCCGCCACTCCCGGGTCTCCGGCTGCGCCGGCCTGTCCGAGGGTCCCGGGGAACCCGACGGGCCCTCGGGGGCCCTCCAGGCCGTCTGTGGGTTCTGCTGGGTTGCCTGACAAACCTGCCGAGGACGAGATCGAGACGATCGGACGAGAGGCTCCGTGTTGGTGCTCACAGGTGCTCCCCAGGGGTGCAGAGGAGGCGTCTCACCTCTGAGGCCTTGTGGTCCATCGGGTCCCGGCAGGCCCCGACCTGGATCGCCTGTGGGGCCTTTGGCTCCTTTCTGGCCTGCAGGCGGACACCCAGAGGTTGGAGGAGGACCTGTGGGCCACCAGCCGCTCCTCAGAGGTGCTGAACCAACCTCTGCTCCTACCTCTGCTGCCTGGCGCTCCCTCCTGGCCTTCCAGGCCACGGTCACCCTGCGCACCTCTGGCTCCCTTGGCTCCAGGTTTTCCAGGTTTTCCCTGATGGACGGAGGGAGAAGGCACTGGGATCAGGACCAGGAGCGAGCGCTGATGCAGAAACTGAAGGACCGCCTCCCTGTCTAAAAAAGGTACCCACATGTTTGCCTGGGGCCCCCGGGGGCCCGCGGGCTCCTGGAGGACCGATCAGGGTGCGGTTGTGGATCGGGCAGCCCTGGGAACACTTGGCCTGGATGGAGGCCGCGTACTGGGAGAGCTGGGCCGTGATGACGCCCGTGCAGAGCTTCAGGACCTGCTGGTCGCTCAGAGCTGGACCCTGGGGGACCCAAAGGCTCTGAGCCTCCCGCCCTCATTCGCATCCCCTCCAACTGCAAACTCACCGCAGGGCCCCGGGCCCCCTTGGGCCCAGCTGGGCCTCTCACGCCCGAGTCACCCAGCGGACCTTTCTCTCCTCTGGAACCCGGAACTCCAGGCGGACCCACGGGCCCCGGGGAGCCGCCCCGCCCGATGGCGCCTTTGAGTCCACGCTTGAGAGGAGGAAGGAGACGTTTAGGTGTGTGTGTGTGTGTGTGTGTGTGTGTGTGGGTGGGTGGGTGTGTGTGTGTGTGTGTGTGTGTGTGTGTGTGTAAACACCTCTCCTTTGTCTCCTCTCTCGCCCTCGTTTCCCTGAAACAGGAACCAGCAGACCTGGTGAGAACCTGCACAGGTGAGATGAAGGTTCCAGCAGGAATCTACCTTTGATCCTTTGGCTCCTTTGATCCCGCTCTTTCCCGACGCTCCCTGCAGGGAGGGGAAACCCAAGGCGGTGTGTGATGATGACAAAGGGGAAGGTCACATGACACACGGGCGAGGGGACCGTGTGACGGTTCCCTGGAGGTGGCTCACCTTCTCCCCGTCCGATCCTGCTTCACCTTTGCCCCCCTGGAAACAGCAGATCAAAGGAGTGAAGCAAGAAAAGAGGACCAGGTCATTCCTGAGGACGGACGAGTCTCTGCGTTCCCACCTTTGGGCCCCGCAGACCCTGTGGTCCCGGTCGTCCCGGCAGCCCAGCGTCGCCGGGTGCCCCCAGAGGCCCCTGGTGGAAACAGAATGGTGAGAACAGAAGAAGAAGAAGAAGAAGAAGCAGGGAACCGGGAGAGGGGGCCGCCGCCGCCGCAGTGGAACACACGTCCACAGGCCTCCGGGGACTTTCAGGGGCTTTTGGAAAAGACGGCTGGGAACCTTTACTGAGGAGCCGGTTTGTCCCGGCACCAGTCTGGCAAGCTGCTCTTCCTCCTCGCTGTTTCTGAACTTCCTGATTTCATCATGTGCTTTAGCTCTCCTCACAGGGTGTGTGAGCGTGTGTGTGAGCACGTGTGAGCGTGTGTGGGAGTGTGTGTTTATTTCCTAATTTAGTGACATGAAACTTCATTACGTCGACAGGTTAAAAACAACCTGCTGACCTTCAGGCTGTTTTTAGGTTGATCAAAGAGGATGTGACATTTAAACCATCCATCCATCATCCACTCATCCATCCCTCCATCCATCCCCACTCATCTTTGTGTTGACAGGACTCGGCTGATATTTAATCATCATTTGAAGGCCTCGCTCACCGCGCCGCCCGCTCGCCCTCCAGGTCCTCTGAGGCCACGCCCTCCTCTGCTGCCCTGCAGAGCCACACCGTTGAAACATCCGTCTCACTGGCACTCACAGCGGAGCGTCTGAGCATCCCTTACCTTGGCTCCCAACTGGCCGGGCTCTCCCTCCTGTCCCGGGACTCCCAGGGGACCCTGAGGAGGCAAACGCAGCCGTTACCCTCTGAGCCAATCAGGGTCCAGACCTGAAGGCAACGCTCACGTCTGCACCGGGCTCGCCGTCGCTGCCGGGCAGCCCGTCCTGTCCTGGAGCCCCCTGAGACAGGACGAGGACGCAGAGGTCAGCTGGGTCAGGGTCAGGGTGGGGTCAGGGTTAGGTTAGGGTTTGTACCTTTGGGCCGTCTGTCCCGTGACCTCCCATCGGTCCAGCGTAACCCTGAGGGCAGGAACCATGGACACCCCAGGGATGTTAGATGTGTAATAACACATCTATTACAACATGCTGACGGTGGTCTAGAACTTCAGGATGATGATCCTCAGGACAGTCCGGCTCCAGACCGTCCTGAAGAGCAGGTCTTACCGTGTCCCCTCTGTCTCCAGCGTCTCCTGGAAACCCTGGAGCTCCAGTCTGACCCTGGGACGGAAGGAAGACGCGCAAACAGCTGCTGAGCTCTGCTGGTGGGCGGAGGTCGCGCACAAACGCTGAGCAGGAGACCAGGGGGCCCCTGGGACGTGGAGAGGACCTGTTCCGCTGTCCCGCAGCGGAAGAGCACACCTGAACATACCGCATACCTTCTGTCCATCTGGTCCCTGAGAACCCTGGTTCCCTTCATCCCCGTCAGAGCCCTGAACGATGAACCGCAGCCAGGTTAGAAACAAATTCAATCTGTCTCATCATGACAATAACCCTAAAACTACTCTTGCTAAATTTATATTCAGGACTAAATAAGATTTCCCCAACAATAGCCTTTATTTAGTTGAGTTTTTTTCTGTTGTTTTTGGCTGTGTCATGGCAAAATGACCTTTCTGAGCAGTTTATCCAGTATTATATTAGTGATTATTTAAAACTATGAATGTATCCTTTACCTTGAGACCTTGACCTCCCTTGGGACCCGGAGGTCCAGCATCCCCACGAGGACCCTGAAAAGGCAGCTTTTAGAACCAGTAGAAGATAATATTCGGCTCTGAAGTGGTGATGGCGTGTTTCCGTACAGGCTCCCCGGGACCCCCCACTGCTCCGCGGGGTCCGTCCATGCCGACGTGGCCCTGAGGCGCAACGATGAGCAGCAGGTTTGGGTGAAACAGTGGTGGTGGGTTCTGAGTTCAGCAGAGGACGGCTGGCAGCTTACCTTCAGCCCCGGTTCCCCCGGCTCCCCGGGGCCTCCAGGCAGCCCGGCTTCACCCTGTTTACGTAGAAGAGAATTCAGTTCTGCTCGGCCCTCGGAGGCAGCAGAGAGAACCAGCGGCCCTCGGGGGCTGATGCGTCATCTCACCGTGGCCCCAGAGAAGCCCGAAGCTCCGTCTTCACCTTCAGGCCCGGGGTCACCCTGCAGCACCAAAGGTCAACCTTAAACCGCCTGTGTGCAGGTCCAGCAGCGGCGCGTCGCCCCGCTGGGACCCGACGCTCTCACCACAGGTCCGGTGTCTCCTCCTCTTCCTCGGACTCCTTTGATCCCCTTATACCCCTGACAAGGATACACGCCCGAACAGGATCATCCCATTGATCAGATCTCCATAGCAACGGCTGACTCCCACCTGTCTGCCTTGAGCTCCTGGCTCTCCGGTTAGACCCTGCACACCTCTGGATCCCTGACAGAGAACAGAAAAGAGCGTTACGCCGCTGCGCCTTGTCCCGCCTAGCGAGTCAGCACCTTTGGTCCTGCAAAACCAGCAAATCCAGGCTCGCCGGGCTCACAGCCGCACTCCGTTGGCCCCTCAGTGCCGAGGTCACCGCCCCCCTCCGCCTCCGGGTAGACGTGGACCTGGGGTCACGCCCAGCAGATGAGGATGAGAGACGATTCTACCCTAACAGAGTTCCAGAAACGGCCCTCGTCCTGCCTGCATGCTGTCTGTATCCTCTTTGGCATAGTGGGATTCGGCCGTGGTGGCGTACGGGAAGGCCTCTTCGGTTACCATGGTAACCCCAGTGGGAGCCAGGTCATAATCCTCATCTTCAGACCTCTCCTCACCATAGCCGGGAGTCGGCTCCGGCGGGTTCTCTGGTGAAGAGGACACATGCAGACTGCATCAAAAACTCCAATAAATCCTGCCAAGGTGGGGGTTCTTAGCTAGCTGCAGCTAATTTTAGTATCATTTCTTCCACGGCACAAGCTAGTTTTCACCGTGTCCATGTGGGTTGTTAGTGAGCGTGGAACGAAAACGGCCTGAACAACGATGCAAAAACCAGACGGGTTCTTAAGGCCTGTTCTCACCTGGACGGGGAGGGGCTGAGGCCTCGTAGGCGTGTTGGTCACCTGGTGGGAGAAACAGAAGCAGCCAGTCCTGGGGTTTGACCCCCCACTGAGGCACACAAACACCGCCCAGACTGATTAGGTCTGAGTGAAGATGGTGGTGACCTCTGACCTGAGTGGTAGCCAGAGGACGGGTCCTGGCTGAGAGCAGAGAGGATGCACAGCAGCAACGCCAGCACACCTGAGGCCAGCTTCACCTGGGGCAGGCACAGCAGCAGATCCGTCACAACCCGGCTGGTTTTTCACCAGTGGGTAGGAACCCCCAGCTGTGATGGTCAGGACCTCCAGGACAGGGAGGTGGTTCAACACACCTCCTCCCTCACGACAACCTCAAGGAAGCCTTTTTACTCTCAAACTGTCCTGCCAGCCACAGCTGATGCCTTTAAATCAAAGCAAAAGCCAGGCTTGCAGACATCTGCAGCTACCAACGTTCTAAACGAAGGTGGGTCCTCACAGGCTGGACGGCAGCCGGAGAAATGTGACCTTCCGATGGCCTAAACCCTAAACGGTTGCTCTCGTTGACCGATGAAACACCTAACCTGAAGGTAACCTGGAAGCAGTTAAACCCAGATTATAAAACCAGATAAAACGCCTCCTTACCTGGTGGCTGGAAGCGGTCATGGTTCTAGAGCGGGTTCTGGAGCGGGTTCTGGAGCAGGACGCGTCCAGCAAGCAGCCAAGGACACAAACGACCTGCTTGAGCTCCGGGAGCCCTCAGCCTCTCCGCCGCTGGTGGGCTCTTCTTTTTTCTCGTCGGGGTGTGAAATACCTGGAGGAGAGCAAACGTTTCTCCTCAGGTCTGAGCAGCAACGAAGTACTTAAGCAGCCTGGACCTGGACCTGGACCTGGACCTGGACCTGGACCTGGACCCAGCAGTCCGCATGGTGAGAGGGGAGGAACACACACACACTCACACTCACACACTCACACTCACACAGTCCTCAGGAGTTGTGAGAATATTTCAGGATTTTATTTCAGGTCACATTTTTGTTGTTCACTAATAATGACGTCTAATGTGAAACATTAGGTTTGAAAAGAACCGGAAGGTGTGAGTTCATTAACTGACAAACATTGATTGACTCCAATCATCTTTTATTCTCTCGCCTCATTTTCGTGATAATTGTAGTTCTAAGAAACAAACACAACAAATCTGTTCAAAAACATTTAATTGTTAAAATTCCCCCAAAAATATATCAGGTCACAAATTTGTTTCCTTAAAATAAAAAATATTTATAAATAAATGAGACCAATAATGTGAAAGAGGTTGACCTTTGACCTCCTGAACCAGTGTCAGGTTTGACGCTGCCCTCCGACATTCCACCGTCTCAGCCAGTCAGGGCGTGGCGGGTGGAGCGCGCACGCGCGCACACACACACACACACACACACACACACACAGGAAACTCAGCAGCATCAGAAAGCCCACAAGAATCGTGGTTGTTTGATTTGGGTGTTTTTATTTCTCTTGTCTTCTACTTCCGGGTCTCTCCGTCCCTTTCTCTGTCCTTCTCTTCCTTCCGCGTCTTTTTCTTCTTCTTCCTCTTCTTCCTGTCACGGTGGCGATCTTCGGGGGAGCGTGAATCTCTGCGATCAGACGGAGCAGGCTGCATCAGAACGGGCCCACCGAGCTGGTTCCGGACCAGCCGAGGTCTTCCTCACCTCTCCTTCCTCTTTTTCCTGCTCTCTCTATCGTTGCTCCGTTCTCGGCTGCGGCGCCGTTTTCCGTGTGAGGGCGGGGACTCTGAGGAGCTGGACCGATGCCTGACACACACACGCGTGCGCGCACGCCATCTGGTGGTGACTAATCAGAACCTTTTATATCCTGGAGGAAGGGCGTGGCCGTCTCTTCTACCTGTGCGAGGACACCTTGGACCTGGTCTCCTCCTCCTCCTCTGGCTCCGCCTCCTCCTCTCTCCACTGCCGGCCCAGCTCCTCTGAGTGGACGCTGATGACCTCCCGGATCACCTGCGGTGACCAGAAGGACGCTGATCAGTTAGGCGTCCTTTGGACGGAGGTGAGGAGGGATTCTGGGTGGGAACGGGTCGGGGGCACCTCGGTGTAGGATTTCTTCGTGATGTGAACGTTCTTGGCTCGGTAAGACTGACGTCTCCTCTTATAGTCCCTCATCTCTGCCATCAGCTCCAGGTGAGTCTTTGGTTCGTTCTGCTCCTCGCCTGCAGACGGATGGAGGGACAGATGGACGCACGCACAGAGGCAGTTTAGAACAAAAGCTCAGGGTTAAAGTTTGAACCGTAGACTCAGGACTAGCCGGGTTAGCAGGAGGATTCTGGACGGCGTCACAAGTGTGACCCGATGCTGAAGCAGAACTCGGTACCTTTCTGGAGCTTGGACACCCAGTCAACGTACAGGTCGTCCTGGCCCGAGGGCTCACAGGCGTCTCTCTTTTCATTCAGGACGCCGACAACGTGGTGGTACAGAGCCAAGCGATCGGCCACGGAGAGGTCGCAGACGGAGCGTTTGTGGTTTTGAGGGACGTCCCCCGGCTGGCTGCTGTACTGACCTGCTGGAGCAGCAGGCGTTGGCAGCAGCGAGGCTCAGCCGGCGCCAGCCACTCAAAGGTGCTAAAGTAATGTCTCACCCTGCCAGAAGACTCCCTCCATCTTCATCATAGGTGCAGCGGCTCTGGCCTGCAGGATCACCTGCTGCTGGGTGGATTTGTCTGAGGAAAAGGCACACAAGCACAAGCGGTGGGCTCCTTTTAATCACAAACCCATTATTGTACCCTAAATAAAAAAAAGATTAGCATTTCCCTCAAATGATCAGTGTTGCTGCAAACGTTCCCCCACCTGAATGAAAACTCACCCATGGTGAAGCTTCTGACGACGCTGTTCTGGTAGCAGGCTGAGGCGTCGACCATGTCTGCCTGTGAACAGTGAACGGTCCTGAACAGTGAGGGGTGGGAAAGCTGCAGGTGAGCTGCAGGTGAGCTGCAGGCGAGCTGCAGGCGAGCTGCAGGCGAGCTGTGGGGGGCTGCGCTCCGGGCTGACCTGCTCCTCGGCCGAGTAGCCCATCCAGCTGAGGCTGCAGCTCAGCCGGTGCCTGTCCAGGCTCCTGGCTGGGACCCTGTGGTCGCGGTCATAGGGACACTGCTCCAGCGGCTCCTGGGGAAACAGTGAAGCACACAACTTTTTCCCCCTTTTGTAGAAATCAATGCATAATGGTTTAAAATGTGATTTACATTTAGAGGCACTTTAGCCCAATCCCGAAGATGTGAGGTAAACATACATCCTGTGAAAATATTTTAATTTCAGAGCTACTGGGTAATGCTAAACACTTTATCCGGTATAAAGCTATTTGAACGTTAATCCCTACACTAACAAACATCAATGAAGCCGCCATTGTTAGCTACAGCTAGCTTACTTGGTTAGCGTCCTCATAATTCCACGACCATCCAAGCGTGTCGAATATATCATTCAGCCGTTTCCTACATTTTTCTGTGAACTCTGTCAAATCCTGTAGACAATCCAAACGGTCTTGGAGACTTTCAGTCTCTAGGGACCCCGACATCGTTCACGTTAAAGGCAAATAAAAAAAAGAATTTAGGCTAACTGCCGTTCATTGCCCATGACTGATTAGCGGCGGCTGCCCTACCGGTCGCGCTTTGATGACGTCGACAGGCGCGCGGTTAGGAAACAGGAACGATGCATGCTGGTACTTGAAGTCCATAGTCAAAAGTCACTACAGTGGTTGCGGGCTAAAATGAATGAAAAAACACTGCACAGAAAATCGAACATGTTTTTATTATGGAAAACAGTTGGAAATATTCCTGGGGCTTAGAACTGGCACGAAATAAATTTTGCACAATCCAAAATAGAAAGACAATGATGAAATATGGAAAGACTAAATGGCTCATAAGGCTTCTGCTTGATCATATCTTCAAGAAAATGAGCACAACTTGCATTCAAATCACAGTTAGAGTACTGAGCTAATCACACATTTCTTCAAAAGCGCTGAAATATGATTCAGTAATGTACAAAAGGCGTAAAGAGCAGGCTAAAACTCTGAACAAATGGGACCCGTGCTGCTAAAAGTAGATCAGAAGTTTTGACTGGAGACATTTATGAATGCACCTCTGAAAACTTTCTGCAGTACAATTTAAATTTTTGTCTTTGTCTGTGGCTTGATTGGCTGGACAGTGTTACGGTGTAATTCAACATATTTGAGTTACAATTACAAAACATTTACATTTATAGAAAATTCAGCCATAAATTTAGCCCGTCTTGCATTTAAACGTGGATTTATTTAGTGAGTGAAATTCGCCTCTTTAGATTTTCCAGAATCTGGTTATTTCTCTGCTTTTTGTGTTTGTCACTGGTGGACTTTTAAAGTCTGAAACGATCATTTTTAGACTTCTTTTGCAATAAAATAAACATTGTCTTAAAATTCTGAAATAAAAGCACCCCTGTTGTGCGGGTGATGGAAAGACAACTTTTAAACAGGCAAAT
>CAAE01014743.1:63636-210814 GCA_000180735.1 Tetraodon nigroviridis
CTTCATTTACAATCTTTACCCAGGAAAAAAGCTGCGCGCAAACCTGTTTAACAAACAGCCCCAAAACAGACCAAATCTGATTTTTTTCTGGTATGAGGTCCCCTAATGCTACACAACAATGCTTTATGTTGACTAACTCACAAATACCAATTCAGGTACATTTTCATTGTGAAATGTCAATAAAACATGAAAAACAGGTTTTCCGTGTAAAGAAAATGTGCAAATATTAAGTTCTGCTGGGATCCTCGGAGGCGACGCTCACGGCTCCAGAATGGAAAAGCACGAATGACGGACGCAGTTTTGGAGGATTTTCACAGTCGGTTGGCACCTTTCGCTCCCCAGCTGCAGGTTTGTGGCTCATTTACCTGCACAGGTACAACTGCAGCTGGTCCTGCTGGCCCAGGCTGGTCTCAAAGGCACTGTAGAGGGCCTCCGGGTCGAGGGCCGAGTGTTCACAACAACGACCCCTGAGATCCTTCTCTCTCTCTCTCTCTCACACTCTCACTCACTTACACTCCACTCACACACACACACACACACACACACACACACGTCTGTGTCTCTTCAGAGTTCATCCTGCGCTCACAAGCTCCTTGAAATGTGTCCTTGAAATGTTCCTGGAGACGCTGTAGAAGCTGACCTCCCAGATCTGGCCCCAGCGGCGGTAGAAAGAAACACCATGTGATGCTGAAGTGGAGGTGGGCGGGGCTAAAGGCAGCCCCTCCAGGAATTCAGTGTAAAACCCCCAGAAACTGGACCAAGCAGTCAGACTTGAGATCAAGTCTGACCCAGCCTGGAAAAACAGGAACCCATTTTGTCTTTTTCCTGACAAAGTGGCTGAAGTTTGGCCCTGAAGTCCTGGAAGGCCCGGAACATCTGGGCTCCGCCTCCTCAGGCATCAGCTGACGCGCCTGGAAGTCCCGTGTGGCTCCGATGGCCAAGGCTGCCGGATGTGCAGCTCCAACGTAAATCCCTGAAGAGTTGAAATGAGCTTTGGCACCTGGCGGCTCAGCGGGATGAAGGGATCACAGTGGTGGCGTCCAGCACCTGGACCTGCGCTCGTCCACGGAGCACACAGCATCAGAACCCGGTCAAGGACTCACCTGGGAGGCTGCGGACCATCAGTACCTGTGCACAGACAGCTTCAGTCGGACGGATGCTCCGGACACGACCTGTTCACGTCGAACCACTTGTCGATGCAGCTGAACAGAGACACCAGCAGTCAGAGGTTCTGCTGAGCTCAGAACCGGCCCCCGGAAGGACCGGGTGGGCGGGGCACTGATCCCATACCCTTTGTGGTAGATGCAGAGGCAGGGCAGGCGGGCGATGGTGTCTCCCTGCAGCAGCTCGTCCAGGCAGATGGCACATTCCCCCGTGTCCTTCATCAGGACGTCCTCTGGAAGACAAAGTCCCCGGCATGAGGAGGGATTGGGGGATCTCTGGCCCAGGAACCTTCAGACCTAATGGGAACCTTTGGGCAGCCCTTTATTGTGTCGACCTGCCCAACAGTGAGGTGGATCCAGAGGGTCCGGAGTCCACAGGGGACAGGCCCTCTGGCTTTGGGAGCAGTTCCAGGAAGCGCCCAGAACCTTCCTGAATGCAGCAACAGATGCTTTTTGATCTGGACCTGGTTCCTGGCTCGCTGAGGCTTCCAGAAGTGCAGGTCCTGTGACCCCGGACCTGGTCCTGGTCCTGGACCCTGAGCTCAGAGCTGCGCCGTTAACTCATCACCTGCGGCCAAACACAGCCAGAGCTGCGCTTGGAACCGCAGACGAACCCACATAAGGCTGGGAACGCCGTTATGACAGGCTGGGAACGCCGTTATGACAGGCTGGGAACGCCGTTATGACAGGCTGCAGCCCAGGAGGCATCTGAACCCAGAGCACAACATCCTTTTCACCAGCAACGGCGCCCAGAAAACCCGCTTGGGGGCTTGAGGAGCAGAGGATGATGCTGAGGAAGGCCACAGAAACATCTGTCACCCAACAAATGAGCTTTTTGCTTTCAAGCTTTTCTCTTCTTCATGAGAAGAAAATGGAGGCGGTGCCTTTCAAGTGGAGGAGCTCTGAGAAACTAGTCTGGAAAAGACAAAAAGCGGATTATGAGCAGTCAGGTGATCGCTGACTCAGGTCTGGGCCTCCCAACCAAACAGCTGATCAACATCTGACCTCTGTGTGAGGTCAGATGTTCCTGCAGCAGGATGACCTCTGCCGTCATCACACACTCACAGAGACAAACCCTGACCCATAACCACTGCCACTGGTTCTGGTTCTGGTTCTGGTTCTGGTACCGTTGTAGGTGACTCTGGGTTTGGTCAGGCACAGGACCAGGTGAAGATCCATCTCCTCTGAGGACACAAACCTGGAGCAGACGGGACACTTGAACCCTGCAGACAGGAAGGGAAAAGCGCCATGAGCAGAGGTCACGTGACCCGCCCCACAGGTTTACGGGCCACCTCCGCAGACGTAGCCATGGTTGCAGCGTGGGTGTGGTCATGTGACCCCCTCCTGGGGTTCACTCAGACATGGAAAGTGTTGCATCAAAATTCAGAAAAATCAAAGGGATCAATGAGACTCGGCCCTTTGATTGTTAAAGACCAAATGCTCCTTTGATCTCAGTTTGGATCCAACTTTGATTTGCGCCTTTGATTTTCTGAATTTCTGGATTTGGAGGCGGAGCTGAGAAGGACCCGACAGAGAACAGGCAGATCAACCTAAGCAGGATTGACCTCTGGCCCCGGAGGAGGATCAAAGGACGAGTCAGGACAGCTCAGGTCCAGGTGGAGCCAAACTGGGGACAAACAACCTTCACTTCCTGTGGGCTCTGATCACCTGATCCCCTTTGCACATGTGACCTGGAACTCTGCTGCAACCAGCTGACCTTTGAGCTGTAGAAACTCAGGTGCGTCAGCAGGAGCTGAAGCTCCTCCCATGGGCCCCTGGAGCCCTCAGGACGGCCCTCCAGGACCTTCATGGCTCATGTTCTCAACACTGACCCCTACAGTCCAGGAGGGCTCGGCGCTCACGCGCCACCAGGCCCACGTTTACACCAACAACAGGCAGAGCGCGCGTGCGTGTGTGTGTGTGTGTGTGTGTGTGTGTGTGTGTGTGTGTGTGTGTGTGTGTGTGTGTGTGTGGCCCAAAATAAAGCTGAGCAAGACCTGCAGAACTTTGTCCTGTGTCTTTTTTGAACTCTCAGACACTCGGCTGCTTTTTGAACACGGTAAGAAACGCTGGAAGGAGAGTTTGGTGGGTGACTTTGTCAGACCACTCTTTAAGCTCCGTCAGCGTGAGGAAGCCGCTCACACAGGGCTGTTCCGCTCACACGGGCGGTGTGGCCTCAGGATGGAGGGACTCGTCCCTGAAGGGCCTGAGGGAGGACGGCTCCTCTGCTCAGGGCTATTTTTAAGTCTCAGGAGAACATGAAACTTTCAGGACTGCAGAAGCTCCCAGCCCCTCCGGCAGAAACCGGCGAGAAGGAGGAGAAAGAGAAGGCCTGAGGGCAAATGGAGGAAGGTGACCTACAAACTGCCCCGCTTCAAAAAGAACCCGCTCACGTGACCTCTTCTACAGAGACGTGACAGCGTCAGGACAGAGCTGTCCCTCAGGACCTGTCCATCAGCCAGGACCTCGAAGGAACGCCACCAAGTTCCCCAAGGAAGCAGAGATTAGGGAGCAGGTTAGGATTATCTCATCAGCGCAGATCTCAGGTAAACTGAAGAGACGACCAACATCACAAACAGCCGGTGGCCCAGCTCCTCCGGCAGCTCCTCGTCCTCCCCGCAGCCGTTCTGCCACCAGCAAACCTGGGTTCAACCTCAACCACTCGGCTTCTCCGCTGAAACATCGGGAGAGGAACGAGGAAACGGGGATGAGGAGCCAGAGAACGAGACGAAGAGCTGTCAGGAAAAAAGGGAACGTGTAAGAACGGAAAAAGGGAAATTAAGTCTGCATGAAAAGAGAGACTGTTTCAATATAAACAGCAGTATCAGCCACTGCCTCAGCAGGAAAACAGGTAGAAAAGCGGGAGAGCATTGATGTGAGCTGCCCGATTCTTGTATTCATGCTGGCGAACAATCGCCAGCCCCAGCCCCAGCCAAAGTTCATCCTGCTGTTGATTAACCACAGACCAAGAGTTCAGACAACAATAAAGCCACAAAAACGACAGCCTGAGCGGCCGGAGCAGCTTCTCTTCCTCTCTTTTAGTTTCAGGCTTTTTGGACCTGATGCTTCCTCCATCCGCTGCTCTCCTCAGGTTCTGACCCGTCACCCGGGGTCGCTCATGGTTCCCCCAACCTCAACGTCTCAGCCCAACCCAAGGTCTTCCAACCCCCCCTCACCAGTCTGGGCTCAGTCTGCTTCCAACCTGCGGGTGACCTTTGCCCTCTCACCTCCGAACAGCTGCGGGGAAAGGTGCGCGGGCAGGGATCCGATCAGGAGCCGGGGCGCCTCCGCTCCCCCGCTGTCCTCCGGGCTGCTGCCGCCGGACTCCCGCGAGCCGGGAGCCGCGCTGCTGTTCGGGATGTCGATGCCGGACTGGGGTCTGCCCACGGAGCCCCCCGAGCCCCCCGCAGAGCGTGGCCTGGCCCCGGGGGGCTGGCTGCTGCTGCTGGGGCTCGGACCCCCGGAGGCTCCGCTGAAGGCGTGGAACCTGGGCCCCGCGCCGGCGGTCCTGCTCATGTGGCCGGAGGACGTGCTGGAGGGCAGGTCGGAGCCGGAGTAGGCTCTGGCGCGTCCGTTAGCGGCCGGGCTGGCGCCCGGGCTGCTCTGCTTGGCCCCCATGCCCGCCCGGGGCTCAGGCGGAGGGACGGAGCGAAGTCGGCACGGCTACGATCCCGGGCGACGGCTCGCTTTAAAAGTTAAACGGGCCATCCGCGACAGGGGGAGAAGACGCGTGTGGAACTTTACGAAGCGTCGCCATCGCGTCCCATCAACGAACGCGCTGCTGCAGGTAACGCGGGTCCGCCGCTGCTCGGAGCTCCCGGCCGCGGAAATCTGCTCAGTGTGCGCCACTCCATGACCCCTGGACAGGGAGGAGGAGCGGGCAGCCGCGGCCCGTACACCCCCGAACCAAATCAGACGTTACTCAGAAGAAGGAAGTGATGGAGACGCGAGCCAAGCCGATTTTGATCGGCCAAAGTAGGGAGACGTGAGCGGATCAGCCGTCAAGGCAGCGGAGCTGACGAAGCCTTCACTTCCGCCAAGCGTGTTCAAAATAAAACCGTGACCGCCGTTGCAGGGTACAGTTCCAGAACATGACGGCCACAAATACATTAAGTCAAATGTATATGTTTAAGAAAAAGACATGGTGGGAAAAGAGTAGTTGTTGCCCAGTCCTTGATTTTGTCTTACATTAAATAAAAACAAAAAACTGAGCTTTAGCGCAGCGGTGAGCAGATGTGTTCAAATAACCAACAGCCCTCCCGTCCAGCAGGTGGCGCGGTCGCCGACTGGGCAGCTGATAAACTACTGGGGGTTGAGAAGCGTTAGCTTAGCTGCTGTTAGCTTAGCTGCTGTTAGCTTTCAGTCATGAGAACGGAGGTAAGGAAAATTCAACATTTTACTGTATGTTTTATTGCTCTGGAGGTTTGTTTTTTATATAATCGTAACGCAGTTTCCACTATAGTACAGGCGTACGTGCGTATGCGAGTGTCTTGAATTAAAACCCGTGTTTTTTAGAAAGAGGTGATCTTATACTCTATTGATTTAAATGATCTCTATTGATTGACCCGCCGTTCTTAAAATACAAGATTCATTCTCAGCATTATGCGATATTGGCTTGTTTTAGATCGCTGTCCTATTAGGAATAATTCCTGAAATGTTTGCAATCGAGTGCAGCACGTAATTGTTGTTGGTTAAAAAAATGTCGAAATCATGTTTTTCTTTATTCACGAAGTTTGCGAAAAATGTAATAAAATATATGACCAAAAACCGTAATGGACGTATCCGTTATCAATATTTCTGATAAATAATCAGTGGCTACAATACGAGTTTTGCTTCCAGAAACGTATAGTAATTTGTAACTATCCTAAAGATATTGTTATTCAAACGTGTGTAGTAAGAGTAAAAATCTAATATTCTTTAATGAAACACTCTTTCCCTAGCAGCAATGAAACAGGAGTACCAGGATATTGTCCTGCGGGCGTGCGGCGCGTCATCGCTGCGTGTTGGAGCCAAGATCCAGACCCTGTGGAGCGGCTACGGGGAGATAGTCCGGCTCCACCTGGACGGCGGCGAGCGGCCCTCCGTCATCATCAAACACGTCAGGTTTCCAGCCGAAGCCGAACATCCGGGTGGCTGGAACACAAATCGATCGCACCTGCGCAAAGTGAGATCGTACCAGGTGGAGACGCACTGGTACCAGAACTATTCCACCAGTCAGGACAGTCGCATCCCTGCCTGCCTGGCTGCCTGTTCCCATGGAGACGAGATGCTGATGGTGTTGGAGGATCTGGATGCAGCTGGTTACAGTCAGAGAAGGTTTGTGTCAAAAGGTCCTTCTAAAGAGCAAAGACTTTTATTAAGCTTCATTTATTTGGGTGAATCCATGAAAAACATGTTCTTAATTACAATGTGGACCTGTAGGCCAAACTAACCTGGAAGTTTTTTGTAAAATGTGCATTTAAATGTTTACAAAAGACAGCGGCCTCAGGCGCCCATGTCTGGTCTAGATTTTCAGACATAAAAAGCTTAGCTAGCTTGTTGCATATTTCGGTCTTTTCAGGTGTTCCAGATCGTTCTTTGCCTCAGCTAAACACCATGTTTTCCTTTTCAGGACCCAGGTGAAGGATGCAGAGATGAAGGCCTGTCTCAGATGGCTCGCCCACTTCCATGCGCTCTTCCTGGGCGTGGCACCGGAACATCTTTGGCCCGTTGGGACCTACTGGCACCTGGAGACTCGCCCCGACGAGCTGGAGGCCATGGACCACCCCGAGCTCAAAGCAGCAGCCGGAGACATCGACAGGATTCTCAGCGGATGCCGCTTTAAGACCATCGTTCACGGAGATGCCAAGCTAGCAAACTTCTGTTTTTCTGCGAGCGGACTGGAGGTGGCCGCCGTGGACTTCCAGTACGTGGGTGGCGGCTGCGGGATGAAGGATGTGGTGTATTTTCTGGGAAGCTGCCTGGAGGAGAGTCAGTGTGACAGAAGGGTGCCTGGACTGTTGGACTATTACTTCTGTGAGTTAAAGCAGGCGGTGGGAGGGGACGTGGACGTGGGCGCTCTGGAAACGGAGTGGAGGGAGATGTTTGGGTTTGCTTGGACAGATTTTCACCGGTTTCTGTTGGGATGGATGCCTGGACACTGGAAGGTCAACCGGTACAGCAAACGCTTGACTGAGGAGGTGCTGCGCAAGCTTCAGAAGCAACGGTGACGCTCACGTCTACGGGTGAGCTTCTTGCAGAGGTTCCTTATCAGGTTATCTGGAACTTCTGCAGCTGTTTTTGCGGCTGGCTGAGTCGGTGTTTAACAGCAGAAGGTCCGTCTGTCCGAAGCAGGTTATCGCAGAGCCAGAAATAAAACCTTCCTTCATCATTTTATTTGGACTTAAAAGGACCATAAAACCATGCAGATTTACATTTAAACATGTCTAAAAAGCAAAGTATAACAAAAACCTGACATCCAAAGCGTCTCTGTGCTACACGTTAGCGTCCCCCAGCAGCAGAATCCGTCAGAAGTTAGAACATCCATCAGTCAGACATCCATCAGTAAGACATCCATCAGTCAGACATCCATCAGTAAGACATCCATCAGTCAGACATCCATCAGTCAGACATCCATCAGTCAGACCATCCATCAGTCAGACATCCATCAGTCAGAACATCCATCAGTCAGACCATCCATCAGTCAGACATCCATCAGTCAGACATCCATCAGTCAGACATCCATCAGTCTGAACATCCATCAGTCTGAACATCCATCAATCAGACCATCCATCAGTCAGACATCCATCAGTCAGAACATCCATCAGTCAGAACATCCATCAGTCAGACGTCCATCAGTCAGACCATCCATCAATCCGCCTGTTTTCTCCTTTTCTGACCCACCAGCACAAAATTTCTTGGAGAAAAGTTTGGGTTGAACAGTGGGACCAGCTGGCTGTCTAGACCTGCAGAAAGACACACACACACACACACCCCTGAGCAGAGAGCGGATGCTGCGGTGTGCGTCGCCGTGGGGACGGCTCACCGTGCTCCTGCAGGTAGATCATCCTGTCCAGCAGCACCAGGGTTTCCACCACCGGCGCCAGCAGCAGAGCCAGGCTGAAGAACACCACCACCCTGCCCTGCTGCTTCAGCATGGCCTCCACCCGCTCCGGGTCCAGACGCAGCCCGGGAGGCAGGCCGACCCGAGCCAGGCCCAGGCGGGCGTACCTGTGAGGGCCACCACTCAGGTAAATGAACAGGTGATGGTTTCTGAAGGTGCGGCGCCGGCTCACTCACTGGGTGAAGGGCAACATGTGGGCCTTCTTTATGGTCTGGATCCCGGCCCGGCACAGGTCCGGCCGCGCCTCTCTGATGAACAGCTCCAGCATCGCCCGGTAGCAGTGCGTCCTCAGCAGCTCGCTCTCCTCCTGGAGCCTGCGCACGTAGTCCTCCACGGCGTGGCACGCCCCCTCCCGGGCCTTATAGGACAGCTGATGCCCCGGCAGCCGCTGCACCCAGGAGCTCATGGGGTACCCAAACTCTACGGGGGGCGGCTCCTGGCCCGGGGTCAGCCGGGCAGGACCTTCCACCCGTCCTGGGGGGCGGGGCTTTTCTTTGGTGCTGAGTTTCATGTAGCAGCACGCCACCGAGGTGATGCCACAGACATGCGGGCAGTTGACAAAGTGGCGGAGGAGGGTGGCGCTGAGGTCGCCGCAGGCGTGGAGACCAGTCAGGATGAAGTCTGGGTGTGCTGGCTGGCTGGGATCCTCCTGAGAGACCTCCTCCAGCTCCCGACCCGGCGTGCGGAGCGCGTCAGCTGATGCTCGAGCTTTCTTCTGGCTGGGCCCGGTTGGAGTTGGTGGACACTGCTGCACATCAGCGGCTCTCAGCTGCACAAGGAAGTCCTCCCACGATGCTCGTGGGTTTATCCAACCAGCCACGTGGCGCGGACACGGCGGTGCCGCTGGCACCAGTGAGCAGGAACTCTGGAAAAAGGCAAAGGTGGTTCAGACGTTCAGATTCTGCAGCTCCAACCCGCCTGAGCAACTGGAGTTAGGGTCAGAAGGTGGAAATGGAACAGGAAAAGGAAAGGTTCTGACCGTTCTCTGCTTTTCCTTCTCTAACGCGCAGACCAATTGTGCGTCAAACTTGGTTGCCATGGCGACCAGAGCTCCATCTGCCTCGATGGCGGTGACCGACAGCCCCAGTCCAAATGTCAGGAAGCGTGTCAGGTGACCCTGTTGGGAGGAGGCACAGTTGAACGCTCAGTGGAGGTGGAGGACGCTCGTGGTGCTGGTACCTGCCCTGAGCCCACGTCCACCACTCTGCTGCACGCCGTCTGCTCACTCAGCTGCTTCACCAGCTACCAGCAGAAAAAAGGACAGATTAAAGGGAGAAAAGGCCAAACGTCCAGCCTGGACCATCGGGTACCGGGTGGAATCGTGCTTGTGTCCACACACCGTCCCCAGCTTCCTGATCTCATGTTGCTTCTTGGGCTTGACGTGTTTCCTGAACACGTGCCGGAGCATGGAGCTCTGGCTCTGGTTGTCCTGGAACTCCTCAGGCCTCCGAGCACCTGGGTCCTGCTGGGGGTCTCTGGGGAAGGCCAGCCTGTGGGCTGTGGTTCGGAAGGCCAGCAGCGACAGAGGCCAGACCGAAGCATATCTGAAGCAACAGAGCACTCCACGCTTAAAAACCACTGCCATTGTATTTCCCTTCGCTTGTTCCCGTTTCTACCTCTTCTGATTTTACCTTCTGTCTTGATTTTTAGAATCCAGTAACAGATCTGCAGTCTGCTGGTAGGACAGGTCCTGCAAAACAAGCTGCCAGCTGACAGGTAAGGATTTCCAAAGGTCTTCAGAGAAGAACTCCTGCAAGAAAATAGAAACCTGGTCGTTAACTTACGTGGAGTGCGACATATTGCTGCAGGATAGAAGAATTAAACGCACAATTATATAGGAGTCGCTTATGTGGGTGTAGAGAGACAGAAAACTGGTGATCTTTTTGGCCAGTTCTCGCTGCTGTTCCCCTGAAAGACTGAGTGAAAACATCTCCACATATTGTAATTTTGCGGTTTAGCTAAAACAAGCAGTTAATAAGTGTTTTTAAACAGCATTCTACGTGTCAGACAAAATTCTGAAACGGACTTAGCATAGCAAACTAGCTAACAGTGTAACCACAACACGCCTAGTGGGGTTGCGTTCAAATGCATCATGTAAAATCTGAATACGTGGGTCCAATCCCTTGAAAGTGGGACATTATTTGATATCGTTGTGTGTTAATTTCAGGGAATGCTCGCGATAATGCATATATATTATTGTTGTGGCTTGAATTATTTTATTAGAAAATAATTTTCGCAATAATGCATACATATTGTTGCTGTTGCTCGAGTTATTTTATTCTAAATTAATTTTTAATTAAAAGTTTTCCGTAAATATATATTACAATTTGTAAATAATTTAATGCTGCTCAGTTATTGGGGGAAATATGCCTTAGACTATAAACTGGTAGTGAACAAATGTTTTCTTGATTTAATTAGGTCAAACTAGTTTAACTTTCCCCGCGACACCACTGGGTATCAAGCGGGTAGGATAATGGATGGATGGATGGATAGTTTAACTTTAAAGTCAGACATTTTTTAATAGTGTTTTTTATTTTTTTTTTTGTCGGGGCCGTAAATCTGCATGACCCGGAAGAGGATTTGACAGCCGTAGCGGACCCGTGCGTGTGTTACACAGTTGAAAGGTTTCTCTTTTATAAATTTGTTGTCAGTGATTTTCTTACAGGTTAGTGACTTTATTATGATTGGTTTCTGAACGCATTAACACGCTTAATCATAACTCCCGTAAACTGATTAATGTATTTAAAAAAAAAATAGCAAAGAGTAGCTCAGTATGCTAAAGCTAGCTTGCGCTAACGTGATGTCAACAGAACAGAATTTGTTTTATTATCCCCACAATTGGGAAATTATATTGTTTCAGGTGCGGCATACATTAAAAAAATAAATACTATAAGACTGGTCCAGCTCCGTTATCAAGCCAAATATTTATTGGTAGTGTTACTTACTTGCGTAAAGTAAACAAGTTTTGTCCTCTTCCAGGCAGCGTTCGCCTCGCCTTCATGTAATCCAGTGTAGACGGGTCATAACGTTGTTGTTGTTGTTGTTGTGTTTGTCTTGCAGGACGCCACTCCAGGTGAAAAGATCATTTAGGAGACCCCCTCACAGCGCCCAGGTCATGCCATGTCGGCGTTTAACATAACCATCAACTTAGACCTGAACCCCAGGGTGGAAACTGAAAAAAAGAAAGGAAAACGAGTTCGTAAGCGGACGGGGCACGTGAAAAACAGAAGACTGTTGGACACAAAAAGCAAACAGAAGTCCAGTAACCTTTGGAAAGAACGCTCAAAATGTGGAGCCGCTCAGTCCCACCAAAACGGGGCTTTGACGAGGCATCCATCAGCTCGCACCTCCACACAGCCTAAAACGTGTCCTCCACACAGGACAGCGGCCCTCTCCCAGGCTGCCTCCCTGTTGGCCGCATCCACACACCGCCAGGCTGCCTCCATCCCCACTTGGAGCACAGACGTGGGCTGCTCGCCCTCGGGGGCCGCACCGCCGTCGGCCGGGATCCCGTCAAAGTACCTGGCTCTCGACTGCGAGATGGTGGGGTCGGGGCCGAAGGGAAGCGTCAGCCAGCTGGGACGCTGCAGTGTGGTGTCCTACGATGGAGACGTGGTTTATGACAAATTCATCAAGCCCCCCGTGCCTGTGACCAACTACCGCACCCGCTGGAGCGGCATACGACCCAGGAACCTGGCCAACGCCACGCCCTACGCTGCAGCCAGGAAAGAGGTAACCAACGTCAGAGGTTTGATGCCATCTTTACTTGACAGTAAATGAAGGCAGGAGGTCGCCTTCTCACTGGCAGATCCTGAGGCTGCTCGCGGGGAAAGTGGTGATCGGTCACGCCGTCCACAACGACTTCAAAGTGCTGAGTTATTGCCACCCCCCCGCCTTGACCAGGGACACCTCGCGCATCCCCTTACTCAACGCCAAGGCCGGCCTGGCCGCGACCGAGTGTGCGTCCCTGAAGAGACTCACCAAGGCCATTTTCAACCGGGACATCCAGGTGGGTGCCAACGCAGCGGCTCCGGGTCTCCGAGAGGAAAAAAGTGTTACCTTGGGGAACATTACCTAATGGCGCGAAAGCGTTGGTTGTCCACACTCCTCAGGCTGGGTGAGTTTAGAGGAATCTGTGTCATCCTGGTCTACTCGTGTGTCCTCAGACTGGGAAGGGGGGCCACTCCTCAGTGGAAGATGCCAGAGCGACTATGGAGCTTTACAAGGTGGTGGAGGTGGAGTGGGAGAAGCAGCTGGCCTCCAAATCCCAAAGCGGTGCCTGTCAGAAATGAAGAGAAAGTGGACGACTGCGGCGTGTCGGCCCGTCTGCAGCGGCGCCGGAGCCAGCCGACCGGCTTTCGGGGGCAGAGGAACTTAGTGGCGTCAGAAACGGCTGCTGGCTTCCTGCTCAGGGTTCGTAGCTGCCGCAGCTGCTCCTGCCGCCAGGGGCCGGCCACGGGCTCGTTCCAGCGCCCCCAGTACCAGGGAAACTGGGACACCTCCTCAGTGGGCTGCTCTGATCGTCCCTACCAAAAGGCTCTGGTTCCTCCTCACTTTGGGGCTGCTATGCTCAAATCTATTCACATTTTCCATCAGGTCATTCAGTTGAAGGAATCACAGTTTTAAGAAGACTGGTGCTTTCTTTTTTTAAGGAGATGCTTGAATTTTTGTACAGTTGATCGATCTGTCAGTGGCTCTGGATTAGTTGAAGTTTTGAGGGCCTCTCCAGTTTTAATAAATCGTTTTCTGGAATACTTTTATCCTTTATTATTTAGGTATTTTATATTCTGCAGTCAGAATGTTTCAGTTGTCTGTCTTCTTTCTACTGACTAATAGATTTCCAGTTGTTTTTAATTGTACAAAATGACCAGGATAGTTTACAATATTGTGTTGTAATCGTTTCTATAACCGTGGTTGTGTTTTTGTTAATGTTCCCGTTGAAACTTTTCCATTTCGGTGAAAACTTCGGCCCCGGACCAGCAGAACACATCGCCCTCGGGCCGATGTGTTCTGCCCACTGCTGGTACCAGGGTGTTTGGAGCACAAGGGCATTTCTTTCTGTCCGGACAGCATCCAGCTCGTTAGAGGAGAGAGAAAGTCTTGGTCGGCGCCCATCCAGCTTTTCTCCTGCGGCTGTTTTGTCCTGAGCGGAATCATGAGGAGGCGATTCGTGCGTCTCTTTGTGAGCACGTAAAAGGGTGTCGGTGTCACGCCAGAGGGGTCAGAACGTCTGACAGTCACAGGCCGAGTTCCTGGCACCAGAACCGGGGGAACCTCCTGGGCCGCAGTTCTTTGGCTGTGAAACTGCAGAGTTTGAAAAGAAGAGAAGAAATGTGGGAGCACAAAAGCTGCAGTTCACACAGGAAGGTTTCCGGAAGGTTCCGAATCTGCTCAGCTCGTCTGCTCGGTCCTGAATGCAGAGCTGGAGTTGAACCGGTTCAAAAACCACCACCTCGTCTCTCCTGACAGAAGCAAGCGTGTTTCGTTTATCAGTGGCACTGCACTAACGTCTGTATTCACACATGCAGGACCCGGCCGCGGCGGGGGCTCATGTGACGACAACGTGACAACGTGGATGGAGCAGCTCCAGGCGGTTTCTAAGGGCTGCCTGAAACCTCCATCCTGACGGTTTTCACACACTCTGGACCTGCTGGGATGGAAACATTCTGATCCATAATCTCCACACGCTCGTCCCCCAGGTCCCTCGTTAATCAGCAAAAGCAGGAGCGCTTGGAGAAGTGGGAGGACAGGACTTCCTGGCTCTGCTCTGGATTTACCTGCTCCAAGCAGCAGTCATCCAGGTGGAGGTGCAGAGAGGCAGCGGGGTTCCGGTTCTCCACAGCTGTGGATTAAAGCTGCTGCTGCTGGGATGAAGGAGCAGCGGCGCCTCCGTAAGTCGCTTTTGATTGTACTTTTGCTGCTGCAATGTCAGGAATTTGGCCCGTTTGCAGGTTTCCAGCTAATCCAGAGCGACCTGGGCCGCTTGGGCTTGGTCTGTGCTCTTGGCTCTCCTCAGGACGGGGTTGGTCCAACAGACGGAGACAAGGAGACCTTGATGGAGCTTCTGCCACCAGTCCCAGCCTGGACTGTAAAACACCTCCAGCGACGCCTCCATGCCGCTTTCATTAGCCCCAAACCAACAAGCTGCTGGCATTACGGTCACAGCAGGAGTTTTACATGGACTCCTCCTCCTCCTCCTCCTCCTCCTCCTCCTCCTCCTCTAAAAGAGAACCTTCAGAGTCCGGAGACACAGATCGAGCCTCAGCTGTGGAGAAGCTCCGAGCCGAACCGGACCGACAGTAAGATGACGTAAGTCGGGCTCCAACTCTTCATCAGGTCTGAATCAGCGGGTCCGAATGGATCAGAACTACCTCCGAGCTTATCAATAGTCACAATATGGCACCAAAGGGACCAAAGGTCCCTGAAGCCAACAGGCGGTTGAACCAGCGCTGTTCTTGACTCTTCTCTTTCCCTGCTGGTTCTGATGGATCTGAGGCTTCTCCGTGTCTGCTCAGGTCCTGGTTGGTCCTGGTTGGTCCTGGTTGGTCCTGGTTGGTTCTGGTTGGTTCTGGTTGGTCCTGGTTGGTCCTGGTTGGTTCTGGTTGGTCCTGGTTGGTTCTGGTTGGTCCTGGTTGGTCCTGGTTGGTCCTGGTTGGTCCTGGTTGGTCCTGGTTGGTTCTGGTTGGTTCTGGTTGGTCCTAGTTGGTTCTGGTTGGTCCTGGTTGGTTCTGGTTGGTTCTGGTTGGTCCTGGTTGGTTCTGGTTGGTCCTGACATGAAGCAGACTGAGGCAGGTTCTTTGGTGCTGGTGTGCTGCTCCAAGCTTCTGTCACAGCCAGCGCTCATGGCCTATTCAGCCACGTTGCCTGGGTTGCAACTATGTGGCTGCCTGGAAAGGACCGCTTCCATGACTCTGTGTGTGTGTGTGTGTGTGTGTGTGTGTGTGTGTGTGTGTCCTGACAGAGCCAAGACTGTTCAACTTGAATTTTTAGGTTAAAAGTCTCAAAGATGGCAGGGTGTGCGGTAAAAGTGCCCTGGAGCCTCTCGGTGCTGCCCTCTGGTGGCCGGCTGCTGAACCCTTCAGAGGCTGTACATAATCAACCTGGACCCGCCTGGTTTAACCTCCGGTGCCCCTCGGGTTCCTTTCCTCTGCGTCGTCCTTTGTCGGGAGTGGCTGAAACCTTGGAAGTGAGTCTCCTGTGCTTCCTCCTCAGACCGGGGGTGGCTGCGCTGCTGCTTGCCGTCTGCCTGCTCGCCCTGCCGCCATCCTCCACCTCCAGGCCTGAGTCAGGTACCTGCTGCTCAAAGTTCAAAGACTTCATGACAGAAATGAGTTTGTGGTTTTCTTTCATATTTCTTCATCTGTCCGTATGCTAAGCTAGGCTAACTAGGCTGTAGGGATGCAGGGCGTCTCCTTCCTAAAGCGTGCCTCTCCGTAGGTGAGCCGCGGCTCCTCCAGGTGAGCGTCCCCACCAGCCCACCTGTGGCGGCCGTGCTGGGCGCCAACCTGACGCTACCTTGCCTGGTCTCGCTGACTCACCCTCCACCCACCCCCGTCACCAACGGCCGCCACGCCGCGCTGTCTCTGCCCCGGGTCAAATGGAGCATTCTGGTAAACAAAGAGGAGACGGAGATCCTGGTTGCCCGTGGCGACCAGGTGCAGGTCAGCGAGGCCTACAGAGGTCGCGCCTCTCTGCTCTACTACGCCCACTCGCCCTCCGACCTCACCCTGCACCTGCAGGGCCTGAGACGCGGCGACAGCGGCGTCTACCGCTGCGAGGTGCAGCAGGGCCTGGAGGAGGATGGAGACGTGGCGCTGGTCAAGGTCAAAGGTGAGTCAGAGCATCGTCCTCCGACATCTAGGTGGAACTACCGATGTTCCGGAGGTCACCTGTACCTGAGCCTTCTTTTGTCTCGCCTTCCACAGGGGTGGTGTTCCATCACCGGGATGCAGCCCAACGCTACGCCTTTACCTTCCAGCGGGCCAGAGCGGCCTGCCAGGCCATCGGCGCTCAGATGGCGTCTCCGCAGCAGCTCCTGGCAGCCTACCACAGCGGCTACCAACCGTGTGACGCCGGCTGGCTGTCGGACGGGTCGGTGAGGTGGGTCCAGCAACACGCCGCTCTGTCACTTTGTGATGACTGAAGGTGGTAAAGCAGTACAACTGCTCTGTTGTCAGCGATCCCATTCAGACGCCCGGAGAGGCCTGCTCACCTGGCATGGGTGGATTTCCAGGAGCGAGAAACTATGGGCCGGTGGAGCCGGACGAGCTCTATGACGTTCACTGCTACGTGGATGATATTGCGGGTGAGGGCAGAGAGGGAACTAGAACCTAATTTTTAAAATTTTGACGAAAAAATAAAATCAAACAAAAAATGTGTAAATCTGTAAGTTTAGGGGCAAGATGAAAACGAGACACTGGCGCCCTCTAGTGGACAACTGGAGTAACCAGATCGTAAAATTCAAACTTCAGGAAAAAAAAATTTGTGCATAAAAGCAGTAAAAGCAGCAAAAACTGGAGACTAGGAGCGTGAACAGTCTGTATAGATGAGTTACTACATTTATAGAATCCAAAATGTGTCGGTGTGATTAAGAGCAGTCGGAAAAAAGTTTCTAAAATTTAGTTCTGAAATGAACATGAACTTTCGGGACCAGAGTCCAGGACTTTTCTTAACCTAGAAATACCCGCGAACAAATAAGCCCCCATGGCGTCAATATTGATGTTTAAATAGGTTTGGGCACAGAAGAACCAGCCAGAAGTGCAGAGCGAGCTGACGCTCATCTTTCTGCGTGTAGGCGAGGTGTTCCACGGCTCCGCCCCTCAGGGTCTCACCTTCCGGGAGGCCACGGCCTTCTGTCGGAGTCACGGTGCCGAAGTGGCCACGGCAGCTCAGCTGTACGCGGCGTGGAGCGACGGCCTGCACCGCTGCAGCCCGGGCTGGCTGGCGGACGGAAGCCTGCGCTACCCCGCGGTCACCCCTGGGGGGCGCTGTGGCGGCGCTGGGCCCGGGGTCAGGAGCGTCTATCGCCATAGCAACCAGACGGGCTTCCCTGAGGCTCACACCCGCCACGACGTCTACTGCTTCCGAGGTGAGCGCCCGTGAGCTCCCGCCTCCCGCCAGCAGGCGTCGCCAGAGGCTCTGGGTGGATGAGCCCCCAGAAAGCACCAGCCATGCAGATGTTTGCGGCTGCTGCAGGAGAACATCTGGGCACCACGCAGACTCAGACGTCTGGCCTTGTTTGCGCCTCGTTCCAGGTGACAGCGGCCCGAACTCTGAAGCTCCTCCGCGGTCGTTCACCACCCAGATGGACTCGGTTCCCTCCACTCACCCGGCGGAGGACCTCTACACTGGGGCGGTGCCAAAGGGTGGGGACGGGCTCCACCAGGGCCAGGCTTCCAGTCCCGCAACGCAGGGTTTTGGGTTCCACGCGTCACGCTCTGACCGGGAACCGGTGCCAATGGGAGACCTTCTGCTAACGCCTTCATCCGAGCACGAGGAGCGCTCATCTGCCGACGCCTCCGAAAAGGTCGTCTACCCAGAGCTCCGCCTACCGGCACCTGAAGAAGACTCTCAAACAGACGGTCATGTGACCACTGACCCGGAGGGGGTGGCTCCTGAGGACCACAGTCCAGGCTTGGGACACGCCACAGAGAACCTGGCAGATGAATTCAGTTGTGGTTGCGTCCACAAGATCTCAGCTGTGCCTGAGGGAGCCGGTGTTCACCCCAGCACCAGGACCAGCACCAGGACCAGCACCAGGACCAGCACCAGGACCAGCACCAGGACCAGCACCAGGACCAGCAGCGCAGAGGCACCATCTGCTCACAGCAGCTCTCTGGACCAGGACTCTGGGGGTGTGGACGCCTCTCAGCTCCCCTCTGTCTCTGATACAGGTGAGTCTGGGGTCAAAGGTCCAGAGGACGGTGGAGGGCTGATGTTCACCACCTGTACCTGGGTCTTCTTCTTCTTTCAGGGGCTCAGCAGTTTGCTGGTTCGACCACAGCCTCATTGCTTCCGGAGAAACCCTCAGAAGAACCAGAACCAGGCGATCCAGCCGAGCAGAGTGGATCTGCAGCAGAGGGTTCCGGCTCTGCTTCAGCCTCCGTCCAGGATCTGATCTTGCTGATGAAGACCTCTGTGTTCGTGACGCTGCCCCCCAGCTTCGTGGAGGGTGGAGGCAGATCACCAGAGGACGTGACCTTCACACCTGTACCACCTGTACAGGACCTCCAGGGTGGGTCTGGAGAAGAACCAAAGCTCAGCGTGGTGCTGAACACGACACACAGTGATGTGGAGCCCAGAAGCCCAGAAGGATCAGGTGGATCTTCTGGATCTTCAGGAGGTGGATGGCCAGAGCCCACAGACCTGACTCCACCTTCAGGGGACGATGAAGCTGAGGAAGTGAGGATGACTCTGAGCCTTCATCAGACCTTCACAGCCAGCTGCAAACCAGGGTCTTCCTCCAGCTGCAGTCCTGCTGTCACCGAGGAGCCTGAGGAGGAGCAGGAGGAGCAGGAGGAGCAGGAGGAGCAGCTCACCAACCTCAGGAGCAGTGGTGGGTTCAACGCTCTTCTCTTCTTCTTCCTCCTCTTCTTCTCCCTTTATTATTATTAAAGAAACACCTTCAGGCTTCACCTCCACCAGTCTGGGGGGTAAAATAAAGTCTTCCAGCAGCCAAAGCTGCGTTTGTCCTCCCCGTCCTCCACCTGGTCCACCCCAGGCTCTGATCACACCTGTGTTCCACCTGTGCCTCAGCTCCGCCCTCCATCCTTCCTCCGTGTGTCTCAGCCAGGAATTTAATCCAAAGCTTTTCTTCTGGGAAGGAGCCGGCAGCCCAGACGAGGAGGAGCCCACCAGCTCCACACTCACCACACGCGCCAGCGACGCCGGCGGGGGCCAGCGGAGCGTCCAGGAGCTGCAGGCGGCCATGGCCGCCTCGCTGCCTGCAGCCAAGGGAGACCTTTCAGGTACCAGAACCGAGAAGGAAAGAGATGACCTCCGCTGGTCCCAGCGGAGCCTTGACGAGGTGTGAGCTCGTCAGAGGGCAGCCAGACCTGCCCAATGTTTCGCCATCCATCTTCATCCTCCTCGTCATCCTCGTAGCTGCAGACCCGTGTGCAGAGAACCCCTGCATGAACGGCGGCACCTGCGTTGATGGAGGACCAGGGCGCTGCGTCTGTCTGCCTGCTTACGGAGGAGACTTCTGTCAGACAGGTTGGCTTCACACACGCACGCGCATGCACGCACACACGCACACACACACACACACGCCCCTGCCTGTCTCAGACCTGCAGCTGTGTGAGCCCGGCTGGGACAAGTTCCAGGGCTTCTGTTACCGCCACGTCAGCAGCCGGCAGAGCTGGGACGCCGCCGAGCAGCACTGCCGCCTGAGTGGGGGTCACCTGCTGTCGGTGATGAGCCCCGAGGAGCAGGAGCACGTCAACGGTAACAGCAGCCACGCCGACGCTTTCCTGGCCAGGCGCTTCAGCCGCGCTGACCGTGCTGTTTCAGAGAAGTACCGGGAGTACCAGTGGATCGGCCTGAACGACCGGACCATCGAGGGGGACTTCCGCTGGTCGGACGGGAACCCTCTGGTCAGATCTTTACCTCTGCAGCACCTGCATCAGGTGCTCCGAGGAGCGTCAACCTGAGCGCTTTCCCCCTCAGCTCTATGAGAACTGGCTCCGGGGCCAGCCCGACAGCTACTTCCTGTCTGGGGAGGACTGCGCGGTGATGGTGTGGCACGACGGGGGCCGCTGGAGCGACGTGCCCTGCAACTACCACCTGTCCTACACCTGCAAGAAGGGCGCGTGTGAGTGCGCCTGGCGCGCCTGCTGCCGCTGCCGTGGGCTCACAGGTGCTTTTTCCCCGGACAGCGTCCTGCGGCGACCCCCCCATCGTTCCCAACGCCAGGCTGTTCGGCAAGAAGCGGCTGCGCTACGAGACCGACGCGCTGGTGCGCTACTACTGCGAGCACGGCTTCGTCCAGACGCTGAGGCCTGTGGTCAGGTGTCTGCCCAGCGGCCAATGGGAGCAGCCGCTGATCACCTGCAGGCCCAGGGAGGCAGGTGTGACGCCTGTGCAACGTAGCGGCTAAACCGGTGAAGTAACCGTGACCTCGTGGTAACGATTCCCTTCCTCTCTGCGCCTCAGAGGATGAAGAGTCAGTGGCATCACTTCCTGAGCAGCAGCAGACGGTCCTGGAGGCTGAGGACGTCCAGAAGGTCACCACCGACGAGGCCTAGAGGAACCACCGGGACTCCCACGCCCGCCCTTCATTCCTAACACCGACTTTAGTTTTAGTTCACTAATCTGAGAAATAGAGACGAAGCAACTGTGTGACCTAAGATCAGCCAAATAAAAAATCCTCAGCTGAAGCTGAAGGCATCTCCTGGGTTATTTCTCCCACTTTTAGGTCTTTTGACAGGTTCCAATGGCCTCCTGCTCTGTTGGGAGCCAGCGGGCCTCCACCAGAGCCAGACGCTGCAGCTGGAACCCGGGTGACCCGGTTCTGACCTGCTGCCTGAGCCGCTCCATCAGGAGGAACGGAGGGAAGGCACCTTTTGGACGGCTTTTCTTCTGTTTTCATGTTGTTGGTTGATCCGCTAAAGTGTGAGTAGCTAATTTAGCGGCTTCAGAACAAAAAAAAACAACAACAAACTTGAACGGAATGAGAAGGTTTAATCGATTTGAGGTGTGGAAATACTGGATTTTCATCCAAACCAGTTTCTCAGTCCGCCTCTCCCTCTTACAGCTCAGGTTCCTGCTAAACTCTCTTCTTCTGTGCTTCAGAGGAGCCTGAGTTCAGGAGCTGAAACTGAGGCTATCTGTAGCAGTAGGCGCCGTAGCGATGCGCCGTCTCATCCGGGAACCCGAAGGAGTGCACGCCGGCCTCGGGGAGGCCTCCGCAGCGCCTCCTGGGGTTGCTGATGGGGAAGCGCACGCTGCCGTCCTTCAGCCAGCCGCCGTCACAGCGGTCGTACTTGTGGAAGCGCCACGCTGCGTAGAGCTGACCCACCAGCGCCAGCTGGGCTCCCCCACGTCTGCAGGCCTTTTCCGCCTGCTGGAAGGAGAAAGACCCCGGAAGGAAGGAGACGGAGCCTGAGGGGGCAGATTCTGTAGAGGATCCGTCAGAAAGAGGAAGGAGCCAGGGTTTGGACGTGGGTTAGGGTTCATCTCACCGGGCGTCTGCGAGGTGAAGCAGAAAGCATCAAAGTTCTGCTCCTGATCCCTGGAGCCGTAACTGCGAAGGCCGGAGGACGTTTCCCCGCCACAGGAAGGCCGAGGCTGGATGATGGGGTACTGAACGGTGCCGTCGCTGAGCCAGCCGGCGTTGCACCAGTCCAGACCCTCCGTCCAGGCTGCAGGACAGACGGGAGCTCTGCTCAGCTGCGGGAGTTTGGACAGAAGACGCAGAGGACGCTGCAGGGGAGAGCGTCACCTCGGTACAGCTGCTCCTGCGACGCCAGCGTTCCATCCTGCTCCACGCAGGCCCGCCTGGCCTCCTCGTAGCTCAACTTGTAGCGGCCATTTTTACTCTGGTATGGAAACACCACACCTGGAAGGAGCAACACTGAGGGAAGAGGAGGGAGAAGGAGACGTGGCTGTGAAATACCTCGGATCCTCAGGGCGACGAGGACGCTCTCGTCGTGGAGGTCGTGGATGAGCTGACAGCGGTACCGGCCGCCGTCCTCCAGCTCCAGGCGGCTGAGCTGCAGCGAGGCGTCCAGGACATGAGCCCTCCGGAGGGACGCTCGCCGTCCCAGGTGGCCGTACGTCTTGTAGGCGTCGCCGCTGGAGATGATGATAACTTTCTCCCGCTCCACCGTCTCCACCTCCACCTTGCTCCATTTGACCTTGTACTGGCTCGGTTTGGTCCTCAGGATGCAGGGTAAGGCGACGTCCTCGCCCCTCGCAGCCACGACCTCGGCGTAGACGGGCGGCTCCAGCAGGTACTTGAGCGTCCCGGCTGCTGCAGCAGAAACAGGGCGATGGAGGAGCTCTGGCTCTCTCCGGCCTTCGGATCGCCACCTTTACCTGCTTGGACTGGAGAAGCTGGAGCAGAGGCGGAGGTGAGGCAGCTGGAGAGCAGAAGAGTCAGCGCACAGGCCGCCACCAGGGACCCGGCTGGCTCCGCTCCTGCGGGGTTGCAGCAGCAACCAGGTCTTCAGGACCCGCGTCCTCGGCGGGTCCTGAAGACCTGGTTGCTGCAGCAGCGGCTGACCTGGGCTCCTCATCCTGACGTGTCCAACATGGTCTCTTCAACTGGTGCTGGTCTCCTGGAAGCTGCTGGTCCCAGTCCTGAGTGAGCAGCTGTCGCGTCACCTCCGTCAGCCCTCCGGGGTCTTTTGTCCTCGATGATCTTCACACACACAGTTTATATCCTGGCGTTCTGCTCTGATGTAACACAGCAACGCCCCCGTCACTGATGGGGGCCACACAATCACTGTCCAATGTGGAGACAAGCCGATATAATGAGATTCTTCTGTTTCTGCCGGCTGATTCTCCATTGTGAGCCGACATCAATGAGGCTCTTTCTTCTCCTCCATGAATATTCAGCCAAACACCTCGAGGTGAGAGCTACCGGCTGTGCCATCATCCGTCTGTGGGGTGGTTTCTATCGTTTCCTGGTGTTTGTTGCTGCCTGGGATGGACGCGCGTGTCTCACCTGTGCCTGTTACCTGCTCGTCCACCTGTTCCACCTGTGTAAATACCACAGGGCTTGGCCCTCAACAGCCTCCTGGTCCGTCTTTATTTGCAGGAGCTAAAGGACTGTGTGGTTTGTGGGAGGCAGCGGTTGATCAGCTGTCATCAGATCCAGAAGAAAGACTCCACCTTTTTGGATTTTGCTCTTTTATTTGAGCTTTTTTCACAAGGAGCGCCCCCTGCTGTCAGCCCAGTTTCACTCTGCTGCTGCGTTTGTGCTTTTAATCCTCCAGAACTTTGACTTTGCGTGTGATAGAACAGAGGTTTAACCGCCGTTCCCAAGGTCAGAGTGGGTTCAGGCCTGAACTTGACAGCGACACCGCCGACGGTTCCAGCCTGCAGGTGAAACCTGTCCTCGTTCCGCTCCTTCTTCCTGTCGACTGATGGCTTTCTCCTGCAGGTCCTCGGACTCTTCGGTCCTCTGCCGTCTGGGGCTGAGCGGCGGCCTCTCCTTCGCGCCTCCACAGATGGGCCAGGCTGATACGAGCGGCCCTAATGCTGCTTCGCTCAGTCAGCCGCTGGAGCGTGACTCTGGCAGACGCCGGGACAGGAAGGTGGGGTCGCGACCCCGGCCGTCTGGGTAAAAGTATGCACCTTCTCACAACATTTCTCACAGGTGCCCCCTCCGGCTGTACAAACAAGGTGGCTCCAGAACATTCCACCAGGTGCTGGTCTCCAGGGAGAGACAGTTTTTGTGTGTTATGACAGATTTTCTCTCCTCGGGGTTTAGAAAGACGAACATTTCTGAACCTTCTGCACAGGTTTGTCTGTCTCGGGGTCTCCTGCTTCCTCTGGCCGCACGTGCACGTAAACGTGCGTGTCTTTTTCCAGGCTTCCAGAGCAGGAACCTCTGTGTCAACCTCTTGCTGACTTTTCTCAGATGTGTGTGATTGTTATTGTGGCACAAACAGTTGAGCAAACACGTCTTGGCAAACCACCTGAGCCCGCGGCTCCCCGCTCAGACGGGTCGGGTTGGTTTCAGGGCTGCCACGCTCGCACATGCAGCTCACTGATCCAGCAGATGAGATGTGGAGGAGATAAGACCAGCTGCTCTCGGCTCTCTGTGACTGAGGTTTGGGTGCGTATCTCTGCCAGGTGGTGGCAGAGGTTCCCCAAAGCAGCGGTAAAACATGCCAGCGTGACCAAGACCTTCTCAGTGTGCTGATCAATCTGGCCTCTGTTGCGTAACGAGCAGGTTTGGTCCTGTTATCTGAGTCCACCTGGTGCCAGGCCTCCTCCAGGGCATCTCCCGCGATGCCCTGCCCTGATTGAAAGGTGGCGCTATCAGGAAGCAGCCTGCTGCTGCTGATGATGATGAGGATGAGGATGAGGATGAGGCTCCCATTTCCAGAGCAACAGGAAGCTCAGTGGCATCGGTGCTCAGGTTATTTACCTGTGAGGATAAAATGTGTGTGATGAGAAACGGTGAAAGCTGTTTGACCGCAGACAGTTAATCCTGAATGAGGAGTTTAGCGTCTTGTTTTGATTTTAGCCAGATTAAATGTTAGCGACGCATTGAAATACCAGGTAAAAATATTTCAGCCATTTAAAAAATGATGTGTTTATTCAGGCCAGAATTGTTATTGTTTATTGTAAAAGGAAAAAGGTTTAAATGTACTGTGTTACTGTTGCCTAACTGAAGGAATCTGAAGAACAGGCTTGTTTGAATCTCAGGTGTTATCAGGGCGTCACGGACCCTGAAAACACCTGAGATTCCAACAGCAGCATTGTAGTTTCACTGTCAGGAGACCCAGGCGGTGCTTCGCGGCGCCTGATGGAAGACCTGGAATGACAACAACTGTTGGCATTTCACAAGTTTCAACAAAGAAAACACAATCATTCTGCACCCTAAATATGAATATGAACCACGTTGTTCTGCTGAGGCTGGCGTTCTGCTGCTACGCAGATGACACCTTCTTCTGAATTCAGTTTAGCAGATGTAACAGTTAGCCAGTATTCTTGTTGCTTTTTGAAAATCTAGAACTTCTGCACCTTAAACAAAGAAGTACGGGTCTTGCTCTGGTGTACGCTGGTAAACTGTCTCATTCATCTGTCAGACCTCCGTCTTTCTCCGAACCAGTTTTCTGATTCTGCTCTGTTGGCAGTAAAGATGTGATCTGCGAGGTCAAAGGTCACGTCACTGATCAGGTAGCTGTGCTATCAGGATGAGCGTCAGCAGCATTTGATTAAAACTCCTCCCATGTGTGCCCGAACTCGGCAGCGCTGCGGGGTCCTCCAGAGATCAACCGATAAAGAGCGTTTTACACGCTGAGACTCGTCTGCATGGGTTGAGAGACCTTCTGGCGCTTTGAAAGGTGCTGTGTGATACGATCTTCTTCTGCATTCACTCCACAGGCGATGTGTTTGCAGCTGCAGTGAAGATTCCAGCCTTCAGAGGAGCCTCGGTGCTGGCGGAGCGACACCCGAAGCTGCAGCCGGTGAGAACAGCGAAGGGGCAGATTGCGCTAGAAGCCAGCCAACGTGTCTCGGCCTGACGTTTATTTTTCATTCCTGCTGTCACTGCTGGCGTCCTCCAGCTCAGACATCTGCTCCTGTCATCGCTTTATTGAACACAAACCACACGGATGACTGAGTCCACACTTAGGAGGACAGAAGTGGAGAAATGAGGAGGAGGCCAGACTCAGAAAGACGTTGGGTCCGGCTCAGAGCCTCAGAGCCTCAGAGCCTCAGAGCCTCAGAGGGCGCTGAACCCAACAAGGCAGGTGTGTTTCTGTGTGCGCTGCCAGTTTGCTGTGCAGGTCTGACAGGATGTTCAAGCGACGCTGCGGCGGTCAGGGCTGCTGAGTGACGCCTGTGGTCTCAGGTGACAATACCACGAATTTCCTGAGAGCAAAACAACATTCCTGCTGTTGCTCTTCCTGGGCGGCCCATGCAGGTACCGCTGTGGCTGATGGCTCCCATGGAGCTCTGCAGCAGCCAATCGCAGCCCTGCGTGTGGCCCCCCCGCAGCACCGTCGCTGGAGCCACTATCGCGCCAGCATACTTCCCTTGTTGTGACTATGACTCTGGAGTGGTTTGGCTTGGCTGGTGTCCTCCATGAAACCTTTGATTAAAAGTGCGGCCCTTGTACACTGGTGATGTGTCCACACGGCAGCTGCTTTGATGTCACCTGTAAAACCAAATCATGCTTTCAAAAGTCTGACTCGTCGTTACAAAGACGGAGACTCCAAAAGTAGCCAAATAATCTCCCAAATGAATCAGGTGCTTGTGTGGAAATGTTCAGTAGGAACATCTGCAAAATGATCACAAGCATTTTGGTCATTCCAAAGGTGAGGCGAGCAAAGGCAGGGGGCGGGGCTACTGTCAGGCTGCATTATTCATGAGGGCGGGCCCAGGAGGTGTGAACAAAAGCCAGAGTGGAGAGAACTGCTGGGTCTTCCTCTGAGCTTCGTCCTCTCTCGTCTGCAGCTCCCCTCCGTCTTCCCAGGTGAGCCACAGCTTCTCTGCTGCTTCTTTCATCCGCTTCTGCTGCTCGTCTCAGCCGGGAGGACAAGATGGCGGACGTGTCCACCAGCATGCGTCTGAAGCTGCCGGTCGTCTGCTTCATCCTGGAGATCATCCTCATCATCCTCTTCGGCGCACTGGTGCAGTACGACTACGAGACGGATGCAAAGGAATGGCACAACCAGTCCCACAACGACTACGAGAACGACTTCTACTTTCGCTACCCGAGTGAGTGAAGCCTCCGTCAGCAACAGCAAACCTGCAGCAAAGCTGCAGCAAAGCTGCAGCAAAGCCCGTCATGCAGCTCTGCCTCTCTTATTCTGGAGCTCCTGAATGTCAGGTCGATTCCAATCCTAAGCGATTAGGTACCAGATGTGAAACCGTCAGCTGGAGACAACAGGTTTGGAGCTTTGGAAGCCTCTTTTTCGTGCTCCTCCATGATGATGATGATGATGATGATGATGATGGTGTTTCTGGACGGTGTCTGACACTGCGCCCACACACAGCCAGTCTGCCCCCCACTAATTGGACTGGTTTCATTCTTTCTCATCTCTTCCAACCCGCTGCCGTCCCACAGTCGGATCCATTCATGAGTTCCTGATTCTTCCGGGTCGATGGTGCAGAATTAAGCTGGATGTTTCTTCCCGTCTGAACGGAAAACCGATTCTCTTTGATTCTCTCTGATTCTCTTTGATTCTCTCTGATTCTCTTTGATTCTCTCTGATTCTCTTTGCTGCTCCTAACTCCCCACCAGGCTGCACAACAAATACTTCTGATTTGTAATTTTTTATATTTCCAGCTGAAAGCGCCGTTTGAGAGTCTGGCGCCTCTCACGGTTCCACCTTTGAGACGCGTGAGGGCAGGTGTGCATGTGGGTGTGACGCTGGCCCTCAGGGGTGAGACGTCCTGTCCCGGGGAGAGCGGAGACTCACGGGACGCTGTCCTCGCTCCTCAAAGTCAAAGCTAGAGTCCTCTCGGACCCACGGTGCAGCGACGAAACCAAGGAATCAAAGTAAACTAAACTAAATACAAGACAATTACAACTAACATTATAGAACAGAACAGAATATACTTTATTTTGGTTTTTCAAAAACGATGGGGCAAATCCCAGGATTCACTGGTGATTCCCGGTGGGCCCCCGGTGGGTGGGCTCACCGGCAACCCCGGTGGCTTTGAAGGTGGGGCGGGTGTGGTGAATGTCCAGGAGGGGAGACGACGCAGCCGTGCTTCTGTGGATGGAGGACATGCTGGAGGTCGGCGTCGCTCTTCCCAGTTCCTATGTGGCTTTGATGTGGTGGCTTTGATGGTGTTCCAGGTCAGGTGTCCCCTGCTCCCCCGCAGCACCACTGATGGTTAGCGGAGGCTGCTGGGCACCGCTGCTAACGTCCACCATGACCGTGTTTCACGGCCACCGCCGTCTGACCGACTGTTTGCTGCTTTTTCCAGGTTTCCAGGACGTTCATGTGATGATCTTCATCGGTTTCGGCTTCCTCATGACCTTTCTGCAGAAGTATGGCTTCGGCAGTGTGGGCTTCAACTTCCTGATCGCGGCCTTTTCGCTGCAGTGGGCCACTCTGATGCAGGGCTTCTTCCACGGCATGCACGGAGGCAAGATCCACGTGGGCGTGGAGAGGTGTGTCTACAGGCCTTAGCTCCAAGCGCTAGCCTTTCACAGCAGTAATGTTCATTTCTTTCTTTTTCTCAGCATGATCAATGCTGATTTTTGCACCGGTTCCGTCCTCATTTCCTTCGGAGCGGTTCTGGGTAAAACCAGTCCGATCCAGCTGCTGACCATGGCCATGTTCGAGGTCACGCTGTTTGCTGTCAACGAGTTCATCCTGCTGTCTCTGCTGGGGGTGAGACGGAAGCCACCGGACCGTCTGTCCTTCACCTTTGTTCCTGAAAGATCCCCACTGACCTTCTGCTTCAGACCCGGGACGCTGGCGGATCCATGACCATCCACACCTTCGGAGCCTACTTTGGCCTCATGGTGACCCGAATCCTGTACCGACCCCACCTGGACAAGAGCAAACACAGGAACAGCTCGGTGTACCACTCCGACCTGTTTGCTATGATCGGTGAGGTCACGTGACCTTCCCTCGCCCTTTGGCTTCCAGTTAGGCTAACCTGGTCCCGTCTCCTTGGCTCTCAGGTACCATCTACCTGTGGATGTTCTGGCCCAGCTTCAACTCGGCCATCACCGCTCACGGGGACGATCAGCACCGCACGGCCCTGAACACCTACTACTCCCTGGCAGCCTGCACGCTGGCCACCTACGGGATGTCGGCCGTCACATCACACGACGGCAAACTGGACATGGTGAGGGCAGCAGGTTGCCTCCTAACCGCTTTAAAATGTAAACTTTCACTGAAGTTCGGACAGACGTTTTGGCCGCGTGGGTTGCCATCCCACCACTCACCACTAGATGCTGCTAAATCTGACACTTTGGACCTTCAAAGGTGAACAAAAGCAGCGTTTTTAACAGCAACCCGGAACTCCTGCAAACGTGTTGTGACACATTGAGCAGGGCGGATCCGGTTTCTCAGGACAGCTCAGCAGATAACACCTGACAGGTCACATGGTCGCCTCACTTGTCACCAACGGCAGCTGACAACGTCACATGTTTGTGGCGATAACAGTGAAACGTTATCAGTGAGCAGAATCGCTGCAGAACCTTGAACCACAATAGGAACGAAGCAGCTGAAGACAGGCGCAGACGATCAGCTAAAATGTCTTTATTTTGGAGTTTTGGGGTGGTTTCTAAAGAGAACTCCCTCCGGGGCAAAGGTTCTCTGAGGCGTAAACACAGGTAGCGAAGCAGCTAGCGTCAGTATTTTGTGGTTTTAAACGGCAAACTGCTGCTGCGTGTTTGTCAGTGGAAACCCCCGATGAGGATAATCACCATTATTTAGCTTTACTGTCACCACAACCACAGAAAAGAGGAGGGGACCAACTTCCACTGCTTTTTGGCCACTTTATTGGCTAAAATCAAAGTATGTTCATCAGTAACTCCTCCTGCTGTAGGTCCACATCCAAAACGCTGCTCTGGCCGGTGGCGTCGCCGTGGGAACCGCAGGTGAGATGATGCTGACGCCTTTCGGCTCCATGATCGTTGGTTTCTTGGCCGGAATCATCTCCGTTCTGGGTTTCAAGTTCCTCTCGGTGAGCTCCCACGAACCCGCTCTCGTTCCCTCACCAACCTTCTGAGGATAAGCGGATCCACCAATCAGATCCACCAATCCACTGAACTGCTCCTCCCCCCTTCTCAGCCCATCTTGGAATCCAAGCTGAAGATCCAGGACACCTGTGGGGTGCACAACCTGCACGGCATGCCCGGCGTCCTGGGCGCCATCGTTGGCGCGGTGACCGCTGCCTTGGCAACCATGGATGTTTACGGAAAGGGGTGATTATCTCATCCTCCGAAGTCTGAGGGCGGTTTGGACGAATGTGGCGTCCGCAGATGAGTCCTGGTGTGTCTTTCAGGATGGAAGACGTCTTCCCCGCCGTTGCAGACGGAAGCATCGATGCGTCCAAACAGGGCGGCGTGCAGGCGCTTTCTCTGGCCATCACACTGGGCATCGCCCTGCTGGGAGGCCTGATCGTGGGTAGGTGCCTCTGAACCCAGATCTCAGTTGGCCTCTCGTTAACACTTTCATTTCCTTCTCCCGCTGCTCTTTATAAAATGCATCCGGGTTCTTTGGCTCCCAGAACATCACTGCCAGGGTCCTAGAAGCTCCTGAGGTCCTTTGTTTTTAAAAGTAAAAACCAACTTTTTGCAAGTTCAGCAGCTTCTCTTGGACCTGAACAGGTTCCAGCTCAGTCAGCCGGCGAAAGCTGCTTCCTGCAGGATCAGCTTGTGTCTTAGTCTGTCTGCGTGTCCAAACTGGTTTTAGCTGGATTTTAGAGTAACCCACATCAATCTAAAGGGCGTGTGGGAGAAACCGCGGCAGGTTTTTCAAGTCAAGTCTAGAAATAAAAAGGTGACCGTCTTGTCCTGTTCCCCGGTCCCCAGGTTTCATTTTGAAGCTGCCAGTCTTCGGCACCCCTCCTGACACGCTCTGCTTCGAGGACGGCGTCTACTGGGAGGTGAGTTGGGGCATCAGGGTTCTAAATGACGTTTTTATCATTCCATCTAAGCCAGAGTACATCATACTACGCTTCAAATATGTATGAAAACCAAATTTAAAACAGTGTTATTTTGGTAAACATCACTATTAAAATAATGTATTAAAATAATCCTCAAGAGACAAAGAGAAAAAAGGAAGCATCAATGAGTTTCCTGTTACCGGTGGACCTCGTAAAGATCTGTTTTTAGGGTGTGTGTAGACGCGCGGCCACCAGGCGGCGCTGTGTGCTCGTGTGAGGTGCCGCGTGGTGCAGTACCGCCTTGTCGCCGCCAGGTGGCGCAACAGCACCGGTGTTGACCGTCGGGGTGACGTCACGCTTAATCGTCGTTAGAATTTTCCCACAATAAATCATTTAAAGGTCAATTATGAAAATGTTTCTGTCAGGGTCACGTTTGGGGTCACTTCTAGTTTATTCGTTGTTTAAATTAAATGTTTACTTATATTATTATGTCATGAAAATAATATTTGATGCTACTTTGCTCCATGTTTTCAAAATAAATTAGAAAAAAATGATAAATTTCTAATAATAAAGACAACAGGACACGTGCAGAGAAACGCTGAGATCTGTAGGTGCAGAGACGAAGGAGGATGTTTGTGAGATGACGCCACAAATCTGGAGTTTAGTTTTCGTCTGTTTTGATGAATTTCTTTCACCTTTTTTTGATGACCAGGTACCGGAAAGCGAGGCGCCCCACGAGGCTCAGCTGACCACCGTCAGGACGGAGGAGACCGAGAAGCTCAGCAGTTAGACCTCCGAGCTCCAGCGTGGAGCCTCCAGAATGAGCCGGATCCCCCTCATGTCCGCCTAAATGTCTGCGCCTGAAAGGAAAGAAAATCCGATTTTTTTGGGCTAAAACTTTAGATTACAACCAAAAACGAAAATAGGCAGTTTACAGAGCAAGTAGCAATAGATTCAAATTGTAAGTCTACATTTAAATCTTCATTTAAACTCAGGAATAGAAATTTATGGTGTTTCAACAACAATAAATACAAAAATTGTGTTGCCTTTCGAGTAAAACCAAAACTGTAAACTGTTCTTGCCTAAATACTGTCCATCCAAAAATAAAAATAAAAAAGATACTTTTTACACTTTCATACCAACAGAGACGTACATTAATACGGTAAACTGGAAATGAACTTTAGAGACACCGAAAATTACAAATTTTGGTCTAAAACCTTCAGTCAATTGTCCTCTTTGCTGTCCATCAGGGGGCGCTACAGAGCTCAGCCTGACTATCAAAACAGGCCAAAGATGCAGAAAAAGACGAAAGAAAAAAGAAAAATCAAACCTGGGCCCTAAATGGTCTTTATTCAAGAGAAAAGCTCTTCAGGCAGAATGAATTTAATTCCACGTAGAGCATCTGAAAACCAGTTTGGGGTTCCGTTTTTATTTGCTTGTGAATCTAAACCTGATTATTTAGAAAACAGATCTTTTCTGCTCTGTTCATGTTTTTTATTTTGTTGGAAAATTTCTTTTAATTGGCTTAAATTAAATGTGACAAATCATTTACTGATGGAATTGTTTTATTAGGTAAATTCTTTAAATATGTTGTTCAAATATAATTTGGAAATCAAAACAAAATCCTCTTTTGTAATCTAGTTATTACATGTCCCAACCTAACAATACTAATACTAATAATTTATACTTTTGTGCCTTTCAAACCCCTCGGACAGAATCTTCAGAACCTTTTTTTCTTCTCTGTTGTGTTTCACCTGTGTGTTCTTGCCCCGCCCTCCTGTGTTTCACCTGTGTGTTCTTGCCCCGCCCTCCTGTGTTTCACCTGTGTGTTCTTGCCCCGCCCTCCTGTGTTTCACCTGTGTGTTCTTGCCCCGCCCTCCTGTGTTTCACCTGTTTTCTAACACATCTTTGACGTTCTTGTTTTCTATATTTTCCTGAAGCTCCAGATTTGTCCCAGAATGTCACTAACCCAATTTATTATGTTAAATCTCTTCAGGTGTTAAAGTTCAGGATAAGTCAACAACCCTTCAGCACAGATTAATGTGTGTGTGCCCCCCCACACACACACTCACGGCCCCTGCGGGCTCATGGGGCCTCCTCGGACCCCTCCCCCTGTCCCCAGCGGCGCTGCCCGGTTTGGTGGCGGTACCTCTGCGTGAACGGGTGCTGCAGCCTTTTCCCAGGAAGGATCAGTCAGGTGGGCAGCTGTTCCCTCAATAGCTCCTCCTGAAGAGCCTAATTGAGCTTCGCCAGGCTAATTAAATCGCAGCCACAAATAATCACGATTATGATAATCATGCCTTTGTCTCAGACGCTGCTCCGGCTGCTCGTACCTGCGGCTGCCGGCGGTAGCAGAGTCCTATACGCTCCAAACTGACTAGCAGATTCTTCGAAGCGCTAAAGCTAACGGTAAAGTTCTACACTCTGGTAAAGCTAACGTAGCAAAAAGGCAGCCAACTGTTTTGTTCTGTGTAGCGTTCAGGCAGCGCTAAGATGGTGAGTGTGAGCTGGATCACGTGTCGGAATGTGTCGCTCCTTTAGAACAACCTGACGCGTAGATCCCAAAGGTCAAGGTTCACCGGCGACCTCATCACCTGACTTTCACAGTGGCCCTTGAGAGGCTGCGGCGCTGCTTGTGCGTCAGCGGCTGCCCAATATAAGGGGCTCCCTCAGGCCCCGCAGGTCCCCCCGGGACCCCTCAGCCGGCTCTAAAGGCCCCAGCGGGGCAAAAATGATCTGTGAGGTTTTCAGGTTCCAGGCTAATCTGAGCCCGGCTTGGTGGGAAGATCCCAGCCTCCGCCCAGCGTTGGGGTGGCGCAAACTGTCATTTAGGAACCAACCAGAGCGTTTGTCTGGAGCTTTGACATGAGCGACTTCACGTCCCAGATGTGTGGAGAACTTCTGAGGAGAACTTAAGCTCTTGATGTAAATCTCTGCGTTGGTTGTCGACAGCGACGAGGGCTTGATTGCGTAATTACTGGGCGTGCTTCCGTTTGGCTGAGATCCTCAGAAACGTCCTGATGGTGCTCCGATAAATGTCAGCTGCAGCATCTGCAGGCGTCTCCTCAGAGGTCATTTAGCCCAGTGGGACCCAGCCTCAGCCTCAACCAGGCCACCTGCTGGGAGGCGCTGACTGATGCCAGCGGGGCCGGGGCCGGCGGCGGGGGCAGGAAGCTGTTCAGCTGGAGAGGCTGCTGCCTCTTGACTGAGGGCTCTGGGGCTCCATCAGCGAGCGGGGGGGCACTTGAATGTCCCCCTGAAAAATGGCCGTCAGTTGGAGCGGCCTTCGGGCTCCGGCCTCCTTCAGGTCGACGGTGGCGGCAAATCCTCCGTGTGATACCTCCGCGTTGCTGCACGCTTGTTAGCAAAGACTGCTTGAGCAGCCAAATGCACTGAAGGCTAATGCTAACTAGCATGGCATTAGCGTGACCTGCCAAGCGGGACCAGCGCAGATGAATTGCGGCTCCTCAGAACTCTGCAGAAACACCTTCAGGTTCTACCTGACAACGACTCCAGCTGGAGGGTTTGGGCTTCGTGACCGCTGAGACAGCGGGGCCACACTCGGGGCCTCAAATCCCAGAGCGCCAGCGAGGTCCCCTGGCTGAGCTAACAAGGTCCCCCACCGGAGCCATTAGACCAGCAAAAACCAACAAAGGAAGTTATTACACACCCCTTATGAAAGACACCAGGGGTCAAAGGGGGCCAGGCTGGACACCACCAGAACAAAAGCTCATTGACCCCCCACCCCCCCACCCCTCCATCAGCACCACTCGTCTCTTCACCCTAACCCTCCCGCCGGCCCCTGAACCTGCCCCGTCCACCGCCTGCCTGCGTGCGTGACTCCAGGGGCCGGCGGAGGTCAGAAGAGGTCGGGGGCTCAATGGCCTCTTAATTGAGTGAGTGAATGGCTCAGCGGGGCCCCCTAGTGGGGGGGGGGCTAGCTGGAGGAACGCAGGACCCGCTAGCTCTGAATTCCTGACGCTTTATCAAAACTCCAACGATAAACTGATGACTGATCACCGCTGAAGGCCTGGAGGAGGGCGGTTTGGGTACCACTCCTCCGTCTCCAGGCTCAGCGGCACTTCTGAACATTCAGACGGAGGACGGGAACGTTGGTGTCTCCGTCTCCGTCTCCTGTCCCTCATCTGGACGGTTTTTTAACTGCGAAAGACTGAAATCGAATCTGAAACTCTGACCCTAACCCTAACCCTCTTCCTCAAGGGGAACGAGGAGTTCCATCCTCCGTTTTACGGCCAGAACGTGACCTCATCCTCAGGGCAAGAACGTCGGAAAAGACGGCAAACGATAAGAGACAGAAGCAAAGAAGAAAGAGAAGCCCCGGATCCGATACAATCAGGAGAGACGGCAAGTGGAATAAGGTTGGGGGGGGGGGGGGGGCAGGCCATGGGTGCGAGGAAGAGAGGGATGAAAAGACAGCAGAGGGAAAGAAAGGAAGAAAGGAAGATGCAACATGCTGGCGGTGGGCACGCCGATGGGAATTTAGCCCCCGTGTTCTCCCCACAACCCCTCCTAACCTCCCCTTTCTCCGGAGCGCCACAAACCCGCTTTGTGCTCCTCCAGAGAAAAACCTTCATCGGACGCCAGTTTGCATAAAAGCAACAAGCAACAACACTTTTCCCTCGGCCGGGCAGCAGGGCCAGGCCCCGCCCCTCCCAGCGCCACAATTCTTCTTGTCCACAGGCGCATACGTGCAGGATGACATGACGATGAATGTGCACTTTTATGATTCCACACACACACACACACACACAGAGGAGCCTCACATGTCCCCTTTTTTCATCGTAATTAAAACAGGAGGCGCTCACACAATACGCCTTTGTCTTAGGACACGGCAGGAGGGGGCGGAGCCAGGGGCCTCTGCATATTAATTAGGAGGCTACGTGTGAAAGCCAATCAGGCGTGTCCACCAGATGACACGCTGGGACAAATATGGGACTACTTTCTCAGGCGCTCTCCCACGGTGGCGCAGGGATACTGGCAGGGCGCGCTGCCACTTCCGGCCATGGCGCGCCGCCAGCGGGTGGGAATGAGCAGCAGCGGCTGCAGGTCGAATTAGCGGCGCCATCAAAGCGGGAGGCAGCAGGGAGGCGGGGCGGCTGGACGACCCACCAGCAGGTGGCGACCTGGAGTCGACGAGCGCTCAGCCTTTTGTTTAGCTGGTTAGCGGCGGCGGCGTGAACGCGGAGCTGACCGGTCACCTGGACCTAAACCGGATGAGTGAAGACCTCGGACAGGTCCAACCGGTCTCCCTGACAACGGGAAGGTTGATGCTCATTCCAAGCTTGGGTTATCAGTAACCCCCCCCCCCTCGCTTCCAGTCATTCAGAGAACAAATCAGGTGTTATAAATCAGCTGCAGGCGAGCGAGCGAGGCGGCGAGGGCCCAGGGGGCCAGCGGAGACCAGCGGCCTCGGGGCCACCCAGCCGTCCTGACGTGGGCCGTCCCGGCGTCTTTGAGGTTTGTACCCGATTTCCTCACAAGCTCCTTTTCATCCCTCCTCCTCTGCATCGCCTGAATTTGTCCTCTTGGGCTAATCTCTCCCGCTCCTTCTCCCCCCCCATCGTTGCCAGCTCCCGTCCTCTCCTCATTGTCCCCCGCCCCGCCGTCCTCTCCCCAGCGAGGGCACTTTGCGGCTCCTGTCCCTCCATCTCCGCTCTTGGCTCTGGCTTCTGAGCAGCCGTGCCAGTGTGTGGCGGAGGGAAGCTGTGTGTGAGCAAACGGGTGCCCACGCCTGCCCCCGGCGCCACAAAGGCGCCTTTCTTTGCCCATCAATGGCGTCCATTAAGAGCGAGCCCTCGGCCTCTGGAGGGGATGTGGAGCTTCCCAGGACGGCACACAGAGACGGCCATTAGGGACAGGAAGCCGGGGGCAGGGGCGTCCTGGGAGCGCCGCCAGGGTGCGCGGAGGGCATGAGGCGGCGATTGTCTTCTCAACCCCACCAACCCGCTAAAGGACACATTTATTCTGGGTCCACGCCACGCCTTGGACAGCAGTCACCAAACCTTAAACGCAGGTGTGACCTTTGACCCCAGGTGCTTCATCACCCCAACTGTGGGCTAACCTGAACCCCAGTCCAGGTGGGGACCGGCCACCGGACGTGCAGCCCTTCCTCAGATCCTCCAGCAGCAGGGTGGGGTTAGTGGCGGGGAGGGTGGGGCTGAGCAATGGGGAGCTCCTGGAGGTTCCCCCAGCCGTGCTGAGCATACCGACATAGAAAGAGCCCTCCAATCAGAGGAGAGCAGCAAAGACGCGTCCACCTTGGTCCCACCTGTCCCCATCAGCCTCGCTTTCACACCAGAAGCCCTGTGGAAGGTCCTCCACACCGGCTCAGAAGCACAGTCAGACCATATCTGGGTGCTAATGCTAACGCTGGGTGCTAATGCTCGTTTTCCTCAGAAGTGAATTGAGTGTTTTTTGGAATCTGATTGGTTAAAAACACGTCTGATGATGGTGAGATGTTAATCTGCTGTCAGGAGACTTTCTCTTTAATCAGCTCTTCATCTTGAGTCAGCCTGGTGGCGTCAGGCTGACCTGAAACCAAGAGCAGAACCAGCTCATCGAGTGAAGATCAGCTGATCAAGCCCACCAGAAACTGCTGCGTGTGAAGGAGGTCCCTGTTGTTTGATCCTTCGGACCTGAACGAGGGTCCGTAACCACGGCGACACCCCTCCGTTATCGAAGGAGACTGTCCCTGGGACATGGCCTCTGCCCGTTTGTTTGGTCCCGACTGGTTTTTCTGTTGCCCTAACCCTGGTTTTTGTTCTCTCCTCCAGGTTCTCCTGAGCTTCATCCCAGTCTTAACCGATCCCGATCAGCCGTTTCCTTGTGTGTTTCTGACCTGGTGGCGCCCCCCAGTGGTGAGTTTGACCCAGAAAGGGGACAAAGTGTCCCTGAAACGTCTGTGAGGGACACAAACCTTCAAAAGACACAAATCCAAGAAGAGGTGTGTTCACAGAACCTATCGCAGATAAGTTCTGCGGGTGTGAGGAGCTTCTTCCTCCTCTTCCTCTTCTTGTCTGCGCTGCTGCTTCCTCTCATTACTGCAGGAGGCGGAGGGAGGATTAAAATCAGGCTAATCTCCTCCTCCTCCTCTTCCTCTCCCTTCGTTCCTTTGGTGGAGCCTCCCGCAGCTGCCAGGTTGCTGTTCCACTTTCTTCAGAGAGAAAGAGGAGAAAATGAAAATGGCAGCTGTTTGTTTACGCGTTCCCACGACCGTGTGCCAATTAGGCCTGGTCATTCCGTCGGAAGGCTGTCCTCCCTGATTAGACACCCATCAGAGGATGAGGGGGGCGGAGGAGGGGCAGAAAGGAGAGAAAAGAGGGGGAAGAGAGGGGGCGCTTTTGTGTCTCATGATTATAAACGGGTTTGTTTCTAAAATAATTAAACCAAATTTATCCTAAAACACTGATAAAAAAACAGCGTTTGTTTACGGGCCTGATTTACTGAGTTCTGATTCCGTTTACCTTGATTTGGAATCCGACCAGATCTTTATGGTTTGTTTTGTTTTTGTTTGAGTTTTTTGTGCGTAAAGACGCAGCAAAGAGGCTCAGGATGGAATTCAGACAAAAAAGGGAATTATTCAGGAATAATTGTAGAGTCAGACTGAAATTTGACCCAGTTTATTTTTGGCCTAATTGAGTTTTATAGTCTTTGAAATCAGATGAAAAAAATACAACTAAAGTAATTAAAGTAAATGAAAATAAAAGTAAGCAAAAATCTGCAATGTTGGCATAAAAAAAATGTCTGCATTAAAAAAGCGAATTTGTAGTCCTAATAAAATATAATAATAATAATAATAATAATAATAATAATAATAATAATAATAATAATAAATAAATAAATAAATAAAAGCTTGTAAAAAATGTTTTTTTCTGAAATATTCCTTATACCTACAGCTCATTTACAGGCTGCTAGATGTTTGATAAAAGCACCACGAACTTTCGACAAAATTCTGGTTTCTGGCGTTAAAACTGCTCCTTCTTTGACTGACAGCTGTCTAAACCAATCAGAGAGCAGAATGATGCTGTCAGCTGCTCCTCATTGGTTCTAACAGCTTCTGACATTAAATATTTTTCAGAAAAAAATTAGAAATATATTTTCATATTATTGATTAAATGATAAAAGACATAAATCTGCTTGTTTGTGTTTTTTACTTGTGTTTGCTTTTTCTGAGAACGTTCCAGAGCTGAGGGCCAAACCAGGCTCTGACTGTCAGCCTGTGGAGGCCCCAGACTTTCTCCAGGGCCCCTGAGGAGACTGGCTGCAGAGCTGCTGCCCCTCGAATGAGCCCGACCCCACAGCTCCTCCAGAGAAGGTGTGTGTGTGTGTGTGTGTGTGTGTGTGTGTGTGTGTGTGTGTGTGTGTGTGTGTGTGTGTGTGAGCCAACCTGTCTCAGGCTAACACCTCCAGCAGGTTCCTCCCTGCAGTGACGCTGAGACGTTGGGGATGACGTTAGCATGAGAAAGCACCTCCAGGTCGCTGCACTTCCTTGACCTCTGACCTCCCCTTTGTGCCACCCAGACAGCAAATTGCTGTGGCGGCGGCGGCAGGTTCTGTGGCTGCCTGATGGCAGCTCCGCCCCCCCAGGAGCTGTGGGTGGGTGTCAGCGGAGCAGGCCTTCCAAGTGGATTCCCAAACACCCCCTCGGCCACACGCTCCCACAGCCGCCAGCGGCCGGGTGGAGGACTCCGGCGGGGCCCTTCTTTGCACCCTCACCCGCCTCGCCCCCTCCTCTTGTCTGAGTTTTAATGAAGAGGGGGCGCCCGTGGAAGCGGCGTGATTAGCCTTCCCAGATCTGCATGTGTCTGTGTGTGGCGTCCGAGGCCTAATCCCACAGAGCTGCGTCGGGATGGGAAGCATACGCGGGTTGTTGCGGGCGCATCGCTTTCACAGCCACATCAATGGCGTCTCTGTCCCGCCATCAAAGCTTGGGGACGTCTTTGTGCGTGCTGCTGGTACCGTCTGATAATCCCTGCCGCCGTCCCGTTTGAGTTCTCAGCAGCCGGCTTGAAGGCTGTTTATGGCTGAAACGATTCTGGACATTGAACCCGGAGCCTTCGCTCCAGACCTGCTGAGTCGCCGTTTTGGAGATAATTACTGGTGCTGGTGGTGATGTCAGCAACAGGCCGGTCATCACTCTATCAGTCATCATTTCTTTTGGCTAAAATACACACACACACACATCGCCATGGCGACTGGAATCCGTCTCCAGGACGGTGACATCACATGTGGAGCTGTTGGAGTGTATCCGTGGGCCCAGGGCCGACTGGGTCCGGTTCCTGTCCTCCTCTTGACCAGTCCATCAGCTCCGCTCTTCCACAACATCACCACAAGTTTGGTGTGTGGAGGTGGGACGGGCGGGGACGTTCAGGTTCTGTCCTGGGCTGGGACGGAGACGCGGTGGGCGCGTCGGGAGCTTCTGAGCTCTGCTCCGCTCTGAGTGTCTCTAATCACCAACACTTACTCCTGATTGCTCATTGTCCTGGGCAGCAGCGCAGCCGGCTGTAGGAGGCCATTAGGACCAGCGCCCTCCTTCCTGGGGACAGTCAGCCACACAGGCAGAGGTCAAGTGAGGAGCGCCGCCCTCCGTCCTCCGAGGGCTGGACTCCCCCCGGGGCCATCTGAGGCTGGACCTCAGCGGGCCCTTCGCCCCCGGAGGTCCGCCTCCCTTTGTGTGTTCAGCCTCCATAAGTTTGGGCGGTAATGGCGCAGTCGGAGTAAATGGTTGCCATGACTCCCGCTGGAAAATGTCACTTAGGGCGCGGCAGCGTGTTTCTGCTGATTTGAAGAGAAGCTGCAGCGTGTGGTGACCTTGGGGGTGACCTCGGGTCCCCGTTACGCTCCCTCGCTCCGGGCGCTAAGTGGATGCTTTTATGCAGACAAGCTGACACCTGTGGGAGCAGCAACAGGAAGGCGTCCTCCTAATGAAGCCATCCTCAGGCGTGGCCCCGCCCACACCGGCAGCCTGTTCCACCGTCCATGAGCTCCTCCATCAGCCCAGCAGAAGCACTCGGCGTTCCGCGACGGCGTTCTGACACGGTTTTGTACGGAACCGTTTTGTACTTGATGATGTCCCTGATCGGTGTTGTTGTCTGAATTTCCAGGCTGATCCTGAGATTCACCACATGTCTCACCTGAGGGTCCCTGGCCTGGTTGGAGGTGTGACAGGTAGGGAAACACCTGGAACTGTAGCTGAGCAGCGAAAGGAAAAGGTTGAAGGAAAAACCTTCGGCTGCATTTGACCTCAAATTAAAACCCCCCTGAGTTAACTGAGGGGAGGAACCAGCGGAAATCATCACCAACCACTGCTTGAGCCTCGCAGCTGCAGTGTGATTTCTGGCCACTAGAGGCCTCCAGATCTCACACAGCAGCAGATGGAGACTTTCCAACTCTGGATTTGGTTTTATTCTGGGTTGAGTGGAAATTCTGCTTCCAGGATAAAATTAAAATGTCCAACCCAAGCGGTTAGGTTAGGTTAAACTTCAGTCATCCTGAATTAGGGAAATTTACAGGAGCGACACAAATGTGTGAAAATCCACTACAGACTTTTAAAAAAGCAGAATTTCTTCAACAAATGGATGAAAACACAAGATTTTTATTCATGGTCTCATAAATGTTCCAATCAAATATAATAAAGACGTTACAGCTGAAGGAACTGGTGCAGAAACAAGTGTGTGAACCGACTAGGCTCACACACACACACACACACACACACACACACACACACACTAAGCTGTGGTGTAATCCAATCAGAGATCCTGAATGAAAAAGGGCGGAGGAGAGCATGTGGATTAAGGTGCAGAACAGCTGATCTCAAGGGATCAGCGGACCCAGTCCTGCAGGACCAAGGCCTCGTCCCAGGTGGCCCCCGGGGCCCCTCGGGGCTCCTGCGCTGGTTCTTTCCTGGTGGTGGTTCTCATGCTACCGTCTCATCAGGGGCCCAGTCACACCAGTTCCAGCAGGTCTGGTGAACCAGACAGAACCAGTTACTGACTCAGATAAGATACTGATCAGGAAGAGGAACCTGCAAAGGTTCTTGACTCCACTGGAAACACAAATGTTTAATGTTGAGTTTGTTTCTAAAAAATGCTGAGAAATTAGAATGAAACAATACAAAAACACATCAAAGGTTGCTGGTTTCTTGGTTGGATGTTTTTTGACATAAAGAAAGAAAGAAATTCCAAAGTGGTTTAATAGTGAGCTCATCAGGCCAGTTAGAGGGTCTAATAACGCTAACGTAACGCTAATCCATGTGTGTGTGTGTGTGTGTGTGTGTGCAGCCCTTCACATCTTCTGATTTTCTCTTTACGTTAAACTCACCAATCCATATATGCAATGCTAGTTGCCAAGGCAACCAGGAGCTAGCATAAAAACTGTGGGAGATGTGGAACATGGTGTAAACTGACACCGTGTGTGTGTGTGTGTGTGTGTGTGTGTGTGCGCTCACAGTGTTCGCTCTCAGCGTCCTTCATTTGAGAGCCACTGCGAGGTGCTGGCATGCGGAGGGGTCAAAGGTCACCCTGGGGTCTGCGGAGGTTCACTTCCTCCCCGGCGACCCTCAATTGTGAGGTCAAAGAAGCGGCGAGGGCAGGTCAGCTTAGGGGTTTTATGGCCCTGACCTCTGACCCCTGCTGGTGGAAAACAAACGTGCTTTTCCACCCTGACAGGTTGTGGTGACCCGGCCCGGTGCCTCGTTGGGAGGAACCAGGAACCTTCAGCGCCGTGGGCCTGGAGACCCCTCACGACCCCTGGGAGCCGCCCAGCGCACACCAACCCGCCCTCCTGCGTCTCCGCCACCATGAGGACGTGACGGCGGCTCAGGTCGGCCGTCGGAGGAAACGCAGATCCGGGGGTGAGTCTCGCCGCGGCGGGGGTGGGGCGGGGGCGGGGCCAGCCTATGACAGGCGCTGACAGTGGCCTTGAACTTGAACCCCTGAGGTACACTTGACCTTAGCTCTGTTCCCGTGCTCCTCGCCTCCCCTGGTGTCGGCGGTGGCGGCACGGCCTTTGTTTAGCTGTCCACGTTAACTTCTTATGTCCCCTCCCTCCGCCCTCCTCCACCTCCTTCAGCCGTCCCCAAACTCCACCCATCTGCCTCTTAGAAAACACCACAGTGGGATTTCTGTTTCCCAGAATGCTAATCTGAGCGGCGTGGGGGATGGGGGCAGATTTATTCTTTTATTTTGGAGACTCGCTGCTGGAAGGTTTTGGTCCTGGATTCAGCGATCCAAATCTTAGAATTGGATCCTAACCCTAAACTCTCCCCCAGCAGCTCCAATAACTGGTGTCGTTCGGTTCTACAGGCCCCTAAATCCACATTTCAGTTCCAGTCCCTGTTCCGCAGCCACGGCCCCCCAGCGGGAAACTGGAGAACAGAAGTTCCTGTTGGTCCGTTTTCAGGTTGAGGAAACTTTAACCCACAAAGAAGGTGAATTTTGGATTCCAGCAATAAGTTTGTGTTTTTTGACAGATTCCAGAGACCAGATGGTTCATCAGGCCACCAACAGATGAGCTATGTCACAATACTTTCATACTGACACAAAGAGGAGGAGAAGGAGGAGGAGGAGGAGGGGAGAAGGATGGAGAGGAGGAGGAGAGAAGGATGAGAGGAGGAGGAGGACAAGTGGAGCTGAGTGATTTAATCTGCTAATTTTTCTCTGGTCTTTTGGTTGTTGACAGGCAAGTGTAATGGTCCTTCAAGTAATGGAATCAGCCACTCATGTCACACACACACACACACACACACACACACACACACACACACACACACACACACACTCACTCACACACACACACACGCACATGCAGTGAGAGCAGGATAAAGCATGCCTCTTTTGCATATGAATGACGTGACTGTAAAGTTTTTGTGGAGAGGTTTGGGTGCACAGAGGGTGTGTGTGTGTGTGTGTGTGTGTGTGTGTGTGAATGGGAAACATTTGTCAAATCACTTCCCGCTTCAGTCACCCTGCCAGGCCAAACTACTTGACATTCCATGACAGAGCTCTGTCGCCTTCATGAAAAGCATCCTGAGCCGCTAACGGCGCTAGCGCCGCTAACGCTGAGTTTTGTTACGTTTACTCCACAAAGACAGGAAGCATCTACAACATGATTCCCTGAAACTAGTTCCAGTGTTTTGTTTTATCCTTTTCATTTTTTAAGGTCATTCCTTTAAATTAATCACTAAAATGTAAATTTCTTGTTTCATTTCTCTGCTGAAAGAACTACGACCCTGATCCATCTTAAACAGCTCAAAACCTTTTAAAAGCTTTGAACGAACTGAGGATGACATCAGTTTATCAAAAGTTGGATTCCATCTTTCCTGAACATTCAGAGCCAAGGTCAGGTCTGGAAGACTAAAAGATTTGAGTCGCAGTGTTTCGGCCCCCGGTCGCAGCCCCGGGGGGCCCGGCACAAAACAGGCAGATTTGAACGAACGCCTGCTGTTTCTTGACCACACTCAGAGCCAAACACACACACGTTTCCTGTCATGGTGACCGTTCTCCGGGCTGGTAGAGAAGGGCCTGCCGGGAGCACATTCCTGCATACAGATCATCATTTCCAGGGAAAAAACCTGTGAAAGGAGCATCTGAGCACCAAAACCTTGGACGTGCACCAAAACCCACCGTTTCCCACACAGCCCCCCCGCTGCTGCCTGTTGTCTACACGCCCATCAAACCGTTGGGCATCACTCTTAAACCCGAACCCGTTTCAGCCGCATCGACGGCGCTGCGCCGCCATCTTGGATTTCATCCTCGCGCAGGGCCAACAAAGGCGAGCGGCCATTTTGTGCTTTGTGCCAAAGGGAAGCCGTGTCCTCCGTCGATAAAAGCCCCGTTGGCCTTTTTCAAATCTTGACGCAGCTATAAAACACTCGCCGTTTGTCTGCCGTCAGTCGCTCTGGTGCCTTTGGCACCGACACCCGGTTTTATTCGACTCTTAGCGTGTTTTTGAAGCGACTTTGCCCTTGGCAGCATGACAGGAATCAGATAATGGGGGCCGTGGCACCTTGGAGAAACACCGAGGCCACGGTCTCCTGGTACAGGGGACACGGTGATACCAGAAGGCTGCTGCTCTACAGGCGAAAAACGGCTGCCTGGACTCATCGCCGCTCATCTGAGCGCTGGGCGCCGCCATGAGCACGAGGCGAGCGACACCGTCCGCCGGGAGTCGCCTCGGCAACAAAAATACCTCCGTCAGTGAATTACAGGAGACTTTAGAAATGTTGGGATGGATAAAGGGAGCCATGTGATGCACCTGTACCGTTAAAGCTTTTGCTTGCTTTACAGTGAGTTTACCCTCGTTTACATGACAACGCCAATGAATTATGGGGGGTGGGGGGGGGGTGCATGCCGGCGTGTTGCCACGTGATGTCGGACAGCGGCGAAGGGTGAAAGCTGCAGGCCGTTGTCCCTGCGCTAACGGCGGCGGAGGCCAAAAGATCGCAGCACAGAGCTTCACTGGTGTTTAGCTGCCTGTCAGAGGCAACGTTTCACCCTCCGGAGATACCACCGCTGCCAGAAAAAATACACTAGCAATAAGCTAATACAGCCAAATATCCAAGAAAAGCTTATTTTCTTATTAGTTTATTTTTAATAACGTACTCCTGTTTCTCTTTTATTATTTACTGGCAGCGATTCCGACACGGGCAGACAAATCCCACAAAGACCTTTAGCCAGGTTGGTTCCAGTGTAAACCTTTATTAGCGTCACACACAGTTTATCCAGGCACACGCGGTGAACACACATCTGCTCACACTGGAGCACATCTGTTTGATCTGCACTCAGAAAGGGAAGGAAGAAGAGTGCAACAATTTCATTATTTTAGACCACAATTTATGGTTTTAATGCCTCTGGACTGATATTAGAGGAAGGACTTTTTTTCCAAAAGATTAAAAACATAATTTCAAGCTTATCCAGGCAGATAAGTAATTGTCTTGAGCGCTGGGATGTGCATGATTATCAAAAGAATACATTTTCTAAATTAGGCCAAGATAAATCTCCCTTGAATCAATTGCAAAAGAGCTGCAGACTCAGATTGTTTAAAGTCATATTTAAAAGATTTGCATAGATTATCAGTCATAATAAAAAAAATGGCCACTTTCCAAAAATTAATATAAAATGAATTAGCTTGATATTACTTGCTTTATTGAGTGTGTGTGTGTGTGTGTGTGTGTGTGTTGTTAATGCTGAGGACAGGAAATTAAGACAGCATTTGGACCAGGCGTATTTGTCACGTCTCACCTGGACGACATCCGCTTGCAGCCGTGCAGGTTCAGGCTGCCGGGACGCACGTGGACGCACGTGCATGTGTGTGTCTGAACACACACCGCAGAGCCGCAACTCTGCTGCAGCCACACATTCAAAACACACACGTGTGTGTCAGGTTGTCAGGTTGAAGCAGTTGCATAGAGTTTAAAGGCGACAGCTCAGTCCTTCGCCACTGTGTCAGCTGACACGTGGAGCCGTCCAATCGCAGTGCAGAATAATTCGCTGCTGCCGTGGGTCTCACATTCACACGTCTGGAGTTCGAGCACCTAGAGCCAAACAGAAGCCCCACCGAGGCTGGGCCACGCCTCCACATCACACTCAGAAGATGTCTTCGGGACCAGTTTGGCACCAGTTTGGAACCAGTTTGTCCACAGTCTTCATCTCTGCTCCTGTTCTGCCTCAGTCCAGGTTGGCGCCGCAAAGCCGACCCAGAGCGGCAGCGGGTTCGTTTCCCCGGCCGGGACGTCGCCTGCAGGCAGAGAGTCGTTGGTGAAAGGTCAGCTGGAAAAACAAGTAACGACTTCATTGTTTGTGTCCTAAAGCAGGTTAGCAGCAGCTTAGCAGGAGCCTGGTACACGAGCCGCTAATGCAAAGAGGACGCATGTGATGCACGCTAAGCTAGACCAACTTCCCCCCCCCCAACACACACACATCTTTTTTCATCACATTTTCCAGCAGCTCAGACGTGAAACTTCAAATCTTGCAGCAGGTCAGCGAGTGTGCAGAGAACACAAAGGCTTTGTAGCTGAAAAACCACAAACCGCAACTCTGATTAGCATCATCTGAGCTATTAGCCAGTGTCACATAAACAGATGGCATTTACACTAGGAAGAGGAATGGCTGGGTGGTGGGTGGGCGGGGCCGTTTGGGGTATTTGAGTCACTTTGAGTTATGGGCATCAGGCTCCTGTTTTGTGTGGAAAACTACAGTCAACGAGCTTGTTAATGGTGAATTTACAGTCCCAGCAGGGGGCCCAATAAAAGCAGGGGATGGAGAGGATGGAGAGAGGAGAGCGAAGGAGTTTGCTGTGTGAGCGATGGCGGGGAAGGGGGGCGCTGAAGAAAAGAGACGGAAAAGTGGAAGACGCTTGTAATTAAGAATCTGAAAGAGCGTGAGAGGCGCACACACCGCCCAAAGCAAACTTTCAGCCAGGACCCCCTCCCCTCCCTACTCTTCACTCCCCCCCCCCCGGATGAATGGTTATCCCGGTGCTGCGTCCCGTCTAGCGGCTCCTCTCTCCCCCACCTCCTGCTCCTGAAAAGGAAGGCGAGTTGAGCAAACAGTCGGGCTGTCAGCTCAATAGGAGGTCTGGCCGTGAACCTCGGGTCCTTCCCAGGCCCCCTGCCTCACTTTCATGTGGGTGGGGCAGCGGTGACGGCTGGGGAGACAAGAGGGAGGTGGGGGATGGGATGCAGCCAGACTTTTGGGGGGGCCCAACATGCCAGTGTGGAGGGGAGCCTGCCTCAGAGGTTCCCAAGACTGGTGCCCTGGCTCTGTCGGTGGGGGCAGGGTGCCCCAGCTGCCTACTAACCAACCCCCACCCCCACCCTCGCGCTCTTTGCACCACTCGGTCTGGACAGGAGGGGTGCTGGTGACGGGGGCATGTGTGTGCACCCCTGCCAACCCCCCTCTAACACCCCGGCCCCCCACACACACACACAGACCGAGACACAAGCTGCTGGCCGAACCACCCCCCACCTCCACCCCAGGATCCCCCATCATCTCGTTAGCCCACGCCAGCCTCTCTCCTCCGTCTACTGTTTGCTTTGTTTTGGGTTCTGCATAATTTACACAGTAAATTGCGAGCGGAGCTCAGTCCACCACCTGTTTGGAGGCCAGGCGGAGCTTCTTCTGCCGGCGACACTTAAAGCTGCACTTCTGCAGGAGGCCCAGCGACGCGTCGGCGCCGTCCAACGTGTGACCCACGGAGCAGGTCCCTCTGAGGGGTCCATCCTCACTGTCCTGTCTTGACCCAGGGAAGCTAGCATTAGCGTTGCCTCAGTGACCTCCGCGCCGCAGGCCTCAACGGGCTCTCTCGGTTACTTGTCGTCTGTGTGAACATCGCTCGGTGCTGAAGGAATAAGGCGGCACTATAACGAGCTCTACACTGGTGGACTGGTCAGAGGGCCGGGTCCAACAGGGGGCCCCTGAGAGGAGCCCGGAGGCCTTCCGGCTGCATGCCCAGGTTGCTTCTCTGGGACACCTCAGGGGCTCCTTCGGACCGGTGCTTCACCTGTGTTCTGGCCTTGGTTTGTCTCACCACCGGAGGGATTAACCCGCCCCAACCGGTCTGACGTGGTCTGGGGCCCCTGCAGGGACGGTGGAGCGGCGGTTTTGGCGCTTCCTCCCGTAGTGAACAGAAACATGTCTTTAAAAGGATCCTAATCCTTCAGTTCTAAACGAGCTGCTCGTCAGGCTCGACGCTCCAAAATGGCAGCAGGGCCATGTTGGGGGTGGGGCTTGTGTGAGGGTGGCACGGAAACAGTTAAGAAAAGATGGCGCCGACGGAGACAGATGCCCGCTGAAAAGAGCCAAGCGATTTCATGTGAACGCAACGTAGAAAACCAAGCCCCGCCCACAAACGCTCACCCTCCCGCTGTCAGTCAGCCGCATCCTGGAAATGGTGCAATTAACAAAACATCAAAGGTGATTAATGGAGGCGGAGAAGGTGGATGGCGACGGCGGGGTGGGTGTGTTACCTGGGCCGTCCTGGCGCGTCCATTTCGTGCCGGCGTTTCTCTAAGATGGTGGTGGAGCTGCCGCACAGCTAAAGGAGGGCAGAGTGCTAGCGAAGCAGCCGAGGAGGAAGGAGGAGGCGAAGCAGGAGAGGGTGAGCAGAGAGGGAGGGCAGAATCAACAGCAACCCCTCCTCCTCCTCCTTCTTCCTCTTCTTCTTCTTCAGTCTTCTCTTCACTAGCTTTTCTTCTGTGGTGTGGTGGTGTTGGTGAAGCCTGCCAAGAAACCAGGGACATCAGAATGGGAGAGGGAAAAGGTTTAAAAACATGGCTGATCCACCAAAACCAAGAGCACACACACACACACACACGCACACACACACACACACACACACACACACACACACACACACACACCTTTTCATGTCTGTTCTCATGGTACAGTCTGCCCCGAGCATGCAAATGACTTTCATTATGCAAATACATGCAAATCAGATCCAACCATCTGAGAATCAAGGGTGGGAACGGAAAAAAACCCTCGACACACAGACGGAATGAAAGAAGCCAGGAGAAAAGGGGACAAAATCCTTTTGAGTGGCAGGAGGCGCTAACTTAGGTAAATGCTCTGTGGACAAAAACAGTTGCACAATTGAACAAACACGATTACCTTTTTGTTTGCTCTGTCTTAATCTATTTCACTCCATTTGCATACATCCTTGTCGTTTTCCCCTCGTTCTCTGACGCCGCTGTTTTTTTTTTCCAGAAACGCTCTCCAAATGTAAACACCACATCGCTTCTGTTCAAGGACGCGGACGTGGCTCTGCGCTGCTTCCGCCGTGCAGCTAGCCACCGACTCCACATGTTCAGCCATGTTAACAGCTGATAGCCACCACTTAAGCTAACCAAAATGTGACATTTTCGGTGCTGCCTGAGGCGTTGCCGTGCATTTCCATTCGCCTAAATTAGTCAAAGCCTGCTGGCATCGGCTCCGTTCTCCCAGCCAAGCTGTTTGTGTGCATTAGTGAAAAAATCGTGAGCACAACCAGCTTAGAGCCGGTCATTAGGAAGCTAAATGCTATTAGCGCCAGCTCAGACGGGCTCCTGCAGATATTAGGTGAAAGAGGTTGTAGTTAATTGGTTGAAATCAGCGTCTGCCTTCCACCAAACCCTTCCCTTAATTACCCACACCTGCCTGTGGCAAAACCTGCGATTGAAAAAGCAAAGTGGCACAATATTAGCACACTCAGTGTTTAGCAGGTGGACAACGTGCGTGCCACATTTAGCCACATGGTTCACGAACCCTTCTATTGACAGAAGCCAACAAAGCTGACTGATGGAGAACAGAGCAGGCTGTCTGGTTGGGCTAACGCTAAGCATCCTCCATTAGCCGGCGGAGGCGGGAGCCAGCCTTTGTCTGCCGGTGTCAGGAGGGGAAAGCTGCGTCTGAGGCTGGAATAAGGTGGTAAAAACAGGGGTGACTTGGAGTGTGAGAGAGTTGGGGCTAGCGAAGGGCTGCAGGGGTGGGGTACCGCTGAATGGTGGCAAACCTCTCCTAATTGGCACTTGACATTTTTTGCCACTGGCGCTGGAGTGGGCCAGCTTTCAAGGCCTCTCCGGGTTCTTGTTGGAAAAGTGCCTTATGCAAATACGGCCAATGGGCTCCATTGTGGAGCCTCTGATATTAACAGCTAATGCAACAATGAAATTGGGTGCTCACTCCGGACCGGTAGGTGTGTGAGAGGGAGCGAGACAATGCGGCGGGAGCTGCGGTCTTTGGTCTGAACCGGCCCTCCGTGCCATGCTTGGCCAAGTCATCTCAGCAGAAAGAGGCTTTTTCTCAGGCTCTGGCTAAAAGCTTTCTTCGGGACCCAAACAAACAGATGCAAGCGCTCCTCGGCTCTGGCTCTCAGAGCGCCTCTGTTTATCCTGCCGCTGAACCACTTGATTTCAAACACTGACAGGCAGAAACGGCTCCCCTCCATCCCTGAAAGATGTTTCCCCTCCTGAAACATCCAAATGTGCAAAAGCATTCCTGGCCTGGAGACTCCGCCTGATATTCCTTTCTTCCTCTTTGAGCAGAGCTCAGGACCTGAAGGTACCTGCACACACACACACACACACACACACACACACACACGTTTCCTCTTCATCTAAAGCCGCCAGCGAGCCACCGGGAACCTCGGCCCCGCCCACCAGTTAGCCAAACCGGGCCTCCTTTGTCTGGGCGGGACCGTGGCCGTCTGCAGCCTCCTCACATGCACGGGTTTGTCTTTGAGCACGTGGGGTGCGGCGGGCGCTCACACAGTCTGCCCGTCGGCTGCAGCCCAACAGTGAGGCCATTTTCCAAACCCTGTTGGTGTGTTTCATCCACAGAAAGAGGGGGAGAGAAAAGAGGGCAAAAATCGCTCCCGGCTCTATTCAGAGGAGCCTTCTGGCTGCTCGGACCCGGCGGGGCTGAAAGAGAGGCAAAAAGCCACATTGTCCCACAGTGACAAGTGGACTAGCTCTATTGACTGTCAGGGCTACTGTGGGGGGAGGGGGGTCCACAAAGGCTGCTCTTTCTGGTCCACACTCGGGTCGGACTCCGCTTGCTTAGTGCACGAGGCTGGACCATCCCACCAGCCTCCAGTCCTTTCCTGCTCCGTCTTTCACGAGCCTCCCTGGGACGGAGGGGGGAGCAGAGCCCCTGAGGGGACTCGTCTCTGGGCCGTCTCCAGACGGGCAGAGGTGGTTCTTCTCCTAGAAAACTACACACACTCTGTCCATGGTGACATGAGCCTGGCTCAGCAGATCCAGAACATCCGACTCCTGGGAGATGAGGCTTCCACGGAGACCACCTCTCCGGGTGTCACCTCCTGTCGGTGCTGCGGCTCCTCCAGACTCTGGAGCTCAGGGCTCATCTGGGGCCCTCGGATGTTGTGACAGCAACCCACCATGAGAAGGTGTGTTACGGTTGGAGTTCAGCTGCTAACCTTGTGCTCCTACAGCCAGGAGGCGTTGGGAACAATCCTGCCTGGCCCTTCTCAGCAGGAATGAGCCGCTAGCTTTGATGGGCAGAAAAGAAATCACACCTTCAATCAGCCATCAGAGGGCGTGAGGTTGGAGATCTGATTGACCAATTACTCCTCACCATGAGGCTGGTCAAAGAACCTTCAGGCTGGGATTGTTCTCCTTCCTCTGCTCATGGACCTCGTCACCGGGCACTTTCTGCTTGATTTCACCTGAGTACCCATCTTTTAACCCCCCACACACACACACACACACACACACACAAACACACACACACACACACACACACACACACACACGCAGGCACGCAGCAGCTTCCAGAGATCCTATCAGGCCTTTCCACATGGTAGCCCCTCGTGTAATGGAGGCTTTGCCACAGCTCATTCACAACCAAGCCAACTGTCACGTCAAAAAATGGCGAGGACCCTAAATCAAACATATTTTCATGCAAAGAGGAAGAAAAGAAAAGTGTGAGGGAGAGAGGAAAAATCCACAAGAGCCAACTCAACAGAATTGGCCTGAACCAACTTCTGGTCTCCTCTCTGGAGGTGCTGCTGGGAGCTGGGAGGCCGGATTAACTCGGAGGGAGCGTTCCTAATTCAGACAATCCCGTCCAGGACGGAACATATGTATAATTCATGGCCCCGTATGAGGCTCTTTGACATAAAAGGCCCACATTCTCCTCAAGTCGCAGGTTCCATTGAGACTTCTGTCTGCATCTGCCAGCGAACGGAGATCAGAGCCAAGGCCGAAGCGATTAGCTGGCTTGGTAAACGACTGGTGAACGTCGCGAGTTTTGCCTTTCAGCGCGGCCGTCGGTGCCGGGCCATGTGACGCCGGGGCTAAGCCACAGCATGTGGCCCCACACAGGGATCATGGGGCTTATTAGATTAGAAGCGATGCTGTGGCAGCGAGCGTAGCGCGGCGGGTCCCCGCCAGCGGCGTCCAAACACTCCACCCGTTCCACCCAGAAGGACAAACCTCCTACCTGCTCCTGCTCTCCGCGCTCCTCTGGCATCGTCATCCTCTTCTTGTGGCTTTTCTCTTGTCTTTTGGAGGAAGACGCTTTGGGCTCTTGATGCCTTTCCAGGAGCGTAATGGGATTCTTGTTACTTTCGGTTATCTAGCTTTATGAAGAATGTACATCACTCATACAGCTAGATAACCAAAGATAACAACCAACCCCGAAGGCTACCCATCCTCTCCGCCGCCAGGCCGACCTCTGACCTACGAGCAGAGAGCAGCGTTATTGGTTCTCTGCTTCTGGGGGTGCCACACACACGCTGCTCTTCCTGCTTCGCTCAACCTGCAGCACCACCTAAACGACCCCGCCCTCCACCTCACCAGGCTGCCACCTTGGCCCCGCCTCCTACTACTTCAGCCAATCGCCCGCAGAGTTTTCAACGGGCTTGGTCTTCACGTCGGGCTAGCCGGCAGTGAAGAAAACCCGAGCCGGTCCAAACCGGATCCGGCCCCAACCTTCCGTCTGCTCCAGCACCCATCAGCCAACCCGCTGATTGCCTCTGGGGGGGTGAGGGCTCCAAACACGGCCCCCCACCACGGCCTGAATGCAGTAGAAACGGAGGGATGAAAAGACTCGAGGTCACAGCACAGATCAGAAGCTTCGGGCGGATCTGCTCCACCGGCGCTCGGAGTTCTGTTCCAACGTGCAAAAGTAAGGACAGCGCGCACGTTCCGCTCTCACATGCTGTGAAGGCACACGGCCCTTCTAATTAAAGCTGCTCTGTGCCCAGATGCCCCCCCAGGAGGATGATGGACAGATGAGAGACAGACAGAGAGAGGGAGGGAGGGAGGGAGGGAGAGAGCCTTCTGCTGGCCTGGGCCTCCATCCTGCACCAGGACCAGAACCTGGGACGGTAGCGTGGATGCTAGCGAGCAGTTAACCCTGCTGGCTTTGTTCTCCCCAGGTTCCAGCACACAGCTGCACTCCTCCTTCTGAAGGTTTTTGGACCAGTGCCGTCCTTCGGAGGGCCGTGTGTCTTTGGTCCAGTCCGCCGGGACGAAACGAGCCACAGTTTGATGTCCAAAGCGACAACCCCGGCTGGAGCAGGCGGAAGGTTGCAAACACACGGTTGCTCCCGACAGAATTATGTTAGGATTATTAGTTTGGATTAACCTGTTTGGAAAAAAAAACAAATATCGAGATAAATGTTGTCTTCATAGAATCTGCAGCATGGAGACATTTTAAGGCCCCATAATACTCCGGTGGGTTTAAGGCTCACACATGTTTTATGTGATTTATTTTGGTTTTAAAATTCATCACTTATTCATCAGACATCAGCCTTTGAAATATTAACGTTTTAATTTCTGCAGCTGTGAGTTTTAGCATCAAATGTAATCTCACAATTCTGGCCCGTGTAAATAAATTCTAATTTCATGCAGGTTGCGCTTATTTCCCTCTTAAGCCCTGAAAAGGCTTTCTTACTTTCATTCGCTGCAGTTGTTTAATTCTAAAAAATTATTTCAATATTTGTTCTTTTTTTCAGGTGCGATCGGAGTGAAGAAAATGGTGGAACCTTGAACCGGACACGCGGCGGCCTGTTCAGCTCCAGAGATCAGGAGTTGGTTCGAGGCGCCGCTGTGACGTCAGTCCCCATCAAACTGATCATTGGCCCGGAACCTGCGTGACGTCATCGACCGCGGCGCCTCTAATTGGCAATAATTTATACGAAATTGCCGCGCTGATTAGCGAGCGATGAAGTTCTGTGGCAGCTTCTGATTGGCTGCGATCAGAACATCCAACACGAGCGGATTTGCGCTAAACGAGAGCAACTTTTACGCAGCGGCTCGACGCACGTTTGGGATTAAAGGCGATATTCTCTGGAGACATGAGGGGTGACAGGACGGGCCTGGTCTCACACACGCACGCACACACACACCCACACACACGCTGTCTGACTGAAGTTCTCGCCCTAAAGCTAAAACCCTCCTGTGTGTCCAGGGGTCCCTGGAAAAAAGACGGCATCCTTTTACTCCCGTCAGAAAACCGAGTTTCTACCCGTCAGATTAAAAAAAGAAAATAAAAACACGCGCATAATAATAATAATAATAATAATAATAATAATAATAATAATAATAATAAAAATATATAATAATAATAATAATAATAATAATAATCAATAATAATAATAATAATAATAATAATAATAATAATAATAACGCGAGCAGGTTGATCCGCGCCTGCTCTCAGTCCATCTTGTGATCGCCTTCAGCTCTGAGTCCAGCGGCTGATCCTGAATCTCGGTCCGGCTCCATCAGCCTGGTTCCTGGTTCCTGGTTCCTCCACCCACCTCTGCCCGTATCAGCAGGGGAACCTTTAAACAATCCAGGTTCCAAACCTGACTTCACCGCTGCGCGCACACTTTACCTCCCCGTCGGGCGCACACGTGTGTTCGGACAAAGGCCCGCACACGCGCGAGGACGTAAACGCGCTCCACCCTGGAACACGTGCACCACAGCAGTAATCCTCATCTCTCCTTCCAGAAACTCTGCTCCGTCTGCTTGTCCTTGGGGCCGGAGCCCCCTGGTGACCCCGCGGATGTGGCCTCCGTGGCGCCCCGTGGACGGCGCCTCGGACTCGGACACGATGCGTCACGGACAGACGCGGGAGTTCTGCCTCAGACCGGTAACAAGTTGCCATTTCTGCAGGTTTGTGGACGCGCACCCGTGACCTCCGACCAGGCCTGGACGCTCCTCGGTACCGAAGAAAAGAACCAAATAGCCCCACCGGAGCCAGAGCCGAGCATTCGGACTCCGCAGCGACGCGGATCAGCGGAGCTGCGTGTCAGCCCCACGGCTGCTGCTCGCAGATGCCACCGGCTCCGCTGCTCTCCGAGCTTCAACACGACGCCACGCAGAAACGCGCCGCCCGCATCCTCCCGCATCCTCCCGCATCCTCCCGCGTCCTCCCGCATCCTCCCGCGTCCTCCCGCGTCCTCCCGCGTCCTCCCGCGTCCTCCCGCGTCCTCCCGCGTCCTCCCGCCTCACCTGCCTCCTCACCCCTCCGGAAAAGCCAGTTTGCGCTGTCTATACTCACGCCGTCGTCTGCGGGTGACTGCGGCTCTGTGCGCTCCGGGCAGCCGAGGAGCAGCGAGCCGCTCGGGGGACGGAGAGCGAGTGAGCCGGCGGAGGCTGGAGCCGCGTCTTCATGGCTGCGGCCGTGACGTCTCCGGGCTCCGTCCATTCAGCTTCCCGGTGACGGGTTGTCCCCCACTTTTATTATCGTCCCCATTATTTCCCGGGGAGGTGGACCTCGCCCCCGCGCTCTCTCCCCCTCTCCCTCTCTCTCTCCCTCCCTCCTCCTCTCACGCACGCTCTCCTGTCCTCGCTCACATGCGGTGTGAAGTCCGAACGTGCGTGCACCCAGACCTGGAGCCCACCAGGACCCTCCCCCTTCTCGTCTCCACCCTCTGAAATATGGAAGCTGAAGTGGCGCTGAACCAACCAGAGTCCCGGACCTCTGACAGGGAGGCGCGTCCCCTGGCACCAAAGTGCGCGCGCGCACGCACGCACCCTGCATCCTCCCGGCCGCTCCGCGCCACCTGTGAGGTGACGGAGAGGCGTGGCTCCTGTGATCGGTGTGCGGGGTCCTGCTCTCCCGTGACACCCTGACGGGGCTGCGGCCGCGTGCGCTCATGCGCCTGGATCAAGTGCGCGTGTCCAGCGCTCCCATTGTCCCGCCTTTGATGGAGGAGTCCAGGAATGTGAGCAGGGGGGTGAAAGCGTGCAAATCAGCTTTTACTGTCACCGCCGAGCCCAGAAAGGAGGTCTGGGTCACCTGATTATCATCAGAATCAGAGCGCGAGGATAAAACTCTCCTTTGAATAAATTACTGCTTCAATAGGAGGCGCGACTGCCAAAGAGACAACTTAGTCAGAGCCCAGTTCGGTGTGTGTGCGTGTGCGTGCGTGCGTGCGCGCGCGCGTGTGTGTGTGTGTGTGTGTGTGTGTGTCTATCAATTTCCCGGCCTCTTCCTCCAGTCTGGACGCTCTCCTGCAGCTCAGCCTCTAAATGCAGCTACTGTTTCTCTGCCTGGTAGCCGCGGCCTCGCGCTCTGCTCGGCGGCGGCTAATGGGCCGAGGAGCGGCCACAAAGGGCTGGCCGCCCCGGCCTCCCCCGGCCTCCCCCGGCCTCCCCCGGCCTCCCCCGGCCGCCCCCTCTCCTGCTGCATGGGAACCCGTGCACCGGGGGGGACCAGGGCGCGCTCGCCATTGTGGTGGCACGTCCCAAGTTCATTAGCACCCATTGGGCCTTTTTTCTGCAGCATGGCGGGTAAAGACACACACACACACACACACACACACACACACACACACACACTGCAGAAGTGGTTTAGGCAGAGCTGCGACCATCCGATCAGTGTTAATTAGACAGAAACTTTATTAATCACGTGAATTTCACATTACTGCAACTATGGGATCTGCCGGCTCGCGGCGGTCGAAGCGGATCTGAGCTGTAATTACTACGGCTGGAAACCAGTGTGGGAGTTTCCAGGACTATGCCTTCAAAGCCCGCCGGGAGGAATCTGGTCGGCGACCAGGAATGAGAGGCCGGTCCGGGAAGAACCGAGCCGGATTCCTCCGAACCAGCCTCTCCTCATCCGGGTCCGAATCCTTTGATTTCATCTGTTCAATATTTGCGCGTCCAGTCAGCAACTGGTCCCTTCGTCAGCTTCCGCCCGCAGGTCCGAGCATCAGTGAGGACCAACCCTGAACTCGCTGATCATCCAGCTGCGTTCAGGCGTCAGATTAACGTTAATCTGCTGTGTTCACCATCAGGATTTTCTCGGTCTTTTTCAAAAATCCGTCATAATCCAGAAGTTTTGAGGAGGAGGAATCACATTTGATTCATCACTGTTATAAAAACATAAAGAATCCATTTTTAAGTTTTATTTTTTTGCTGTTTTACAAACACTCACAAACTCTTTTGTGTGTAAATTAACCTTTAACCTGAAACTGATTAAATGTTGACCACGTGACCCTTTGAGCAGGTGAGCCTGACGTCAGGTCTTCCTGTCGCTCTCTAACCCAGTACACCGTCCCAGTATCCCCAGTACCCCCAGTATCACCCAGTATCCCCAGTAGTCCCACAGTATCAGCTCAAAGCGTTAGATAGCCGCGGGCACAAAACATGCCCATATTGTCACACACACACACACACACACACACACACACACACACACACACACACACACACACACACGTACGATGCTTTTACTGATTTCTCTGGTTTCTCCTCAGGAATCGGATCGTCCTGGATCAGATTCATCCCTCCGCAACAGGAACACACACCTGAGATCCAGCAGCTCCAGAACCAGCAGCTCCAGAACCAGCAGCTCCAGAACCAGCAGCTCCAGCAGCAGCAGCACCATCAGCTCCAGCAGCTCCAGCTCCAGCAGCTCCAGAACCAGCAGCTCCAGCAGCACCAGCAGCTCCAGAACCAGCAGCTCGAGCCCAAAGCAGCTAAAAGCGCTCAGGTTTCGGTTCGGTGGCGAAGTTTCGGTTCAGCAGCGAGCACAACACAAAAACAGCATGGCGCAGTGAGTGAATCTCCCAGTGAGTCATTCCGGCTGTAATTAGAAACTGATATGCATAAATGCTAATTAGGAGGCGCTGCTGGCGGGAACCGCTGGGTTGATCTTTAGCTCGCTTGTATCAAATTATGGATTTTCACAGGCCCTGAGGAGTTTCACACACACACGACACACACACACACACACACACACACACACACACACACACTCACACACACACAGCACCGACTTGCTTTTGAAGGCAACAATTTTAGCCCCTTCGATTTTTGATGTTTAAACGGATGCTGATCTAATCGGGTCTGCTTTATTGATGAAGGTGATTCTGATATTTGGCTCGTGCGGGATAAGTCAGTGACCGCGTGCCCTCACCTTTTGCTCCGTGATTACGTCACAACACGTGAATAAGGTGCTCGTGACGCGTTAACGTAACCTGTCACTTGTTCTCAGCCATCATCATCATTATCTTCATCATCAGCGTCATCATCCGTGTGTGTGTGTGTGTGTGTGTGTGTGTGTGTGTGAGACATGAGTGACGCGCGTCGTGTCACTAATTGCGGCTCCGTCAACAAAGATGTTTGAAAATGTTTCCCCTAAAACTAGAAGTTAATTTAAATATAGAAGCACGTGACAAACGCCGATCCTTTAATTCTCCAGCACTGACTCGATCACACGCACGCGCAAGGTAGTTGTACTGAGAATGTGTGTGTGTGTGTGTGTGTGTGTGTGTGTGAAATATTTATATTTTAATCACAAAAACTGATCTGATTGAACGTCAGTGATGGATTTTGGTTTATTGTTTTTTAAGTATTTATTGCTTTTCTGCTCCAAACAGGATAAAAACGTTTGTTGTAAAATACACTCAACCAATTTTTAATAATTTTAAGTGGTATTTCAAATTTCTGTGTTAATACTAATTTTATTTCAAAGATTATAATTTTGATGACAGAAAATGAAGATAGAAGCTTAATAAATGATTCATTTCTTCTGTATAAATATTGATTAGTCTCTAAAAGCTACTAAATAAAAAAAAAAATCATACAACTTAAAACGAAAAAACGACTGAAATTTAAAACACTCAAATTTATTATGTAAAGGGTTTCTAATCCGTTTAAACGAACCTTCTCATTTAAATTAACAAAGTAATGGGGGGGTGCACGCGCGCTCATAATATCGTGTCGCGTCCCACGGTGGAAATTACAAAAGAGAAATAATTAATATGCACATAAATTAAAAGTGAATTCCAGGAAGAGGAGAAAGAGGAGAAGAGGGAAGAAAAGAGGCTCTGTTCACACAGGCCAGCAGGAGGTGAAGAAGAGGAAGAGGAGGAGGCGTGAAGAGGAGGAGGTGACGAGAAGAAACACGTGAGGAGGTAACCATGGAAAGAGAGAGAGAGGAGAAGCGAAAGAAGGAAGCAGTGATAAAGATCATGAGGTGATGAACATGTGAAAGTTTAATAGATGAAACAATGAAAAACTGTTATGAAAATTATTATTATTATGTATTATTATAAGAAGAATAATTATTATTATTATCATTATTATTATTATTATCATTATTATTTTATTCTCACACCTCCACCAACGTCCACCTTTTTCTCCTCATCTATTAATCGTTATAGTCGTTTATTGATATTTCGAGCTAAACAAACTTCCAATTTGCGTCATAACAAAAAACATTTTCATCTTCCTAAATTACGGGGATATGAATATATACACCAATGAAATATATATGACCATTATTGATGTGTCAACAATAAAAACGATAATAATATAGCGCATTAACAAATGATTCATGAATGTTTTGTGTGTTTAAATTTATATTAAATCAACGATTTTTTTTTTAATGCTTGAAGCTTTTTTCTTTGTACCCACGAAGTGCTGCAGATGTTCTTCGGGACGCGCCGCGGGCTTCTCCGGATGTTTACTGTTTGTTTATTTCATGTTTTACAGCAGCGCTGAAACATTCGAGGATTGAAACGAGCAGTTAGATTATTGAGCAAAAGATCCAGAGTCGGGATGAGAGCCGTGGACGACCCCCTCCAGGGACAGAGCTTGGACGTCCTGGTGGAGAAAGGGACAAATCTGTCCTTCCTCTCTTGCACGCAGCCCGGGCGGGTTCAGGTTGACGGCCCATCGGTCGGGGCGTTATACTGCAGCTGCGCTGCCCCCTGCTGGATGCGCTCTGTATCACACCGAACACTCCCCGGTCTTTGTCTCCCCCCGGCGGTGAGTTGGTTTATTACAACAGGCTTGATCGGCAGGTTGATTTCATTTATTCTAGTATTTTTAGGTAGAAAGGGCTAAATATTTATAAATGCTGACAGTTGACCGCTTGAAAAGGCTGATTGATTACTCGTGATTTCGTAATTTTTATTGAGTTTATCGTAAGATTCCATAAAACTGTCTAACGTACACCGAGGTAGAGTATTTCCTGAATTGTACCAAATGGTTTCGACCGCTAGAGGGAAACATTTCTCTGTGTACGCTCCTCCTCTTCTGGGTCTATAAATAACTCGACTTTCGTCACGTTAGAGATTCTGTGGTTGAAAGACCCGTGTAAAGTGGATCCGGACCATCTCGACGCTATTGTTTAAGCAAGGGTGCAGTCTTTATTCTTACTCTCTTTATTCTCCTCTCTTTTTTTAGGATTTTATAGTTGCAACAGCAGATGCTGCTCAGAGATTTCCATTTATTAACCAGACATGTGACTCTCCTCCTTTGATTGCTGCAATTTAGGCCTAATTGAAGGGTGCATCAGGAGGGGGCGGTTGTTGCGTCTGTTGCCATGGCCCCCGAACGTTGCTAAGCAGCTGACAGGATGCTCTGGGCTGCAACGGAGCAGCAGGTCACTGCAGAGAGAGCGATGCTCTCCTACACGCCTCTCATCCACGGAGCATCCACTCAGCCGCCCAAACCCGAACGATGGACTCACAGAACAGAGACACAGTAAGTCAAGCGGACGGGTCCGGGTTCGGGTTCGGGTTCGGGGCGGACTCTCCAACCCTGATACAGGATCAATGAATTAATATTAGTCAATATGTTTGGGTTAGGGTTAGTGTTAAAAGCTCAAGTAATATGATCTAAACAACTAAGATGACTTTATTAATTATCTTTCCATCTTGTCTTTTCGATTCCAAAATCATTTTTTTTAGCAAACTTTCACTGAGAAAACGTTTTAGCGTAGCAATCACGTGACTTAGGTAAGTTCAGTATGGTTAGTATTTTTCCTTGATTCCTGCTGGCAGAATCTGTTTTCACATATTATTCGGGGAAAAAATTAAAATGTATTCACTCGTAAAATAATTTTAAAATAAACCAAATTAAGATGACAAGTTTACAGAAAAAGAGACGTTTGTCTGTCTGTTGGCAGTGCCTTTGCGTGTATTAAGTTAAGTTCAAGTTCAGTCCGTTTGTCCCATTTTCCGCGTGACCTAATTGCGCGCAGGGAAAGTGTGGACGAAAGAAACAGATGACGTCACGTTTTAATTACAACACGTGTTCGCCACCGACCCGCGCTCGTGCCGATGTTGACTCGCGGTGGACGTCCGTCGCGCGCCACGCTGTTCTCCGCCACTTTACGTCACTCTTCTGCTCACTGTAAACAATAGTGTTCTTCCGCCGAGAATGGGTAAAATAGTCCAACTATAGTAAAACGTGCATTTAGTTCTATTTAACCTCAAACAAAATACAGCGAAAATATCTGTTTTACCAGAAGGAGGCACGCATTGTGTTATTTGTTCTGTTTTACTCTAAAACTAAATGTGAATCCTAAGTAATCTATATGAGCATTTAATGACGTCCGATTGAAATAGTTATTATTTTTGTTGTTGTTGCTAAACCTGTGGATTTAAATAATGTTCAACAGACTGTTAGACAAACTTTACTCAATCTTTCTGACGCGAACAATCAGCTGCTGCTGTTGAAATCGAGGCTACACGCGGAGGGATATCCTCTCCAGACACATGATGTCGCCGTCCGCCCTTCCTACTGGACGGGTTCCATCCACGCGGACGCTCTGATTGGCTGGCGAGGCGCCCACGGTCGGTTCCTATTGGCTCAGCCCCTGTCAGTCATAAAGCAGAGCCACAGGACAGATTAGGCACCATTTGCCATAACTAAATAATTGCCTACATCAAGTGAGAAGATTTTTCCAAAATTCTTCTCCCACCTCGGAAGGCGGAGAGTTACGCTCCTGCTTCGCTGAACGCTTCGGACTCAACAAAGTGTGGCGTCATTTCTGAAAGCAGATGTGGACGCGCCGCTCGGGTAAGGGGCTCTCCGGAGCTGCTAGCGTCCGTGTTTGTGTCACGTTTCGCAGTTTGGACGCGTCCTTCCAGCGCCCGTCCTGGCGCTGCTCTGCGCCCCCGGCACCGGGCCGTGACTGCGGAGGCTCCGGGGAGGTTCGCCTCACCCCGCAGCCTCCGCCAGCCCGCCGGGGCCACGCAGGTGGTCCGGCAGCGGCCGCTTGGCTGGGTGACATCTGCAGATTCAGCTGGGTCGGCGCCGCTCGGGGCTCCGCGTCGTTGGTGGCTCCAGCTTTTCCCAGCAGTAAAATGAGTAAGTCGGGGGCGATTTACCGCAGCTGTCAGCCTGCTTTTGAAGTGATTTCTCTTTATTCCGTCAGATGGATTTAATGTCTTGACGAAGCACACACTGTTTGTCGGAAAGTTTGGGGCGTTTTTGTGGCGTCATCGGTCTCTTTTACGCAGGTAGAAAAGTGCAGTTTTACGCGCCGCAGCTGAACGGGTCTGATTGTAGCTTCGTCTCGGTTTTCGGACAGGAAACACGCTTTTCTGCTTGTCCGCCAGCTGTTTTTGTCTGCCCAGTGATTCGCTCTTATTCCAGAGCCCATTTCCGAGCGCTGGGCTCTCGTGGCTGTGCGTAATTGCTTTTCTCCCGGGAGAGAGTGCCGTCAAACTTCCAACATCCTCCCACCCGGAAACCTTTTGGGCTCGTAGAAAAACACCCACGTTTGGGACGACGGTGGCAGAATCAAGCAGTCGTTAGCCCAGAGTCAGTGTGAGGGACGCCGTTTGGGTCTGTGGCGCAGCCTTTGGCTCCGCGGGGGGGTGCTGTGTGCGTCCTGGATGGACGGGCCCGCCGAATGTCCCCCCTCCCGGCCAGGGGCTGCTGGGACGAGCTCCAGCTGCCCTGATCACTAAATACAAACGGTCTGGATGGATGTGGTTGGTGTTGGCTGGCTCCATGTGGGGATGGACCCAGCAGCACCCTGGAGGCCCATGAGGCGGCTCTGAGGCGGCGCCACGCTGGTCCTGACAGGACGGGCTGACTCCTCAGAGTCCTGGTGTCCAGAGGGAGGCTGGAGACGCTCCTCCGAGTCCCTGCGCTAACGCAGGACTGAAGCGCCTCTTTGAGGCTCGTGTGTGAAGGTGAAGCTGGCGCCCAGCCTCATCTTCATCCTGGAGGAAGGTCTGAGATCAGAGCTGCCTCCATCACGCTGAGAAAAGCTGCCGGCATCAGACCTCCTCCTGCTTCCCATCTGCCTTTGCTCTCCAGCTCAGCCTCTTCCCTCCGATATCAACATGAAAAGTCAGTTCAGGTCTAAATCCCTCCTTCAACATGAACCATGTGTCACCATGGAGACGGTCGACACCAGCACCTTGTCTCTGTCGTCAGCAGTCGTGGGACGTGTCCGACACACCAAAGTCAACACATTTGTTTCTGACTTCTTTCAAGATGTTTAAATGAAGTATGAGCACACACACACACACACACACACACACACACACACACTGGGCTGAGGCTGCGGCCGTGATGACCTCCCGTAGGACCTTGGGTGTCTCTGTGGTCGCTGGTGAGGCTCAGCGACGACTGCAACCTCCTCCTCCCTCCTCCCTCCTCCCCCACTTCTGCTCGTTTGAGGAAGTCCATTCAGCTTCCTGCTGACTGGCAAACACAAGCGGTTGGAATCGTTCCGGCTTTGTGGCCGGTTCTGGTGGAGGTGAGAAGAAAACAGCGACTGAGCAGCTGAGGGAGGTTTTGTTTGTCTCGCCTCCTCATCCTCACACACACGTTTCTGTGACCACCTCCTGGTCCTCCCCCATGGATGCTGCAGAGCTGCTGTGTCCCAACAGGAAGCAGGCTTGAGCTGATGTTTGTCCTCTTTGGAGACCACGAGGGCAGGGGTGGAGCTCACAGTATTCGTCACTCACACCGGTTTTTCATATCCGCTATTATGACAATTATTTTATACACAAAGTTGCATAAAATAACTATGACTCTCATCTGGATCGAATCGGCAGGGAGCTATGGCTAGGATAGTATGCTCTGGCTAGGATAGTATGCTCTGGCTAGGATAGTATGCTATGGCTAGGATAGAAGGGGGGGTTCTGGTGTGTGGATCATCTCCGTGGACCACTCTGAAGACAGCCCACGCTCTCATGTCATGACGGCAAAAAAACAAGGAAGAAGAAACGGCACGGAGCTCTTTTTTGTTGTTTGGCTGCTGTCAGACAGCCTCTGGACTCACGCTGGGAGCCTTTTCAACCCTCCAAGCTGTCAGCAGAAAGGAGCAATTACTACCTGCCCCGGTGCTGCTGCCCTCGGGGCCCCTGGGTGCTGCTTCCAGGGCAGATTTGTGTCTGCAGCTGTTCCCACGCTGAGCCGCTAGAAGAGGAGCCACTCAGCAGCTCAGCGGGTCTCTGCCGTCTGCCCTCGCGGCTCAGGTTCAGTCGTGGCTGCTCTGCTGGTGGACCACCCAGCCAGAGGTGTTTCCACCCCGAGGGGGGTCCAGGAGCCACTCAGGGTGGAGGCAGGGGCAGCAGGCCTCACCCCACAGGCCAGATCTACCCTAAAGTCTTTTTTTACCCACACTTCTCCTTCCTGAAGCTGTGGAAGGAGTGATTCCACCCTGAAAGCCTTTGGTGTGAAACCAGTCGCTCTGCTGAGTCATGAGGGAGGACTTGAGACCGTCCCCGGAGAGCCGGAACCGGGGTTTTTTTGGGTGGTGTTGGTGGGAAAAGGGAGCTGTCGGATGGTAACGGTGGTAACGGCTGTCTGGTGGTTAGAAATCATTCTGCTCAGAGGTTGGACGCTGTGGTGCGTGGGGTCAGGTCACACCTCGTTAAAGCCCTTTTATGACTCAAAAACACTCCTGATTCACACACTCCAGATCTGCAGCTCGCTTGGACCCAACTTGTCCCGGCCGAACCGATAATCCCGCTCCTGTGCTGGACCAGCCGCTTTCCACTCGTCTGTGGGATGAACTGAATCCCTCGCCCTGATTCTGGGGAAACGGGGCCGGAAAGGTCAGCCTGTTGGGGTCAAACGCTGCTGTGACTGTGAAAAGCCATCATCCAAAGCCATCAGCAGCTCTTCTTCTGCTGTTCATCACCATCTGTGATGGGAAGCACAGAAAGATCCGTCTGGTAAATCCCTGCTCGCTAATGCTAAAAATACCCCGCCGAGGACGGCTAAATTTATCCCCTCTTGCACAGAAGTCATCGTAGGAAATTAGCAACTTTAACACCCAAGTGGAGATCTGCTCTGACCCGGTTTCAGAGGCAAATGTCAGTCAGGGATTATGGGATGTGGAGGAGCTGGATTCTGCTTGCGCCTCTCGCTGCCGCTGCCTTTGACTCCCGCTTTTATCCCGAGGAAGTTGGTGCTTAAATCACTTTACTGACCAACCTGCTGGTCTGATGGAAGACGAGAGGAAGGACACCAGCGACCTCTGACCTTTCTGAGGCTGCGCTGCAAACCAAACCCTCAGTAATTAGCAGGATTAACCCTAACGAGAGGAATCGCGTCCCGCTGGTCGGATGGACGCTCAGGGCCTCAAGCTGGTTCGACCTTGACTCCACCGCAGCGTGAAAATCCCTTTAAATTCAATAAAAACCCAGTTCAGATGAGCTTCTGGGAACTTTCGCATGTGTAGAGTTTTTCTTTTATTTTTGAAAAGGCATAAATAGCCTTCCGAATCCCTCCGGATCCTGAATCCTTCCGGATCCTTCCGGGTTCTGCTGGATCCTCCTGGATCCTCCTGGATCCTTCCGAATCCTTCCGGGTTCGGCTTATGGGATGTGGAGGATCCTTCTGGATCCTTGGCCGGGGCTCTCTGATGGGTCTGCAGAGGTCCACCTGAAGGCTCCAGGAACCCAGCAGAAGTTTCTGAAAGCGCGTGAGTGGAGAAAAGCAGGCTGAGGACGGAGGAAGGAGGAGCCTCCAGGAGGTTCAGAAGAGCAGCTGTTGCAGCAGCACTCCCGCCTGCTTCCAGCACCTCCTCATGCTTCATCCTCTGCTCCTGACTGGATCTTTTTCAGCCTGGTTGTGGGAACTCTGGACCCGTTTCTCCAGCTGCAAATGCCAGAAAGAACATTCAGATCATTGGGAAAGGAGAGATTGAGCCTGGGCTGGCTCGGAGGGCGTGAGGGCGGCGGCCTGGCACAGCTGAAACAGCTCCTCGCCTCCGCCCTCACCCTCCTGGAGTTCTCCTCTTCTTCATTCTCTTCATCATCCCTGCCCTCCCCCACTCTCATCCACTTCCTCCCACGCCTCTCTTCCTCTTCGCTGCAGAGAGGTTAGCGCCTCATTTGAATATCTGAGGATGCATCCTCCTCGTCCTCACCGGAGCGTGGACTCGTTTTCCGACTGCATGGGAACATCAGCAGCGGCCATCCTGCGTTAGCCAGGCGCTAACTCCTGCCTGCGTTAGCCAGGCGCTAACTCCTGCCTGCGTTAGCCAGGCGCTAACTCCTCTGTGGGAGTTTGAAGTGCCCTCGCTGACTTTGCGCCCGCTCTCCTGTGTTTGTGTACGTGTGCGTGTGACGTTGCCATGGCCGCAGGCGTGTGTTGGTGAGCTCATGCGTGAACGCGCTACTGTACATCTGCTGGAGCGCTGTGGAGGTCCAGCCTGACGCTTGGACTTGAAGGATGCTCTTTGGCTCCTCCTACCAGCAGCTGGTTTCTGTGTGTTTGGAGTTGATTTGAAAGCCTGGAGACGCTGATCCGCCTGCTCCTCTTGATCCAGTCAGTCAGGATTGCCGTCTTTCTGAAATTCACTGATAAACATTAACGTGGTGGAAGGAAAATAATGATTAGAAATGTGTTTAGAAAAAGCTCCGACCCGGATTTGATTGGGAAATAATCAGGTTTTAGCTCAGAGAGGAAAAATAAGAACTTCACAGCCGGTAAATTGTCTTCAAAACGATTAAACGTGAGCTCAGAAAGCCAGCAAACAGCTTGGTGATGCTATCAAGTGCTGCAGAAACAAAAATCCATTTCTTGGCCTCCCTGTGCTCAGCATCTCCGCACCAGCCGGGGTTGTTTTCCCGCTCAGTCGATAGAAAGTGGACTTTTCAGGCTGTTTTTCTGGCTGGCCCAGTCAGAGCAGGATTAGATAACACTTTATTTGATGCTGTTCAATGGCTGACTCGTCCTCACCTCTCGCCTGGGCCTCTGCTGCTCTCCAGCCCACACGCGCTCCCATGTAAAAGCACACACACACACATCCACCCACTGACTCACACACACACACACACACACACACACACACACACACACACACACACACACACACACACACACACACACACAGAGCGCATGGCTCCTCCAGAGGATTCTGGCAGTTGTTTATGTTATTGAACTGGTTATCACGTTCCAGCAGGCTAACAGATGCGCCCTAACAGAGCTAACCGAAGAGCTGGGAATTTACAGAAATATGAAAAAGGCTTCTCACACACACACACACACACACACACACACACAACGAGTAACAGTTAAAAAAAGGGTTTCAGTGTCAAAGCCGACAGAAAATGTTTGAACTGATCAGCCAGGTTAACGTTTGATTTTGACCAAAGTTCTCCCGGAGTTCCGTTTGGAGGAGGCTTTTCTGGAATTAGGGCTCTTTTCTGACGTCTTTAGGATGGTTTCTGGCTGCTGGTCTTAGCCGGCTGGTGTGTTTTCTGTCACAGAGCAGCTCCGCTAACCTCAGCATCAATAACTATAATCTCACTAATGCTAACGCCCGTGTTCTTTCTCTCTGAAAAGAAAAGAGCAGAAAACAGTTGTGTTGTCAAAACTCTGCACTTGTGTTTCAGACGTCTTTTTTCCTTTTCTGCACAGCCAGCAGGAGTGAATAATCCAGAGATGTTTGCTTTAGTCTTCCCATCCCAGCCAGGAAGTGCTGTGTGTTCAAATCCCCTCTTCTCGCTCGTTTTCATCGACCCGAGCGAGTCCCAAACATCCCGCCTGCCGTCAGCAGTCGGCTTTGGAGCAAAAACTTTGGTGCTGCAAAATCTTCAGGACGTTGGTGGGAAGATCCCCGGGATCCTCTGGGATCCTCCGGGATCCTCTGAACACCAGAAGCTTCCTCGGGAACACCGCTGTCTGTTTTCGGGACTCTGCCGTGACATCGGCGCGGTGAGAGCTGGTGTGTGTGGTCGTACCGTCGTTGTGACCACAGGGAGGGTCAGGATGCTGTGGGTTACCATGACAGCGTGGCTTCCTCCTCACCAGCTCCACGAAGCAGAGCTCAGCTCTGTCTGAGTGTAGTTTCTGCTCTACAGGAGCATCTGTTGGTACAGTCAGAAAACACACACACATGCACACACTGAGGAGCTAAATGCTCCCACACATGCTGGAGGGTCAGAAAGGCCTGGTTGTATAAACCCACAGGGAAAGAAGTAAGTGTGTGTGTGTGTGTGTGTGTGTGTGTGTGTGTCCCTGCCTGCCACTGTGGGCTTCACACAGAGGACAATTCCTGTAAAGTCACAACAGGTGTGTGTGCGCACTTGTGTGTTCACAGTTGGATTTATGAGCTGTACACTAAACGGAGTCAGGGGTGGGGGTGGGGTGGAGGGCTTATAAAGGGTCCCTTCATAAGCCCTCCACCCCACCTGTAGCCTGTCAGCTGTTGTAAGTCTGTTAAAACGTCAGCTGTTTCTGAGGAGAAGTGTGTGTGTGTGTGTGTGTGTGTGTGTGTGTAAATCATGTGCGCCTTGTGGCTGCGACCGGCGTTGCAGCGTTGCTCCCCTCCAGTCGTCCATTTCTCTTATCTTGGCTGTGGAATTTTCAGCCTCCAGACTAGATTTCCTGGAGGCTGAGCTGTCGTCTTCCTCCAAAAAGGCAACAGTCGAAGATCTGAGCACATTGTGTTGCAACAAAGATCTGAAGATTTCTGAGTCTGGGGAGCGTTTTGGGACTAGTTGTGTTCTTGGCCGACATCCCTGCTGTTGTTGTTGTTGTTGCTGTTGCTGTTGTTGCTGTTGTTGTTGTTGTTGCTGCTGCTGTTGTTGTTGCTGTTGTTGTTGCTGTTGCTGTTGTTGTTGCTGCTGTTGCTGTTGCTGCTGTTGTGGGTGTTGGCGTGCTAAGTGGACTCCGGCTGGTTCCGGCCCTCTTTGCTGTGTGTGTTTTCAGCTGTTCCGCGCTCTCGTCCGTATTTCTGACCCACCTTTGATGCAGGGAGGAGACAGCGGGAGGGTGATTAAGGCTGCAGGGCCACCAGGAACTTCAGGGGGCGCTGTCGGGCACCTGGGCTAATACATTAGACAAAAACACTAAAACAGGTTTTTCACTAATCCAACAAACTTCCTGCAGCTGCTTATGGTGATTTTGGCCATAAAAACATTTTTCTAAAGGCAGTTTAAATAAGAACGATATTTCAACTGCTCTGGCTGTCACTGATGTTGGCTGATTTATGGTTTTAATTTACTTTTTTAACTGCAATATAAAAGAGCAACAATCATAAAGCTTTAATTAGGAAGAGGCCCAGTAAGGACCCGCTGAAGTCCCTCGACAGGGAGGCAGGAAACGCTTACCAACGCGCTTAGAGCAGCGTTTCTGCAGACAGAAAGCCTTCTGGACTTGGAGAACCCTCTCTGAGATGGTTGCCAGCGGCTCCGCCTCCACGGCGGTGGCCCGGAGCTCCAGGCTCCAGGGTTGGTGGCAGCCCAACCAGTGGGGACAGGTTTCCATGTCTGCCGCTGCTCCTCTTGCTGCTCTTGACCTTTGACTTCTAGCTCTCCTGCTGGAAGATACCGACTGTCCACCCGGACGAAGCCAGGCTGGGTCAGCTGAGAGCGAGATGCAGGACGTGGACGCGCGCTGTCCATCTGTACTCTAATCCGTTTGTTCCAGATGTTATTCCGATCCTCCCAAGGCCAGCGAGTCCTGACAGTCAACCTCAGATGGTTGGAAGTGGAGGAGGAGTTTGTGGGGCTCAGCCGACACGTCCAGGCTTCAACCACAGGCTGCAAGACGATCATGATGACCTAAATACTCAGTCCTGCCATAATTGCTGCGTGAAATTGCATCTCTGCTCATTTACTGCGATGTTTCCGCTCATCTAGGGGTCAACCTTTTCAGGGTGTTTGCTAGCAGAGCTTCACATCTGCGTTTCTCCAAAGAACGGTGTAACACTGAGGGCAAAATCTTCTGAGAATTCTGACCTTTTTGTGGTTCCTGAGATCCTCAAAAGGTTCCTGGGTGCTGGTTAAATGTGCGAGCAGGGAGCTGAGGCACGGTTCCACCCCTCCTGCTCTGACCTGATTCGAGGGTGAAAAGGCCTGTTTTCCGAGCCGTTTTGTTCTGTGAGATTTGTCAGGACTGGGACAAAAACGTGGAGTCTTCCTCGATAATGTAGGTCAGACTGACTAAAGCGCAGCAGCCTCACCAGAGAGGAGCTGCGTGCTGGTGGGGCTGCAATCCGCCGTCTCTGGAGTCGGCTCATTTGCATGAGCAGCCTGCGACTGTCAAACCCTCCGGAAGGTCTCGTTTACTCGCAGGCTTATTAGCAGCAAACGCGCTTCCTCGCAGGCGTCTCTGTGGCGTCTCAGGTAGGACGTGGAACACAGAACCCTCGTGTTCCACCTCCTACCACGCATCTCCTCTGCATCCTCAGGGGTGGAGGTTTGGCGCGTCAGAGCCTCGCTGCTTCTTTTCAGCATAAACACAGCAGCCTCGGGCGGAGAAGCTGCTTCCTGCCCCTGCTCCGCTAAGGAGAGAGAACACCGATCCTTTCTTTCTCTCCGTTTGTGCCTCCCCCTCTTCTCCTGGCTGCCCAGATCCCTACCACATGCAAGCGGCTCCACACAGCCCTGGCTGGCTCTCAGAGAGGAGCTAGCCTCCCAGATCCCTGTTTCAGGCAGCTCGCCAACGCTCAGTGTTCCACACGGAACGCTCGCAGGCAGCCGTGCACACGGATGACAAATGTGGACGGTAACCGGGGGGAACCTGGAAAATGGGGGCAGTGATGAAGCCGAGCGGTTCTGCTGCAATGCTGCAACATCAGGGTTGTCTGCCGTAGTGGTGGCGCTTCCTCCTCTTCCTCTGCGTTCTCCTCTCAGGTGATCGTAGACGTGGCTGCTGGGAGGCTCAAAGAGCTCTGGGAATATTTGGCCCCCATTTAACCCAGCACGCTCCGGGTTTGGGCCCGGCTTAGGCGTGCCTCCCTTCATACGTACATTAGCTGTGTTGTGTGGAAACTCAATGACACAACTGTTAGCTGCCTGCTGGCCTCCCGTTTCCCACACCCTCCAGGCCCCATCGGAGATTTGAAGGTCAGGAAGGGCCAGAGGCTGGGATTGGTTCCTTGGGAAGCAGAGCCGCTGCGGTTCACAGCCGCGTTCCGCCGCTCTGACTGCGCCGGACCTGCGAGGCTTTGAGCTGGCGGCGTCCCTGCAGACCGCATCCGAGCGGAGGGCGAAGACCTGACGCGCAGGCGGCGGAGTTTGACACCCGAGGAGACCTTGCCGGAGCGGCGGCAGAGCTGGCGGCGCTGAAGCCTCTGACAGCTGAGCACGCCAGACCGTGAGTGGATCTTAGTGCTGGGGGAGGGAGCGGGCCACTTGGAGGGCTCCGGTGGAACAAAAGGCATGCAGACAGCTGCCGTCCCACCGCCAGCAGCTCCAGCTCCAAATGGAAGAAGCACACTTGTGTCCGTACGGAGAAGGTTTCAGCCAGAGTTCCTCAGTCCAGAAACTCCCAAAGTCCTGAAACAAGGACGCAGAGCTTTTTGGAGCTTGGTTTGGGATTCCAACACGATTAAAGTCATGATTTAATGGCTTTCTTGGAGCCTTCTCAATCTCCGTTCTTCCCAGTTTGACCTTAGGTGAGTAGTTGGTCTGGGAACTCTGGGGGGACTGGGGAATCTCCCCCTCCTCCGACCAGGGCTGTAAATTCTCTGGGGTTTGGACGAACTGGGCCAAAGTTCCTCACAAAGAGCTGAACATAAATTTCCTCAGATGTCAACACAGACACTGAAGGATGGGTGGCAGTTGCTGAAGGCATATTAGGGCAGAGGGGCGACCTGGGAGGGGTCTCTGAGGGGGGGACGGAGCTGGGTGTTGGACGGGGGGCTGGGGGTGTCCAGTCAGGAGGCTAATTTGGGGGGTCCAGGCTGAGGACTTGCAGCAGCAGTTGTCCGTCCAGCCGTGGGTGACGGCACGCGTGCTGCTCTGAGTTCTTCTTCTGGTCCAGGCTGGACTAACTGGTGGACGCAGCTCTTTTTAAAGACCCACTGGCCTCCGTCCAGAGTCTGTCTGTCACTTACATACTGCCTGCTGGCATCTTTTCACGGTAAGAGCCACCAGCCGAGGCACTTCAGCTTTCTGTGTGTGTGTGTGTGTGTGTGTGTGTGTGTGTGTGTGTGTGTGTGCGCGCGCGCAGTGTAATTGGTTTGAATCGGGCAAACGCCTCCTTGCTTGAAAACCCTAATCATAACCATTTCATGGCCGTTTTCAAGCTGTTATTTTTAAACGTCTGAAATCGCCATGCGGGAAAGACGTCTCCGAAAATGTCCCGGCGTTCTAATCGTCCCGGGAAGCCATCGATGGCGCCTCTGAGGACTTCAGCACACAGATAGCGAGGAGTGCCAAGTGACTGAGCTGTTCTATATCATCCGCCGCTGCGCTGACACCTTCCTCAGCCCCCAGGTCTGCTGGGGGGGGCGGGAGGAGGGCTGTCATGGAGATTTATGGGATGGCTCGTGGTGTCACTCTGAAATCCCACCTGTTCTTTCTCCTTGAGTTGAGACCAACGCGAGCACCAAGGCCCGTTCTGGCCTAGTCCTGCCGTTGTTGCTCTTCCTGAATCCTGCTTGACCTTCTCTGACCTTGTCTGACAAGGAACAAAAGCCCGCATGTCCGTTTGTTCTGCCTGGTTTTACTGTTGACGGTCGATGGTGAGCAGGTTTGGTTGGCTGGATTCTCTGCTCGGAGGAAGGTTTTCCCACCTGCCGGAACCTGACCGGAAAACCTTCCTGAGACCTTCGTGCCGACCGCCCCAGGGTTGGTCTGCTGGGCTGTAAGCTCCTCGCTGGCGGCCAGCGCCGTTGACCGATATATTGTCCGTTTCCTTCCTTCTTTATATTCTGCTACCAGCGTCGTACACTTTAAGCATCCACATTCTGTTCACCTCAATGAATCCGAGCACTTTACTGACTTGTTGTACATCCAATAATAGTTGGTTGTGTTGCTGTGGATGTTGGTTCACATTTGTTGCGTTAGCGCTTTTGACTGGTGCTTTTTTAGGGCAAATTTTTCAGATGGCTTCCTCCACCTTACTGGGCTCTCCTGTCCTAGCCATAGCCTATTATCTTAGCCACAGCTCTCTGCCAATCCAATCAAGACGAGCGGTAAACAACATGTGGTTGCCACGGTGACGCTGTGTGCTGCTGCCGGCGCGGTACGATGAGGTCAGACTCTGGAACGTATGAAAACAATCCTGATTAATGGTAATTGTAACAGTCGGCCATAGTGGCGACCACCCTCGGTGGCCGGCGCTCGTGCCGGGGGGCAAACGTCTTTGACTGCTGACGTCTACGACGGTGCACGCCCTCCGTCCTGGGCGTCACCGTGCTGCTGTGGATGTTTTGTCTGGAGGACACTTCTCTGTCAGAAAGCGTTTGTTTGTTGCGTTGCGGAGGCTTAAAGACGGCGAAGGAGTGTGTGACAGCCAGAATTCTGAGGCGCTCAGTCGGGAAGCTGTTTGTCCTCTCAAGATTTGGGATGAGCAACAATTCCTACTAAAACTGATCGAATGAGCAATTTGCACCAATCATGTCAATAATAAAGGAGTTATTAGAGCTAGTTGACACTCAGAAGTGTTTGTTTACTCGTAATTTTGGAGCACATATGGTTTTCAGGGCGTTTCCAGCTCTAGCAGCTTGTAAAGAGGGAAATCTAAAGGGCTTTAACCTTCCTCACCCTTTCTCCTCATCGTCAGGCATGGGTGTGGCTGGGATGTAGCCCGACAGGTCAAACTGCACCATCCAGGGCGGTGGGCAGCTGGACGGGATGCGTCTCTCTGCTGACTAGCATGAGTACAGGTGGATTACGGGTATTATCAGGCTTATGTTTTTGCTGCATACTTGCTAGAAGCTACAGACGCCAGATTAGTGACAGCCGGAGCTCCCTGCGTGGGCGTGTTTTTGTTTGGTTACGGGGAACGTCGGCGCCCCGAGCTCACTAACGCTATGGAGACCCGGTAAACGTGGGCGTGATTCTGGCGCCCAGGGGCCCAGGCCTCCTCACCGCCCCTCCCTTCCCGTCCCGTCCTGCCAAACCAGCACCATCACCTCAGAAGTGCTGCCCTTGCACGCGCCCCTCCTCCAGACTCGCCCCTGATTGGTTGGGATGAAGAGGAGGAAGAGGAGGAGGAGGGAGGTGGGTATCGTGTTCCTCTCTCGGGTTGGCAGCACTTACAGGCGTGATCTGAGTGGCGAGCCAGGCCTCAGATACAAGGCCAGGAGCCTCCTGCTCCCTCCATCCCCTCCTCCACGCTTGGCCACAGGACGCCATCTTAACTCCACCTGCCGCTGCTTGTGAAAGCGCCGCCGAGATTTGTTGACGCGTTCTGTTGACTGAACGCTCAGAGCGCCGGCGGTCGTGTCCAATGGTCGCCCGGGGAACACGCGGCAACAGGCCGTAAATATCTCACAGCTGGTGCTGGCAGAACACCCTGAAGGCTGGGCCGCAAACCGAGCCCGCTCGGGTCAGATGGGAGAATTCCGCTGTCCGCCAGCACGCCAGCGCCTCTCGGCTCTCCAGCCTCACTCCCATTGGCCCGCCCGCCCCGTCCCCATCCTCCCCCCCAGAAGCCGATTGGTTACGGATGTATGGCTGCGGGCTGCATGTGACCCCTGGCATTAAGGCTTCCGTGATGGCAGCAACCTCTCGGCTTGGATACTGAAACTTTACCCAACGCTCCCTTTTCAATTACTTAATAAAACAGGCAGTATTTCTTTTTTCTACCTTGTTGTTATATTACACTTAGCCAGCAGATGTCTGGGAAAGGAAATGGATCATTTGATCCGGTCCAGAAGTGTTTCTATGTTTTTACGTGCGCCGTGATAAAGGCCGTTGCTAACAGCTTCTTCCAGGATGGTTTTGGAGCTCAGCCTTCCTGGTCTCGGTCGCTGGTGAGGCCACAAGCGCCCACTGACGGGTGCTTCTGTGACTTTCAGCCGTTTGGGACGCTTGACAGCTTCATTTGTCACCTCGTGTTTCACTTTGAATGAGGAACGGTGAAATATTGATCCTCGCAGATTTCAAACCCAGCGTCAAATCAGTCATGTTGCTGGAGGTCACGGCTGCCTTCCAGGGTGTCTGAGGCTCCGGTACCTTGCTCAAGGGTAACCCGGCAGAGCCCTGAAGGAGTCCTGGCACCTCTCATTTTGCCTCCCAGCCCCGCGGGTCTGCAGACAGAGCTACGGTCTCTTTAAAAACCACCTTTTTGTTTTGATCATTACGATAATGACCTTTATTCTGTGGTGCTGTAATATCTGACCCAGATGCCGTCCTGTAGTTTGCAGCCTGCCGTCCTCTGACTCACCAAAAGCGTCAAATCCAACCCTGTAACCACCAGTCTGCTGGTTTTTTATTTATTTTCCTGCGTCATGACTCAGTCGCAGCCCTGCGCCTCCTCGTTGCAGGTTCTGACACACAGAGCCAGTGGTGGAAACATGGGCGGAGACGTTATCAGTAGTGTGGAGGGCAGAGAGCAGCAGTCTGTTAGCTTAACCTGACTGGTTCCCAAACCTGGGAGGCCTGTTGTTCCAGGGTTCGGTAGGCGTCCTGGGACGGGCCAGAGCCCCTTCTCCATGTCTGAGGCTGTCGTCCCTGAGTGAAGGTGGAGCTCTCCACCCACATCGCTGGAACAGGAGATTGAAGCTTTGAAATGCTTAACAGCCACGGCAACAGATGTCAGGGATGATGATGCAATGCAGCCTTTTTCCAACTGTTCTTTTTGGGAGTAATCTTTGCAGCGGGCCACCCGGAGGCTACGACCTCGTGCGTCCTCTCTGAAGCGTTTCCCTTTCCCCAACATTACTGCCACAGCAGCGCACCTTTAGCTGCCAGGACTGGCGTTTTTACTGTGCGGCATCGGCTCTTTTAAAGGCTAATTTTAAGTGGCGGCACACAACACAGCAGCTGTTTGAATACCAGTGTGTATCGACATCACTCACGACTGCGATGACCGACTATCTGAACGTTCGTTTCTTCGTCCTCGTTGGGCACGTTAACCTTATAGCCACCAGCAAACGATCAATTAAATGCAACATTTAGATTCTGAGGTCAGCTATTATGTCATAAAAAAGGCCCCGTGTGAAATAAAGTGTGCAAACACCGCCAGGCGATCCCCAGGGCCCTAATCTGGCTCTGCTTTGGTTTCTAATTATCAGCCGTAATCTGTGCCTTGTCCAGAGTCTGTCTGTCACTCGGCCTGCTCAGCCAGGCAGCGGACACACTCCAGGCCCTCCTCTTCCCGTGTGAGAGCCCGATTCTGGCTGACATCAGCCATGGGAAGCAAACTCTGGCAGCACCAAGGGTAGAAGGTCAGGACTTGAGCGCCGCGGGCAGATAAAGCAGCCTTTTCATGTGTGATCACTCCACAGCCCCAAGACAAATCTGTCAGAGCGCTGCCTTTGAACTCCACTGCAACTGGAGCGTTCGCTCCCTGGCTAACGAAGCTTGTGACCTACGAACACACACACACACGCGCACGCACACGCGAGCGCGCGCAGCCTTATTATTGCACTAAGTCATGTTAACAACGCGTCTGCTCTGTGTAATTGGAAGATGAATGAAAAGAGCGAATGGTGAACATACGAGAAACACCTCCTCTTTTCAAGACACACTAATCAGGTTAAGCAGGTAGAATTAATTAGCTCTGACTCACTCACACAAGGAAAGGGAGAAAAACAAGACTTAACCGCAGACTTCAGAAAATGACTGATGGAGGTTGTCTACCAGGGAGATACTGGCGGTTGGGTTCTTTCCTGTAGGTTGTCGGAGCTCTGGCAGCCTCCGGTGCTTCATCAAGCCTTTTTACAAAGCAATTATGACGCTCATTACATCCTCCGTCTCCGAGCCCTCCCCCATCCTCCCATCAGTGCATAATTCATAAGCAGCTCGTTGGCAGAGCGGAGCATCTAACTGAGCGTGCAGAGCAGCGCCCACAGCAGCACAAAGCAAACGTCAGTCTCACGACAGCCTGGTCCACATTCCTGGTTCCGGGAGGCTGAGTGTGAATGCAGGTGTCTTCCTCCCAGAGCCTCCCCAGGTAGGCAGGAACAACGCCTGACCTTTGGTGTCTGAAAACGCTGATTACCAGAAGATCCAGTTCTGAGACGTTGCCTCCCACTGCTGTGTGTGTGTGTGTGTGTGTGTGTGTGTGTGTGTGTGTGTGTGTGTGTGCGCGTCCAGCGTGCCGTGTGCACACACAGTCTGTATGTATATATAGCGTGCTATTTTTAAAGCTGACCCACAAATACAAGAAACGGAGCCTAAATCGGTCCTCCCACTCCTGCATTCCTCCGCAGCCTCACGCTCATTCATGAGTTAGCAGAAATGCCTCCTTTAAGACTGAAAATATTTCAAGTAGCTGCATTCTTGTCTTTGACACCTCGTCTGCCGCGTGTGGGGTGAAATCAGGTCAGCTCGGGCGATCAGGCCTGATGTTAGCGGCCATGGTCAGTGTCATCGGCGGGCTCCGCCCACTCTGAGCGGAGACCTCGGAAAGCCTGAAAACTCCCGTCAAACGTGAGACGTTGAGATGAACCGTCTCCCTCAGCCTGGTTAGCAGGCTGGTGAAGGGAATGAGTTAAATCAGCGGTTTAATACTTTATCTGTTAGATTCAGGTTCCTGTCTGAACGTGTTTAACGAGGCCGAAGGCGTCCAGGAGATTTCAAATCTTCCTGCTAGAAAAGTCTGGGATCTGCTGTCCGACCTCCCGCCTGACGACGTGTCTCCCGTCTGGGTCGGAAACTATGCAGCCTGACGGCAGACTGTGCGGCTCCGCTGCGCTCTGCTGGGGAATCACGTCTGCCGTGCCAGGCGGCCCCGGCCGGGCAGCCGGTTGCCGGGGGCGACCAGCAGATCAGCGATGTGGCGATGATGCCTCTAATGAAGCTGACACGGCGCAGCCTCCATCCACGTGGGCCCCCAAGGGTCTCCTGCTCTGCGTGGAGCACCACAGACCCCCAACACACATGCACACCTCCGACACACACATGCACACCTCCGACACACACACGCACACCTCCGACGCACACACGCACACCTCCGACGCGGCCCCACGCTGCAGCGCGTGATTGGATGGCGCCTGAGAGTGCGGTTGTGTGTGCGAGGCGAAGGCGAGCGAGGTGTGTGTGGTGGCTAAAGTGGGTCAGGGTGGACGGATAAACCCCAGCGTCTCCCTGCTGTGTTTTCAGGAGCTGCTGAGCTGAGGTGAAGGGAAGTGGTGGATGACCTGGCCCCACCCGCAGGACCATGATCTGAGGAAGACGCCACAGGCTTCCTCCTCCTCCTCCTCCTCCTCCGTCCACAGTGTGAGCGTGAGCCTCGCCCGGCGTGCACGACACTGACCCAGACACGTCACCGAGGGACAGAATCCTCCACTGATCTTCTTTGATCGTGACCACGCCCCCCCCTTTGGCCCCTCCCACTGCTGCAGCGGAAACATGGGGAGGAAAAAGATCCAGATCCAGCGGATCACGGACGAACGCAACAAACAGGTGAGAGCAGACCGTGACCTTCACGTCATCGTGTTTGCTGAACTCAGACACATTAATTAATCAATTAATGGTTCAATTGACCCAATTGGGTCTCTTTGTTCAACCATCTTGTCGGCTAACGTTCCTGCTATCTGCTAACGACTGCTAAAACATCAAGAGCTCCTTATTTCTCCAGTCATTTATTGTTTTTATTCATTGACAAGAAGCATTCCAGAGCCTAAACCTAAAGGGTTCATGAAGAAGCGGGATCCATGAGGCACCCAGAGCCAATAAGGTGCCAGGTTCGGCTTGTGCTCGGCAGTACATCAGCGTCAGGTTTTACGACTTCATGTGGAAAGAAGAGCAAGAAAATATGATTTTCTCAAAGAAAAGAGAGAAATGTGAGCAGCTTCAGGCCCTCCGGTTAAATCAGCAGCATCGTCGGGGAGGCTGAAAGGGCAAACGATCCATCTGAAATGAGTCAGCTGCTAAACGGGCTCGGCTCCATCCAGCAGCAGAGCGAGAGTGGAGAGAACCGGGGGGGCGGAGGCAGTGTTAGGAGGTCGTAGGAGTCTTCCTCACCTCCCTCCGCATCAGTCTCAGCAGCCACCGTTTCCATAAAGGAGAAGAAACGGTGGCTGCTGGGGTTAGAGGAGGATAGAGACAGAGAGAGAGAGAGAGAGAGAGAGAGAGAGTGTGTGAGAGAGTAGAGAGCAGAGTAGTGTGTGTGTGTGTGTGTGTTTCTGGGGAGTGGGTTCCTATCAGGTGTCCACCAATCACTGATCTCCTTCCTATCAAACAAACTCGGTGACACTTTGACAACAGAATTCCTCCCTGGTTCAGACAGGAAGTGCTCCGTTCCCGTCAGCAGCCTTTGAAGCGGAGCCAAGCGGTCGGGGTTTCTTTTCTCTCTCCCGCTCGCCCGGCGTTCCGCGGCTAATAAACTGTGCCTCCTGTGAAAGGAAATGAAAAGAACTGGGAGCTGTGCGGCCCGTCTCCCTCCCACGTGTTGATTCAGAGGCGCCGCCGTAAGCTCTGCAGAGCAAACAGGAACTGGACCCCCCCCGGAAGCGCGGCAGCGCCGCAAACGCCGCAACGCACACGCAGACCCAGAGAGGCCGATGGGAGGTGGAGAGGATCTGGAGTCTTGACGTGGCGACAGGTCGGCTGGAAGCAGGGATGCAGCAGTCTGCTCAGCCTCCCCAAAGCAACAGTCCTGGCGAGTGTTGGAGGCTGTTCAGCTGCAGCCGAACTCCGACGTTCAGCAAAGCCAGGCAGCCAGCCTCGGTGCTGACCCGCTGCTGACCTCCACCCTCCACCTGGAGATCCGCCTGTCTCCGTCAGACAAGCGGGGAGGAGCTCAGCTTTCAGGTCAGGTCTTCATCCTGCCGGGGTTAGGTTAGGTTAGGGTTAGGTTAGGTTAGGGTTAGCCTGAAGCTCTGCTTCTGTTGGCACTGGCTGGTGGAGCAGGAGCAAGTCCTGAGGAAGGAAGGAGCCGTCGTCCTTCAGGCTCTCCTCAAATCAGAGCAGACGCATCCAAACGAGTCAGAGCCCACCTAAGGACGCCGCTCAGAAGTGTCAGCGGGACGGTTTTTACCTCTCGACCTGCCTGAGTGTGTTTTTGCTGGCTGGAACAGCCGGTTAGCCGTGCACGGATCAGCCGTGTTTACTGTAATTCTTAGAGAAAACAGGGAGCTGCAGCCTGGTGCTTCACACACCTTCCCACACCACCACCTCTGGCTCAAACACTCCAAACGGTCTGACTTCAGACCGGCCCAGAGCCTGCTGTGACCCAGGCGTGCACGAGCGCGCACGGGCGCTTCTGCTCCATTGTAAGCTGCAGCGAACGAGTGAGAGGGAGGAGGCAGGAAGGAGTGAGAGGAGGCTGCGGCTGTCAGCGGCGGTTTCCTCATCCATCTGCCACACCACCACAACCTCAACCTGCCAACACACACACACACACACACACACACACAGAGAACTTTCTCCTGGCTCCCTCACCCCTCCCTCTGCGACGGTGTGGTTCTTCCGTTGCCGTTGGTTACCTCCATGTTGGTTAGTGTCAGAGGAAGTGAAGGAACACGCGCTCTCATCTACACCGTTTGGGTGGTTTGTTTGTTGACGTTTGTCACCCTCTCTCACTCTGAGGGGGCGGGGCAGGAGCGACGGGTGGAGACAGACGGCGATGAAGATGGATGCCAGAATGATGGCAGCAGCGCGCGATGAGGTGGGAAACGGGGGGTTAGAGGGAGAGGAGTGGGTTGCCCGTGGATACGACCCCGATGTAATTTGATTTGTGGCAGCAGGAAGGAACGAGTGAGCGAGTGTGAAAGGAGGGAACGGGGGAGTGAGGGAGAGGAAGGATGTGGGAAAGAGAGAGAAGATGAGGGTGAGAGAAGAGTCTGGAGGAGGTTGATGGAGAGATGAGGTTTAAACGTGTCAGGGCAGCAGAGGGAGAAGGGAGGTGGAGGTGTCACATGGCTTCTGCTTCTCTCTCTCTTCTTGTGACAACTGATATTTCACCTCCTTTTCTTTCCCTCCTTCTTCCCCTGTTCAGCTACATTACAGCTCAGAGCTGTGAAGCCAGCCAGGCAGTCTGGGCCAGAACCAGCAGGCATGGACCAGAACAGGGCCTCCTCAGTCGGCTCCTCAGTCGGCCTTGCTCATTAATTAGAGTGTTCGTGCGTCATAGCGCAGGCTTGGAGCCTGGCTAGTGCACGTCGTCAGCACAGAATCCTCCGTTTCACCTGATAAAGTCGTGTTTGTCCCGTGTTTGTGGAGGTTGACTAGTTTGGGAGGAGCTGAGGTGGCAAAAAATGGACTATTAGGAATAAAACCGGTGCCAGCTGCAGCAGCGGTGGAGCCACAGACGGAGCACAGACTGGGAGGAGTGGGGGCCGTGGGAGCCTGGCCTCTGTTTGTGATGCACCTGCGGCTCCTCTGTCCTCTCGCTCAGCCTCTCCCCGTGTTTGTGTTTGTTTAATCCCAACAAAGCCAAATCTCTCTGGATCCTAAATAGCAGTTGGTTCCAGCAGACGAGTGGGGACACGCTGAAGCACTCTCACTTCTCCAACTGTGTGTGTGTGTGTGTGTGAGAGAGAGAGAGAGAGAGAGAGAGAGAGAGGTCGAGAAATAACATGTGACAGGAGGCGAGAGTGGAAGCCAGAGCTGGAGTGTGTGTGACACAGAGAGAGAGCATGGAAAAGAGCATAACCGAGTGTAAGAATGATGAGGAGAATGAGTGTGACGGCAGCCAAGGGAATAAAAGCACACACACACACACACACACACACATGCGCCCACCAGCCTGCTCAGAAAGCCAGGCTCTTCCTCCTTCAGCGCTCCTCATCCTGATGGATGTTCCTGCTGCTCAGACGACCCAAAGCCGGACCACTTCACCATTTTAGGGAATCTAAAAATGAGCTTTTTCTCCAGGCCTGAGTTTTCTAGGAGAAACGGCTGGAATGGTGATGCGCTGTCGCAGTCAGAAGTGGTTACTGAGAACATCTGCCTTGGTCTTGCCGCCCACAGGTGACCTTCACCAAGCGGAAGTTCGGCCTGATGAAGAAGGCGTACGAGCTGAGCGTCCTCTGCGACTGCGAGATCGCGCTCATCATCTTCAACCACACCAACAAGCTGTTCCAGTACGCCAGCACCGACATGGACAAGGTCCTGCTCAAGTACACCGAATACAACGAGCCACACGAGAGCCGGACCAACGCCGACATCATCGAGGTAGGGTGGGGGCGGGGCCTGGTCTTGGTTAATGTTTGTCTCCGTGCTGGTGCAGCCTTATTTTTCCCAGTAGGACCATTAGCGTGGAGCACTGACTAATCCAGTGTCCTCCGCGGACTCCTTTAGAGGTAGTTAGGCCTGCTTCTGTCCGCCAGGCCCTCCAGCTCACGTTCCTACATACCAGAGTCTCGCCCCCAACCCAACCCTGAAGCTCTTTCTTTCAACCTTATCTGGCGTCCTGTGCCAATGCTAAGCTAAGTCGCTCCAGTGCCAGACTGTCAAAGCTTTTATGGTCGCCACGGTCCAACGTTCAGACTGTCCCAGTCTGGAGACTCATGGGGAGGACGAGTGCACCTCACCCCACCCACAGCCACACCCCAGCAGCGCCCTCTCATGACCCAGAGATCTTCTGACAGCAGCGCTGGGACCCGTCAGAGAGCAGCCTGGCACAAAATGGCCACCAGACAGAAGAAGCAGCACAGGCGGCAACTGTGGAGGTTGTTGGGGTGGGGGTGGCGTTGGTGGGGGGAGCGAAGGTGAGATCGTCTCCTCGCAAATCGAACAGAAGATCAAGCACGATTCACACACACACACACACACACACACACACAGCTGTAGCTCTTCCAGCTGCATTTGACCTGAATTAGCTCCTCCATTGATTTCACATAGAGGTCAGAAGGTCGTGATTGGTCAAGCATGCAGACTTCACAGGTGGCTTCTGCTTCTGTGATGGAGGGGTGGCAGCAGTTGAGCTGTGTGCCTACTGTGAGAGGTTAGAACATCAGCTAAAGAGCGGAGGATGTTCTCACCAGCCGATACAAACGTCACTTCACAACCATTCCTTGGTTTAGTTCAGAAGTGCCAAACCTCACCACCGACAGCTTCGGCGGTAACGCTCCAGATAGAAAGGAGGGCATGGAAGTGCATTTGTTGAGTTTTCACCTTCACATCTGCTTTTTCTAGCTTGTCCTTCCTCACCATAATCTCTGGATTCACTCAGTCACGACCGTTTGTGGCGTTTCTTATCCTCTGTCTGTCTCACACTGTCAGCAGTAAAGCCTCTGTCAGCTGTATCTGCAGCTGCAGATGGCTCTCAAGTGTGTGTGTGTGTGTGTGTGTGTGTGTGTGTGATAGAGGCAGAGCGAGAGAGGGGCGGAGCATTGCTGCTTCAGGCCACATCAGTTCAAGCTCCACTGACCCCTGTTTGTGTGTACATGCGTTTGTGTTTTTTAAGTGTGTCACTCTCTGTCTTTATGAGAGTGTGTGTGTGAGTGTGTCAGGGTCTGGTTTGCATGCTCTATGGTGCTCATGAGAACACCTCATACAATATTCAGGCTTGGTGAGGCACTTGGTTGCTTAGGCACACACACACACACACACACACACACACACACACACACACACACACACACACACACACACACACACACACACACACACACACACACGCACGCACGCACGCACAGACACACAACTTTCCCCTGTCCTCGAAATGTCCCTTTTTGCCAGCTGTTAGCTGTGCTAGCGAAGGCTTCCTGGTTGCTAGTGGCTGTTAGCCTCTGCGCCGGTTCCAGACACTTCCTGTTTCTGAAGAGGAAGTGTGTTTCTCTTTCTCCAGCATCTTCAACCTGACACAGATGCAGAAAATGGCTCTAACGCTGTCCCAGCTCAGCTGCTGTCAGACCTGGGCTGTGCTTTTTCCCGGTTGCTCTGGAGCGCGAGGCTGGGAGAGAAACCCCCACTTCCCCTCCTGGGAAGGCCGGCTGCTCTGATGGTTCAGACTTGAGCCTGTTCTTCATTCAGACCTTGTTAGGTTGCTCAAATGTGACATTAAAACCTTTTAAGAGGTTTAGGAGGGATAATAACTTCACTTCCTGGAGGTTTGGACCGTGAGCCATTGACAGAGTGCTGCCCTGAAGTTGATTTGTAAAAAAAAAACAACGAAACGATCATTATGTTGTTTATCTGAACACGTTTGTGTCAGTCAGATTTTATGTTCACGCTCGTGTGACGTGGAAGGAAGCAGAGTTTACCAAAGAAGCGATAATAGACTGTCGGCATGTGGAGAGGAAAAAAAGAAAAGAAGAGAGAAAAGGAGAAAGAAGAGAAGGAGAAAGGGAGGACTGCCGGCGGTTGCTGCCGAGTCTCTTCAAGAGCTTTTCGCTATAAATTATAAAGTGTAGATCTAGTCACACACACACACACTCGCACACACTGGTGCACGTACACCAACGCTTAGAAACACTTAAGCTTGTGTGTGTGTGTGTGTGTGTGTGTGTGTGTGTGTGTGTGTGAACAGAGCAGACGTAGACTTACATCACACAGACATTCCTGCACTACAGGAGGCAACACAAATGCACAACACATACACACAGCCTCTGAGCTACACGTGCTGTGTGGGAGTGTGTGTGTGTGTAAGTGTGTGTGTGTGGGGGTGCGGCCTGCCTCTCCTGCCAGAGTGTGTTAATCCGCTCGGTTGCAGATCCCAATCAGGCCAAGGGAAGAAAGAGTGCAGGGACAGAAGGAAGCAAAGCCGGAGAATGGCTAAAAGAGCAGCGTCGGAGAGGTGAGGAGAGGAGGCCCAGATGGGAGGAGGAGGAGGAGGAGGCAGGCTCGCCTCTCTCAGGTCAGCAGACGAAGGAGGAGAAGGTTTCCTCTATCTGTAGCAGGAACATCTGACTTCACTCAGTATCCTGATAGCTTTAGCATGAATGTTGCTAATCCCGCCTCCACCTGTCCTACCATAATCTGGCATTAGGTGAGGTCACCCAAAGGTCAGCACGTATGGGGCCTCCACCCAGGGCCCTCCGCCCTCAACTCTGACCTTGCTGCTGCCTTCAAAGGTTGTGAGGCAGCGCAAGACGAGCTGGGGGTCCAGAAGGGGGCGAGCTGTGGGACACAACGGCTCCGGGACCAGAAAGACTGGACCACACGGCTGCATCCTCGGAGGAGAAGGAATGACTGTAATCAAACTTGAGTAAAGGAGGGCTTCAGCTTCAGACTGGTGTCGGGCGTCCATGCCTGGATCACACGCTCGCCGCCACGCCGCCTCAAAGCCTTTTATGTTTCTGCCCGTGGTGTTGTTTTTATCTCCCTGGCGGTTCTTTTGTTCCCTCCGTTTTTTAGGTCAGACCACACACACGCACACACACGCTGACTGCTGGCTGCAGTGGAGAGTGTTGTCCATCGTGATGTCTCCGTCTCCCTCCTGGACTTTTTTCAGTCTCTTCTCAGTGACTGCAGGAGTCCAGAGAAGCGAATCAGACCAGTAAAAGGAGTGGAGTGGAGGAAAGAGGGCGGCGCCGTCCTCTCTGACTCTTAGAGGTGTTTTTAGTCGAAGAAGTGCTGCGGATTGTGGGTCGAGCGCTGGTTGAGGTGCTCTCAAACAGAATCAGCCGATCTGATCGGACGGACGCTCGCTCCAAGTTTCTGCTGGTGCGCATCAGTTGGTTTTATTTCCTTTCTCTGTCTTTCTCAGTCTTCAAGCCGGGCGATTTCATCCTTCTTCTTTTTCATCTAATGCCACTCAGGGTAAAGCTGCTATTTGGACCACTGAAGGCTCTAGTTGAAGATCCGTTTGCAGCTGGGATCTGTCTGCTTGGCCGTGTGGTCAGGGGCCCTCCAGGCAAAGCTACTTAGCAGCAAATCTTGTTTGGTAGAATCCTCTCAAAATAAGAGCCTCTCTCCTTCCCTCTCTCCCTCTCTTCTCTCTCTCTCTCTCTCTGTGTGTGGGAGTGTGTTAACGCTGACACAACCTGACTGCTGCTAGCTGGGGTGCTAGCACCAACACGGGCCTTAAAAGCAGCCTTTTAGCCTTTGCTTGTGTCTCCTCCAAGTGAGTCTTCGCCCCAGTTAGCGGCACCAGTTAGCGGCCTTGCTGGTGAGCTGGTGAGCAGACGAGTTCCGCCTGCGACTGATGGTTGTTCCAACCGTCCCCAGACTGTAGCAACACCACTGGCAGCAACCACGGGCGTCCTGGAGGCCCTTTCTTCTCTTTCATTTCAGCCGCAGGTTTCCAGGTTCTCTCTGTCACCTGTCAAATCTCTCCTTCCAGAGGGCAGAGGCAGCCTTGGGGGTAACGCACTGCGGTGCGTGGGCGGCAGATGTTAGGAGCATTGACCTCACAAATCGATGGCACATGATCAGGCGGAGCGTTGTTTGGGGTCTGGGAGCCTCTGCGGCTGGGATTAGAACCCGTCACCGGGCTTCTCTGTGGGCGGCTGCAGACCCGCTGAAATCAGCTGTGCCTGTTGGAAAAATGTGCTCGATCAATGACAAATCAATGTGCCTCCTCCTTCTCTTCCTTCATGCCTCTCTGGCCACTTCAGACGTTGCGAAAGAAGGGCTTTAATGGCTGCAACAGCCCCGAGCCCGACGGCGACGACTCCATCGACCAAAGTCCGTTAAACGAAGACAAGTACCGCAAGACGGAGGACCTGGACAGCCTGTTCAAGCGCTACGGCGTGAGTACCTTCACACGTTTGTCACCTTGTCTAACCTTCCCTTTCTCTTCTCCTCTCTCCCTCTATCCTCCTCCCTTCCTCTCCTTGTGTTCGGGGAAACGAAGGCTCTGAACAAGAAAGAGCACCGAGACTCTGAGAGCCCAGAACCCGAGGAGCCCTTCTCCCTCACCCCCCGCACTGAGGAGAAATACAAAAAAATTGACGAGGAGTTTGATAAAATGATGCAGAACTATAGGCTGTCAGTGAGTACTGCCCCCACCTCCCCCCGTGTCACCCCCTCATGCTGGAATCCTGCTGCCGGAGGTTTTTCCGGCTGCTGATGGCGGCCTGACTACTCACAGAGCACTTGCCTTCACCATCTCCCTCCCCTCTTACCTCCTTCACTTCAGCCTCCCACCAACAGCACCCCCACCATACCATCACCAACCCCCCATGGTGTGTGTCCAAGCCCAACACACACCACCACAGCTAACAGTCGGTCAGAAGCAGGCAGATCGGTTCTTTTGCACAAGTGTTTGCATTAACCTCCCTGACCCCTGTGTTTGAAGGTTGAAGGGTTTAGCTTATGCTAGCTACGCTTCCCTAGTGCATCTTCACACTTAAATGTATATATTTAGTAATTGGTGAGGATCTTCAAAGTTCCAGTGTAAATAATCGACTGCAGGAATTTGATGTACTTTTATCCCCTCACCTTAACGTGCAGCAGCCCCGCACGGTCCCGTTTCATCTACCGAATCTCTGGAATCCATTTTGTTTCCGTGGTAACCGCCGCGTCTCTGTCACACGGGTGCTGTTCAGAATGACTGTGGTCTCCACCGATCGTCCACCCTGGACCTCAGATAACCACGTGTTTGTTGCCCAGCAGCATTTCCTGGCTGCGTTTACACCTGCTCAAGCTGCGGGACGCTGTGTCCTCGGGGGACTCTGAGAGCTAACAAAGTTTGTCGCTGTGCTGCAGCCGTAACTTTGAGTGAGTAATTGGAGTAGCTGGAAGAGCAAGCGGAGCAGCGGCGGTGTCCTCAGGAGCACCGGCTTCTTTGCTCGCTGCGCGTTCGGTAACGTACACCAGTAAACGAGCAGCCAGAGCTGCGCTAACTAGGTTCCCACTTTTCACAAAAGTTGGCATAGCAACGGTATTCTTGGGGGAAACTGTGATTTATGGTAATAATCAACACGTTTGCAGCGTGCCTCCAAGCGCCTGGCTGATAAAAGCAATTCTGAGCAACACTACTGAAAGAGCCTGAAAGAGGCGGGGAGGAAGGGGAGGCGGGGCGCTGCTGCTAAAGGCTAAGTTGAGTGGGGTCGCTGTGCTAACGGGAATGCCAGGTGACCCACTTGCTGGAGCTGGTGTCCCCCTCTGACTCCTCCTGATTGGCTTTGATTGACTGACACACCTTTGTGGAACACCCCCCCCCAGCAGATGGAAGCATGTGACCCCGCCCACCGCTCTCCTCGACACCATAATCCAAGCGTGAGAGCTAGGGGCCGGGATATCCAAGCCTAAGCCCACTGGTACTGAAATACCTCCTGAGGTGGGGAGAGGGTGGCGAGGGCGAGCTGGCAGGACGCTTGGAAGGCCCCCACCCCCGAGTCTCTGTCCCCCGCTACGCTGCTGTGGCAGGGCGGGCTTTTCCTTTAGCCGGGGGTCGCTGTTTGGATCCGTCTGGCTCTGGGATTCCATATAAGGGAACCGAAAAAGATTTTACCCCGGTAGCAGCCAGCGCCGCAGTGCCCTCGAGCAAAGAGCTGCACCCACAATGTCTCCTTTCCAGGTCGGGCTGGAGAGAAAGAACATGAAAGAAAAGATGCTGCCCGATTAGCATCTCACAGAGTTTCTACTGCAGGAATCCAGATCACTTACAGTCGTACAATCAGGGTCAAGATCTAAACATCAAAGGCAGCTTTGATCTTGTATTTTCGTTCTCCTGGAATTCGGATATTATCAGAGTTTAAAGCAAAAGGGTCAAAGGTCGCGCCGTAAAACTCGGCTTCTGATTCGCCGACGCAACAATTAAACAATTGAAAGGCTTGCGGGAGTAAAGTAGGCCAGGGGCCGAAGGTCAGCCGAAGGTCAGCCGAAAGCCTGTTCATCTCCTCGGCCCTTCAGCTAAGAGCTAAAACCCTGCAGGACAGCAGCCAGGATCCGCACGTGCACGTGGGCATGCACGCACTTCGGATGCAAATTTGTTAATTTGCTGAAAAGGCGGATTAATGCTGAGCGGAGCAAAGTGCAGGAACACTGATGATGTCGCTGATATCCTGGCACCGCCATCACCTTCATCATCCTCATCTTCCTCATCCTGGTCGCAGCAGTGCCCCCCCCCCCCCCCACCCCGGCGGTTCTGGATCAGCTGAGAGAAGCTGAAAAAGAAACATTTTCAGGAACAGAGATTAAAATTCGAACACCAAAAAAGGGTATAGGACAGGCCACGCCCCCTGGCGGCTGTGCCAGGGTCAAACCTGTACTAACCCACCCATCCTCCCTCCCTCCATCCCTCCCTCCACTCCCCCAGGCCCCTCCCCCTCTGGCGTGCTTGGCCCGTGTGCAGTGCTGCTGGCTGCTGCCTCCACCCGCCCCGTCACCTCTACCTGCTCTGCTTCACCTCCTCCCCCAGACTTTGCTGCGTTTCTTCAGTCGGGTTGCGGCGTTGATGCGTAGAGCCTTCTGGAATTTGGCAAAGATGTTTCTGTAAAACTGTCGGATCCTCAACTAAATGATTGAAGAGAATAAACGATTTTCTGCGACTTCAGAGCAGAATGAAGAAAGAAGAAGGAGTTTCCTCCTTTGAGAAGGTTGGAAACGCTGAGGAAGGTCATGCTCACCGTCCTCTGCTTGGATCTGGGTCTCAGCAGAGGACGGGACAGCAGCTGGCCCAGATTCCATAGATAGAAGCGCTTCCGGAACCGATGCGAGCGGAGGGAAGTGGGCCGCAACCGTCTCCTTCACCTCTGGAGTCACCAGGACCCAGCAGCCTAAACCCAGCATCAGCCCTCAGAAAGGGGCTGAGGCACTCCTCAGGAAGCGTAGAGACGTGTCCCAGTGTTCCCAGTCAGGCACAGGTGCTAGCAGCTTGGTGCTAGCGGCCCCGTTAGCTGCGTTAGCATGCATGTGGAGCAACAACAGTAACCTGCTGCCGAAACCTGGCATGAGACACAGCTTGAAGGCCTCTCCACCATCTCACCCTGCATGCTAGAATCTGTGTGTGTGTGTGTGTGTGTGTGTGTGTGTTGATTTCCTCTATATATTTACCTTTTTTCACCTGGAGCAGATCCATTTTAATCTGAGACTTTTCTAATAACTTGGTGAATGTTTTTTTTCATTTATTTCTTTGTCATTTATATTTTTGTTTATTATTTCTGATGTAAAAAATATTATTTTCAATGTTCTAAATGTTGATTTTACCTGAACTAGTTTTGTCTGTTTAGTTTCGAGTGATTGTGTGTTTTTCACCTGCAGGCCTGTTTTCACTGCTGCCTCACTAACAGATCACAGTGTGTGTGTGTGTGTGTGTGTGTGTGTGTGTGCGCGCGCGCGCGCGCGCACGTGTGCGTGTGTGTGTAAACACTCAGAATAGAGCCAGAGGTTTCTAAGCCCCGCCTCCTCTCTCCCTCCACCAGTCCACGGTCCCTCAGCCCACCTTCTCCATGCCCGTCACCGTGCCAGTATCCAATCAGAATGCAGCGGCGGCCCTCCAGTTCAGCAACAACCCCGGCGGCGCCCTGGTCACCACCACCTCCTTCGTTACCTCCACCCTCACGGACCCTCGCCTCCTGTCGCCACAGCAACCAGCTCTGCAGAGGAACACGGTCTCGCCCGGGTTACCACAGCGACCAGCCAGTGCAGGTGAGCAGCTGCGTCAGAATTAGGCCATGTAGCCCAACCAATGGGGGCGGGGCAAGGCAGCCGTAGGCCCCTCCTCCTTCATCAGGCTGGTGTTTGCTGCAGCCTTAGCGTTAGCATTGGTTTGCGCTGATGCTTGTGGTCACCTGATTTGTTCTGACGCGGCGACGTTTGCGCTGCAAGAACCTTCACCAGGAACCAGGGAACTTTGGAGGAACCATGTCAAAGCTGCTGCTTCAGTATCGTCTCAGACAATCGAGGCCCAGCTCACACGGTGGACTGAAGGTTTTTCTGTGCTTAAGTCTAATTTCTCTAATTAGCGTGGAGGAGCTGTGAAAAAGCCACTTCAGGTTTGCTGCTAATGAGCGTCGGCAGCTGCAGCCAGATCTTCTGAAGGAGCCACTTGAGTTAACGATGTCTTTCAACGTGAGCGTCTGAAGAGGCCGGAAACGCTGAGCAGCTCTGCTCTCTGCTGCTGCAGGTGCTCTGCTGGGAGGAGACCTGGGGAATTCGAACGGAGCGTGCCCGAGTCCAGTCCGTAAGTCATCCCCCCTCGCCGCCATCCTGTGGAAAGTGCTTTCATGACTGACTGCTGCACGGCTGACCGCCTGTTGCCACACACACTTGTGCACGTTACGCAGAAGCAGGAAAACACCTGTCGACTGGTGACAGCTGAAGGTCGCCAGCTACGCAGAGTCCAAAGACCAGAAGGGGTTTGAGGTGGCGACCAGAAGGGGTTTGAGGTGGGGACCAGAAGGGGTTTGAGGTGGGGACCAGAAGGGGTTTGAGGTGGGGACCAGAAGGGGTTTGAGGTGGGGACCGGGGGAGAAACTCAGTCTGAAGTGGTGTGTAAATGTGGGACTGTAGTGTGTGAATCGGGACGAGTGACAGCAGCAGGAGGCTGTTGAGACCAGTTCCTGACCATCAGTTCGGTTGCGCAGCCACAGACATTAAAGTCTGTCGTTTTACACCAGAGACCAACCCCCCCCCCAAACACACACACACACACACTCACACACACTCACTCACCCCTCCCACCCTGTCCCTGTCAGCTGTTCCCCCTCATCTTCTCTCTGGAATTATCTGCCCACCTCCGGCCAACTGTGCCTCGCATTGGCACAGGACTCTCCTCAGAGGTGACTTTGACGCCGGCCACCCCCACCCACCCCCACCCCCATCAGCCTGCTCTTTAAAATGGCTGCCTGCCCATGGAAGCTGACACGGTTGCAGCTCTTCCTCCCTCAGATCCGTCCCGTCCGCTGTTGGCTCGTCCAGCAGAGGCCTGGGTGGACGAACGAGTGTAGATGTGGGTTTGGGTTCTGTTGCAGGTGTGTTGGTTGAAAGGGTGTTTTCTAGCTGACCTGAGCTGTTCAGGCTGTGACAGAATCTCAAATCTCTGTCCAAACATTAGGTCTTAAAATTCCACTGCCCTCCCTCCCTTTTACCCCCTCCTCCCCCTCCTCCTCCTCCTCCTCCTCTTCCTCCCCCTCTCAGATCTGTCGTTCTCAGCTGTTGTCCAGGGACTAGGGGCTCTGGGAATGTCACCATTGACGTCACCCTGCATTCCGCACATTCCCACGCCCGGCCTCTCGTAACGGGAGACATCTCACACACACACTTACACACTGGTGCAGATGTAAAGGTCTAAAAACAGCCAGCACACATCAACAAACCTACAGGCGCAGCAACAGGTTTGCCCCCCGTCTCTTCCCCGGATGTCCGACGGAAGCGCTGCCTCTGGCGGCCGGCCGGAGCTTCTGGAGCCCCAGAGCGTTGGCACTGTAGGAACTTGTCCTCACGATGAAAGTTAAACCAGGCAAAGACGGGTCATGAAAAACCTGCATGTGGACATTCCAGGGAAACCGCCAACACACACGCATACACACACACACACCACCGCCCGCTTCGTCTCAGACCAACGTCAGGCGGACACGGAGCAGCAGGTTTCCATCAGTCAGCCGTGCACACGTGGGACAGTTACCCCAAACACACACAGCACCTGACGGGAGGAGGAAAACCCTCTTCTTTTTGCTTCCTTCGCTTTCTACCTGGATACTTGCTTCTGTCCTGCTCCCCTGCTTCCTTTCGTCTCATTTCTTCTCCTCTATCCTTCTCTCCTGTTCTCACTTCTTAAATTTAACCCTTAAATTAGACTCAGGATCCGTCCGACTGTAGCGGAAGCAGCCGTCACACACTCCACGTTGGTGGAGGTCAAACAGCTGTTCATCATTCACTAACCCTAACCCTTCTCCTCCTCCACTTCTTTCACTTCTTCTCTATGATCCCTCACTCCCACTGGTCAGCTGCAGACATTCTGTGGGTCAGGGGTCAGGGGTTAGCTGGGACGGTCAGGGTTAGAGAGTAGTAGTATGTTTCTGTGTGTGTGTGTGTGTGTGTGTGTGTGTGTGTGTGTGTGTGTGTGTGTGTGTGTGTGTGTGTGTGTGTGTGTCTGCTCTGTTGTTCTACATAAATTCCTCCTCAAGCCTAACATGTGTTTGCAGCATTTGTACTTTTCATAAGAGTCCACGTACGTGCACGCCTGTGCCGGGTATTGTTTCTAAGTGCTGGGGTGTTGTGGAGGGAAACGGAGCTGGAATGTGGGCTGTTGAACTTCCAGAGGAGGGTGTGTTGGTTATTGGTGACAGGTGTCTTTAGTAAGAATGACAAGATAATCACCAGTTTGGCTGTAGTGGATTTTAAAAACCACAACAGTCGGCGTGAGTGGCTGTCGAACAGGTACGGAGCCTGAATAACCGGTACGATTACAGGCGGCGTCTTTGACGGTTAAAGGAAAAAAGGCAGAAGGGCAGCATGGACCTGCGGAGGGCGACCAGCGGGGGGCGCCAAAGGCCCCTGGTGGGAGGCTCACAAGGTCAAGGCCTGACCTTGATGACCTCAGGGGTTGAAAAGGTCAGAATCGTTAGATGTGACTAAATTAAAAACATTTTAAGGGACGAGTGAATGAATCCAGCTGGTACGAACCTGCTGCATGTGGGAAGAACCACCTGGAGGCCTGACCAGGACCAGGACCAGGACCAGGAGCCTGGTTCAGGCAGCACCACAGCCTGACCCAGGGCCCGTTTACGGCCCCGGCGGAGCGAAGTGGCCAGGAAATAAACTAGCTGTGGAGGAGAGGAGGTGATGGGTTCAGAAAAACCTGAACAGCACCTTCACACGCAGAAGCAGTGGGAGGATTCGGCTTTCAGCGCCACCCAGCCCGCTAATGAGAGCCCACACACACACACACACACACATCCAACTGGGTGGATGAATTTCAGGAAATCATGGCTCCCTCTTTGTTGTTCCAGCTAACGGCTACATCAGCGCCAGGGCCTCGCCGGGTCTGCTCTCCGTATCCAATGGCAACAGCCTGGGGAAGGTGGTCCTGGCCAAGTCTCCACCTTCACCCGGAACGCAGATGGTCAACAGCCGCAAGCCGGACCTGAGGGTCATCACCTCGCAGAGCGGCAAGAGCCTGATGCAGCTGGTGAGCAGAGCGCCGCCACGGCAACCGCAGCGTCAGCCAGGCTGTCGCTAGAATAACAACAATCTCAGGAATCAAAGAGGAATAAAAGACGAGTGGAAGTGACGTTTTCGTCACCCGGGTTTTCATGTGGGATCAAAGCTCACTCATCTAATTCACCTTAATTTGGGATCTTTAGGATTATATTCCCTAACAACAGCTGTCTTTTCTACCTTTTAAATTTATTTTCAAATTTAGTCAATTTTAAATCAAAGTTAGATGTATTTTTAACGGGAATATGGCCAAATGTCGCCGTTTTGCCGTGAGTTTCCGCCTCGGCCCCCGGTGTTCCCATTCGTGTTTGTCCTGCGGTTGTCGTGGAAACCTAACGGCCTCTCTTCTCTGCCCCCCCATCCGCAGACAGAGGAGGAGCTGGAGCTGGTGAACGAGGTGAACACACACCTCTGTGTGATCTGATGAGTGTGTGTCTGCACATGTCTGCTCACGCTGGTTCCGGCACCAAAGAAGCTGAATTTGGGAATTTGAATGTGTGTTGAGGGAACGTGGAGGGAACAGGAAGGGAACCAGTGTGACCAGCTACAGCTCAGCACACCTTTGCATGGGAGCATGCTCGTGCATGAACACACACCCCAGACGCTGTGTGTTGCCGTCTGACACACGCACACACACTCGTGCATGTGTTCCTGTCAGCATGGCTCTGCAGCTCTCATAACACCTTCCAGGCCTTTCCAGTAGTGTTGCCGTGCCAACGCCACTCAGGATGTGAGACTGTCCTTGCAGGCAGATGTTAAAGTGTCGCCGAAGAGTTAAAGAGCAGATTTTCTCACAGGAAGGCTGCGAGGAAGAATGACACATCTCGCAGCGCTGACGTAACCGTTACTTCTGCCAGACCTCAGCTTTCGCTGCTCCATCCTTGTTTTCATTCGCTCATAAAACTTTAGCGTGGACAGTTAAACCATAGCTTCATTTATTTGTTCTTTAGCTCGGTTTCAAGTAGAACAAGCTGTGTTGAAGCTTCGGTAGTTCCAGGGTCATCGACTCCTGCTCGGCCAGAAGGACCAGCCTCTCTGGGAAGCACATGCTAGCCATTATCCTTATTATTGTCAAAAACGGATGAAGTCATGCGGCGTGAAGCCGGCCGCTCGGCCCATGTAGGGACAAAAACAACAGTGGTGGCTGGTGGTGGAGCCGCTCCAGCGTTTTCTCAGGACGCTGAGCCACAATATTTAACACCAACCGCCAAGAAAGGAAGAAAGGAAGCTTTCCCCGTGCACGTTTCAGATGGCTCGGCTAACAGTCACCCTTCTCTCACTCCGCTGACATCACTCCATCAGCCCTCCTCCCCAGCGTCCTCAACCTCTGTGCCTCTGTCTTCCCAGAATGCACAGCGGCTAGGTGGCTCCCAGGTGGCACCGCAGACGCTCACCACTCCAGTGGTTTCCGTGGCAACACCCAGCCTCTTAGCACCCTTCTCCAGCATGCAGACGGCCTACAACACCGGTAAGGTGGAAGTCGGCCCGGACCCCATCACTCCCTCAGCCGATGGATGGATGAATGGCTCGCAGAGGGAGGGATGGATGGCTCGCGGAGGGAGGGATGGATGGATGGCTCGCGGAGGGAGGGATGGATGGATGGCTCGCGGAGGGAGGGAGGGATGGATGGATGGCTCGCGGAGGGAGGGTATGGATGGCTCGCGGAGGGAGGGATGGATGGCTCGCGGAGGGAGGGATGGATGGCTCGCGGAGGGAGGGATGGGATGGATGGCTCGCGGAGGGAGGGATGGATGGCTCGCGGAGGGAGGGATGGATGGCTCGCGGAGGGAGGGAGGGCACAGAAAAGGGATGATTTGAACCTCTCAATCCTGCTGCTGTCACCTCAGACAGAACCAGTTTCCAGAGAAGAGTGACGGAGGTAGAACTTGATCTTTACGACTTTGCGAAATAAAGGTTTTTCTGGGTTTTCTTTGGTTTTCTGGGCGCTGACGATGATAAATACCCTGTGTGATCTGTGGGCCGTCAGAAACAAACCCACCTTGTGCTGTTTTTACGCACAAAAGCAGCAGAACTGAGGGAAAACGAGAGATCAGCGATTGCACCTAAAACGTGACGATGTGGCCGCGAAGCCACCAAACCGGCATGAATATTCCCTTTGTTCTCTGTGGGAGAGCTGGTGGAACCATTCCACTTCAAAGGTCCACATTAATATGGATCAGCTGTGATTAATATGGATGGATGATGCAAAACAAGCCCTCATCTCTCCTTCTTTCCTTCTGTCCTTCCTTCTTTCTTTCATCTCAGACTATCAGCTGACAAGTGCAGATCTCACGGCGCTCCAGACGTTCACACCGCCGGGGTTGGTACCGGGGAACATGGCTGCCTGGCAACAGCAGCCCGCCGTCTCCCAGCAACAGGCGCCCCAGCAGCAGCTCAGCCTGGCGTCGCTCAGTAACTTGGTGTAAGAGCCCTTTTCTTCTGCTAAACGAGAGCTGCTCGCGTTCCGAGCTAACGAGGTGACGTTGGCGTGCGCTCCGGCTCGGCTGTGTGCACGTGCACGTGCACGTGCAGCACCTGCTGTGGCTTCCTCACACGAGGCTGCAGCATCACCTCAGCCGGGGTGGCGGCGCCAGATCTGAGCCTGGAGCGAGACCCACCCCAGGTTTCTCTGCCTCGCCCTCCTCTTTTTCTCCTCCTCCTCCTCCTCCTCTTTTTCTTCCTCTTCTTTGCGGTCCAACTTGTTACTGAGGCCGCCACTCGTTATTTCCCTCATCTCCTGGTTGTCCCACGCGGACCTTTTCCTCCACTCTGATTGGCCGATCCCCGCTGTGAACTGGCCGACTTCAGAGGATAAAAACCACCGTAAAACCAGAGAAGCCTCCTGGATTCCACCCTCCAGGAAGGGTTGAGAGAACCTCTCAGGGAACATCAACTCTGAGGCCTGCTGGCCTCCCATAATCCGGTTGGGCAGCTCCAGACGTTCTGTCCATGATCACGCAGACCTGGAGGAACCTCTGACAAGGCCCTTCTCTGTCCTCTCCTGTCCTCTGGTGGCTCGTAACTGTTGTTCTTTCTCTCCACAGCATGTGGGGAGCAGAGAAACAGAACGTGGAGATGTTAAACTGCCTCTCTAACTTTGCTGCTAACCTGAGGTGAATCTCCTGCTAGCGTCGTGTTGCCGTCTCTAGTTGCTCCATGTTCTCTGGTGTGATACCGAACCATTGCTTCTCACGTCCGTTGGGTCAGTGTTCTGCCTGTGGTTGCTTCTCCGCCTCCTTATTTCGCCGTTCTCGGGGAATTGTGTCTCCGGCGCCCCCTGCAGCTCAGTTCTGAGCCTTTGGAAGCGTCAGGAACAGAGAGGACGAGGCTTCCCTGCAGCCTGGATGCTCCTCCGGCTGCACGCTGGCTCGCTCGCTCGCACGCCACCGACACGCTCGCCACATTAACATTTCACTCCAGCAGCATTTAGCTGTCACTGGCAGCTGACAGTCAGACATCGGTTTCAATCCCTCCGACACGCGTAGACCTCAGAAGGCTGCAGCAGCCTGACTAAAAAGAATAATTTAGCGATGGCTCAGCTGTCGGAGCTGGTTACTCCGATGGATTAAAGGCCGCTGGGAGCTGGATGTCTCCATAATTGGTTAATAGCTTCAAACGTTTTACATGTTGGCTCCTTTTCCGCTCAAACATCCGACTCTCTGCATGTTGGAGCACCTCCTGCTGGGAGGGACGTGACCGTCCTCCACCAGCTGAAAACCCAACGGTGGCGGCGGCCTGGTCGTCCTCCAGCTTTCACCCGCCAGCACCGTCTTTCACCGTTTTGTGTCATGACCCGACCTCCGACCTCTGACGTGCTAACCCTGTGGACGCTAACGCCTTCCCCTTGTCTCTGCTCCGCCCCTCCAGGCCGGTGGGTCACCTGCCTCAGACCGCCGCGCTAACCGTCAACACAAACCCCAACATCAACATCAAGTCGGAACCCGTCTCCCCCAACCGCGAGCGCAGCACCCCCAGCTCGGCTGGCGGCGGCAGCCAGGGTCAGATCCAGGGTCAGATCCAGGGTCAGGGTCTGGTGGCCCTGGCCTACCCCGGGGCCGTGCGCCTGGAGGCCGGAGGTCAAGGCCGCTCCCCTGTGGACAGCCTCAGCAGCAACGGCAGCTCGTACGAGGGCAGCGACCGGGACGAGGGCGCCCAGGGACGAGGCGGGGCGGCGGACTTCCAGCAGCAGGTGGGCTCGGCGGCCCAGCAGCAGCCCACCATGGTCCTCCTGCGACCGTCCTCAGCCGAAGGCCAGGACCAGGACGGGACCAGCGTCAAGAGGATGAGGCTGGACGCCTGGGTCACATGAGGAGGGACGGAGGACGGAGACGCAGACTTGTGGCTTGTGTACATGACCCCCACCGGCCCCGATGACCCCCTCCCGCACACAACCACACACACAACACACACACACGACACAGGCATGTTAACACACTGGGACACACACACACACACACACACACACAAACCCACTCAGAACTGAGGCTTGTGTCCCAGACCTGGTCCAAAGTTACCTTTGGAAGAAGCTGATTGGGCCCGATGCTCACAGCTGTTCTCTGATTGGCCGCTTGGCTGCCCTCAGAGCAGCCGTGCGCCTGGTCTCCGGCCTCGTGCGCAGTCTCGTGCGCAGCCTCGTGCTTCTTTTCTTTCATTTGTAAGTGTGGAGTTTTGTCCTTCTGTCTTGACTTTAGAGTGTGGATCTCAGATTTGATTATGAAGACACTAAAAATGGAAAAAAAACGCTGGCCCCGCCCACCAGGCAGAGCCGTCGTCAAGGTTACCTGAACTGGTTAGCTGGGGCGAAAGAGGTAAAAAGACTTTTTCTTTGAATCAGGGATGAGCTGCAACAGCTCAGTGACGGAATCTCCTCATCCCCACGACAACCGTGTGCGTGTGTGTGTGTGTGTGTTTGTGTGTGTGTGTGTTTTTTAAAATCACTCGAGCAAATCTTCAGACTCGTTTATTAGACTTGTTTGTGAGATGACAGTTAGAGTTTCCTGAGGTTTCATGTATATAAGCAATCTGTGATGCTTTGGTGTGACGGGACGGCGCTTCGAACCCCCAAACCGCCGTTTACCCGAAGAATCTGTATTTACTTGAGGCAGGAGCGGACGGTCCGCCCCAGACGACAGGGATTGTTCCCTGTTGGACGTCCCCACACCGCTGGTTCTGGATCAGCTCCTTTATTATTGTTGTTATTTATGGGTGTAAATAAGGTGTAATGTGTTGACGAACCTGCAGGGGGAGCTGTTAGAAAGGGAAGACGTAGCCGTGGCAACTTCGACTGTTTCCGGTGAGCAACGGTGATGGAGCGCACTTTACCTGACCCCCGTCGACCTGCACGCACACACACACACACACACACACACACACACACACACACACACACACACACACACACACACACACACACACACACACACACACACACATCTGGCCAGCGTCACCGAAAAGGACACACAAGCACATTTGTGCACTTTTTATTTATGCAAGCCTGCCAATGTTGGTGTTATTCAAATAAGTTATTAGCGTGATGGAACCAAACCAGGCAGGTGACCTGTTCAGTCCTGCAGAAACTGAAAGAAACAAAGAGAACAGCTCTTCCTGTTGCCAGTTCTGTGTGTTATTATTCAGGTAAATGAGATAAATTAATTAACATCAGCTGAACATGTAAAACAACAACAAAACCGAAGCTTTTTGCTGTCAGGTCTCAGAAAATGGGGAATGTTTAAAATGAAGGAGTGATATCAGGTCACCTGGGACACGGAGCGTCCTGAGATCCGCCAGGGGCTGAAAGAAGCCATGTTTCTGACCCGTGCGTCACCGGCTGGCTCTCCTGAAGGTCGTGGAGGCCACGAAGGTCACAGATCCGTCCGTGTGTTTAGGCTCTAGTGGCAGATTTTAGAGCCAACTCCTTTATTTGTTTAGTGACGGCGGCCTCCCGACGTCTGAGCGCCACTGACCCGGAGTCGACTACCTCCACCCCCACCCCCACCCCCACCCCCACCTCCATCACCACCTCCATCACACGCGTTTCTGTTTGTGCTGTCTGAGCGGCTGACGTCCCAAATGAAGAGAAAGTTCTCAGATCCTCTGATTCTCTCCATCGCCACTCGTGAGCAGGTTTTTACTGACCCCTGTCACCCAGAGGTCACCCAGAGGTCAGCTGGTGGGACAGTTTGGTACGCCAGCCGGCAGGTCCACAGCATCGGGGTGCTCGCGTGGCCATGGTTGCCACGGTGACAAACCGTTTTTGAAGAAAAATCATCAGGTCTGAAGTGAAAGGAGCGCATCAGCGTGTGAGCGGGCGTGCGCGCCAAACCCGCGTGAAGAACCAGCTCGTGAGAGGTTGTTGACCTGCCCGGGCACCAGGGGGCGCTGTCGCCGCGCTCATGGACGCCATTCTCCTGCCCCCAGTGTTCATCTGTGCTGGTGACCGACTTTGAATCATTATCTGACGGCTTTTTATCATTATTATTATTACTATTATTAGAATTCTAGTCGCCACATTCGCTGTGGTGATGGTCAAGAAATCTGCGTTGTTTTTTTTGTGTAGGTTAGATTTGATTTATTTGAGTTTAATTTTATTGTATTAAATATTCTATAAATATCTTTGTTTTGTTCATGGGATTTTTGTTGGTTTGTTTTTGTTGAAGGGTGTTTCTGATGTTGCACGATTTTTCTGAGACAACACAAGCGTAGTGAAGTTAGTGCACGTGTGGACGAGGCGCCGACGCTGCTCGACGCTGCAGCGACGAGGTCAATGCATGGGCGTTTGAAAAACAAGCAGTGAGTTATGTTAAAGGAAATACAATGTTAATATCAACACAAATATATATCACACAGAAATACATGAAAGAAAATAAAACGTTTAAAGTAAATAAATAATAGCTAATATATTGTGTTTGGCTAGTCTGCTTTTTGTTGTAAAGATACTTTTTTTTCTGTTTTTTGGAGAATGATATACAATTTGTGTATATTTTCATAAATAAAGTATGCACTGATATGTTATTACAAATTCTATACTGCTTTTACAGAAAAGTGTTTGTTATTGTACCAAAGTAAACATTTGTCCCCTCTGAACCCTCCTTTTTGCGTATGTTTTAACGTATTTTATATATTAAATAGACAAGTTGACCTACAGAAAACTTGTGTCTTTCTTTTCTGTATTCTTCTTTTAAAAAACAAGGATTCGGATTTTTAGTGGTTACGAAAGTACAAAGTTGGTGTGAAAAACAAAACAGAGCTTCATCTATTAGGTTAGTTTTGCAGTAAATCTGCTGTTGTTTTATCCAATAACCAGTGCATAATGTCAAAGTGTTGTTGATCCACTGAAATGTGTAAAATCTCATTTACTTTTTAAGAAGATGAACCTTCCATCTGCTGGGATCGACCCCTCCACCGGGGGCGCCATCCGCACAGGACCGCCTGCAAACATCCGAGTGTGACTGAGCCAAATCTCTGTCCAGGAGGGAGAGTCCTGCACCTGGAAAACCCCTCCTCGCGCTCTTCCTCTCTGCTTCTCTGCTTCTCTCTGTGTATTTTAACTTTTGTCCTGTTTATTTTTCAGAAAAGAAGCGACTGCAGTGTCGCACACTCGCCGCTAGGTGGCAGAGAACGCGGTGAGAAGAACGGCGACGCTTTCACGTCTGACAGGTCGGATATTACATTTTAGTCCTGTATCGATGCTAGTTTGCCTCATTTGATTATGACAAATGTATCTCTGTTGTGCGTTTGTCTTGTCACACATTATGATTCGAGTGTTATTTAATAACAACACAGGAGAGTTCCTATTCATCTATTTTAGCTGTTACATTTTGTTTTCATTGCGCATGAAAAAGTCCTGATACCGAATTAATCAACAAAAAATCACATCATTTTTTTTTTCTCTCAGCAAGATCAAATAAGAAATATTCTCAGACAAATCTGCAGTTCTTTGGTTTGTTATCAAAATGATTTGTCCCAGTTTATATGAAAGAATTACTCACAGTAAAAAGACAAGCAGCTTCAAACGGCGCTGTCGCTGCAGCTTTATCAGAATTTGTTTACCAAGATGAAACCTGACAAAACTTGTCTTTATTTAGAAAAGATCTGTCGATAAAAATACTCTTGTACTTTTAAAGTCAATATTTGAGATTCCTTTAGGCAGAAACAACAGTTTTTTTAGATTAAAGATCATTAAAAGATCTTAAATCTTTAACTGTCCTTCCTGCCCTGGCCCGAGGGGGCGGGGCCTATCCCTAACGCTGCAGTGATTGGTCAGAACACCAGGGGGCGCCAGCAGCTGCGTCAACTGAAAGTTGGACAACTTTTTCATACAAACGTGGTTTTAGGCACAAATGTGGGGCGAATCGAAGGTTGCTCACCGGGAAATTGAAGACACGAGCAGCGACGTGGAGAACGGCCGAGCCGCCTCCGCCTGGAGGAGCACTCAGACGTCTGCTCGGCCTGACCGTCAGCTGCTGCAGACAGCAGGCTGCTCAGCAGCTGCCCCCTTGTTTTTGACAGACACGTTTGAGTCAACAGGCTGCCAATAATCACACACACACACACACACACACACACACACACACACACACACACACACACAAACACAGTTTGATCTGGTTTTTTATGGCATCCTGGAGACTAAACAGTTAAGAATAATGATGGTTAATGATGATTTACGTCACTTTCCTCAAGTCAAAAATCTTTCCTGTTCCTTCGAGGACATCTCAGATAAAGTCGCTTTGATGAGGAAAGCTGGATGTGTCTGTTGCTCTCTGGTTGCTAAGCGATGCAAAGTTCTGTCTGGGTCTTCCTCTGAGGCCTGTCTGTTTGTGGGCGTGGCCTGTCCGTCTGTGCATGTCTAACCTAATTTCCAGCCTCTGATTGGATTCGTTTGCTGACCCCCCTGCTGGCCTCGACCTTCCTGTTTTGCTTTGATGATTGGTGAGGAACGCAGGCGCCATTCTGCTCCTCCGTGAGCTCAGCACAGATCTGAAACAGCCATTTTCTCCTGACGGTGGCGCCGCGTCGCCAACACTTGATGGTGAACCTGGAGCAGAAAAGATGATCCCAGAAGCAGCTTCCTGACGCTCCCCAGGTTTCCTGAGATTTCTGCTGTCAGAGATTTGACTCCTGGGAAAACTGATGTCCCAGCAGCTGCTCGACAACGCTGAAACCTGCCGCAGATGAAACCAGATTTAAATGCAGATTTAAGATGAGTCAGCTGGGTTTTTTTAGATGTGTGGTTGTGTTGCTGTCAGCGTGAGTGTGCAGTTTCTGATGCAACAGCGAGAAACGCGGACCACCAGAGCAAAGGTCACGAGTCCACGTGTGCGGGGCCGATCACGTCTAAAAATACCCAAAGAATGAGCCCACAAGCATGATTAAACCTTCATCGGAACGAGGGGACAAACGCCATCCACGGCTCCGCCCCTTTCTGTGGAAAAACTGAGTTTCAACCGCAGCATCAGTTCCTTCCAGGTTCTGAGCACGAGATGACGACCAATTCTGGGTTTTAAACCAAAGAAATAAACCAGACAAAGACTGTCGACCCACACACACACATGTGGAGCATCAGAGCAACATCTGCAGTAAAATCAATACTGAGTGATGGATGAGCAGTGTGCTCACACACACACACACACACACACACACACACACACACACACACACAGAGCGAGCTCCCCTAATGGATCCGCCCACGCTGAGCTCTTGCAGAGGCTGCTCAGGTCTGCTTGATGTAACTGTTGCAATTTTCTCCGTTTCTATGACAATAATCTTCAAACGTCGTCTTCAAATGAAGACGAGACGCAAACAGCCGGTAAAGCCTCTGAACGGCTGAACCTTTGGTACCGCCAACAAGTGGAGACTGTTGGCGGAAGCTGCAGCGTGGACGGCTGGTTTAGCCCTCGTTAGCTGCCAAGAAATCAAAGCATTTCTGTACGTTTGAAAGGCTGAGTCTGCCGCTTTCATCACCTCCAGCAGCTCCTGGCGGAGCTCCTGGTCACATGACACCTTTTACTGATCAGCCAGAAACACCACCAGACCCAGGATGTATTAGCACTCCTGCCTTTATTATGGGATGTTGCTACACGGAAAGTCCCGTTTGAGAGGCACCTTCTCTAGAAGCCGTGGACGCTTTGACTCAGCAGCATCTGGTCTCATTGATTCCCTTTAATCAGGTAATCAGATTAGGAGAAATCAATAAACATTCTTTGAAATCACTTTCTTTGTTCTGTCTTCACGTCGTTAATTCATGCTGACCTTCGGCCTTCAGAGGTCTTTCCATGCACGCGAGGAGTGGAGCAGGCGTTGGTCCTGGCAGGGTGGCGTTGGCGGAGGCCCAGCTGGTTCTCAGGAGCAGCTCTGGAGCTTCTGGAGCTTCACACTGGTTCTTCCCCAGAAGACCAGGATTCCGCCTCCACCTCGGACTCCTCCGAGTGGACCAGCAGCTGCTTCCCCTCCGAGGTCTCCTGCGTCTTCAGGCCTGCGGGTGGATCAATGCCCAACCCCCCCCACATCAAAGCAGCATCAAAGCCCAGCCCCTGAGGGCTCTGCTCAGCTGTTTGACCGCAGCCACCCTCTGGCTGGTTGGTGGCGCCCGTCTCCAAGGACGATGCCCAGAAGTCGTTCTTCACGCCGCTGAGGAAATCCTGGAGGCTGCTGTGGCTTCCGTTGGTCTTTGCCGAGGTTCTGACCACAAAGATGTCCTCCACAGCCTCGGGGCAGATGCTGAGACGTTGCTGCTGGTCCTGGACGGGGCTTCCGGCCGACTCAGGGTCCTGCTTCTGCTCTCCGCCGTCCTCACCCAGGTTCCTCCAGCCAGCGGCTGGAGCGTCCTGAGAAGCTGCGACGCTCTCAGCAGGGCTCCTCTCCTCCTGCGCTGAGACACCCTCGTCCTCCAGGGTTGCTTCAGCAGCTCCCGGCTGTAATCCGTCGGGTTCCTCCGAGCAGCTGACTTCTTCTGGGTCAGGCCTGGTGGACGGGCCTGCATGCGTCACCATGGAAACACGTTCCTCCTGTTCCTCTCCTCCTCCTGAAGGTTCCTGCTCTTCAGGCTGGACTTCAGCATCGGCCACTGTGGGCTCAGTGAAACCCCGACTGTTGGCAGGTTGCTCCTTCTCTACTTCCCCTTCTTCTTCCTCCTCTTCCTCCTCTTCCTGCTCTTCCTGCTCTTCCTGCTCTTCCTCCTCCTCCTCTTCTGGCTCCTGGGTGGGGTCGCTGTGATGCAGATGACCCAGGTTCTCGGTCTCACTGAGCTGCTGCTGTGAAAAGCGCCGTCCCATCTCCTCCACCTTCTGCTCCACAAATCCCTCCGTCTCTGCCTCTTCATGGTCCACCTCTGCAGGTCCTGCAGGGCGGAGATGTTCTTCGGTTCCATCCTCTGAAGGCCTCTGGCCGGCTTCTCTGGTCACCTCTTGGGCGCCATCCAGCAGCAGGTCCGGCTCCGCCTCCTGGCCAGGACTCCGGTCGTCGGCGTGGCGATATCCCAGATCGTACTCTTCATCCAGCCCTTCCTCCTCAGCTTCTTCGCACAGATCCTCCATGGTTCCGAATCGAGGTGCCTGGTCCTCGCTCCACCTTCCCGTCTCCTCCGCCTCCTCCTGCTCTTCTTCGCTGGACTGGCTCTCGTCCCCGGGCGAGGCGCCGTCGGCTTCCTCGCTCCGGTATCGGATCAGAGGTCGGGGGTCAGCGAGGGTGTTGTCCTGAGCGTAGCTGTCGCTCTCCAGCTCAGTCCTCCAGGACACCGACACGTTTTGGGAGTCCTCCTCTTCCTCCTCGTCTTGGTCACGAGGGAGCGGCTCAGGCGCTGCGTGGCCGACCTGCGCCGCTGTGGATGGCGGCACGCCGGGGTATGGGGTCCCGCCTCCTCTCTGTCTGCTCAGGCCGCTGCTCTTTAGCTGAGATGTCTTCCTCAGGCTCAGCGTGCTGCCGCGTCTCCTCTTCCTCCTTCGTCTTCACGCCGGTCTTCCTTTCCATGGCGCTGTCATACGTGTCCATCTCTTCTCCGTCCGGGTACAGCCTGTCGTCGCCGGCGGCCTGCAGCTTCTCTGCGAGCGAACCACCTTCCTCCGCCGGTTCTGCTCGTTGCCATGCAGCCGTCGCCGTGGGAAACACACCTTCCTCTGGCTCGTACTCGGACAGCGGACTGCTGGTCCTGGACTCAAAGTTTGGTTCGATGAGAGCTTCGGTTTCCGAATCGGAGCTCTCCTGCTGCACCTGCTCTCCACCTCCACCTTCTTCCTCCGCCTTCCCCTCTGGCACACGTGGCTCCTGCGTTTCTTCGGCAGGTTTTCCGAGCAGCGCTGCTTGGTGGTACGGCGTGGGCGTCGGCCTCGCTGAGCCAGGCTGACTCTCCTCACGGCTGGGAGGAGCCTCGCTGCCGAGCCCAGACCCAACCTGAGAGCCAACGACCTGCTCCACCGTCTCCTCAGCTTCTTCACCTCCGTCAGCACCAACTTCCACCTCCTGCTGAGGCGGCAGCAGCTCGCTAACGCTGGCCTCCTGGTGACCCGGCTGTGCTCGGCCCTCAGTCGGCTCTGGAGCTCCCACCGGGACCTTTGGGGCTTCTGTGACTGCAGCGGGCTTCCTGCTGCTGCCCACAGACGCCGTTGGTGAGTGTGTGTGGACGGATGAGAGGACCGTGGTCTTGTGGCCCACTGGCAGCCGGCTCCGGAAGCCCGTTTGAACCCCTCCAGGACTGAACGCTGCATCTGCAGAGGGGAAGAGCTCATGAATACACCATGAACGAGCTGCTCCCCACAGACCGTGTGTGTCCAGTAACACACTCCTGATTGTTGCAGGAGGACAGCAGCAGTGTGTGTGAGGAAGGTTCCTCTGGTTGGAGCTGAAGGTCTGAAAGGCACTGAGCTTTGGGATCTAACCCTTTTCCTTCAACATTCCTGCTGCTTCAGCAGGCTGCTGAGGATTTGCCCCAGTAAAAAAGGCCTTTCCAACATGAGTAAAATATCTGCCCAAATTCTTGGCATTTCTGTGAGCAAACCGGCTGCAGCACCGTTAAAAGGTGTCCTCAGTGGAACTAATGGGAGGTATTGATCTTCGCTTCCCTTCCTGCTGCCAAAGGAGACAGAAGAAGACGGCTCGATAACCTTCGGGGCGCCTCGGGTGGGTTCCATTACGGGACCCGGAGCGTCTCTGTCCGCTGCGTCCCAGTCGTCTCAGCTCGGCTGGACTAATGAGATTACAAACGCTACCAACCAGGCTCGCCAGGCCGAGGCTTCCAGCTGGAGCACGCCGGAGTCCCAGCTGGTTTGATGCGGCGGCGGAGATGCAGGGAGGATTTATGCGCCATGTTGAGGTTGTAAACACAGTCGTGTGTGGGTGAACTCACACGGCGGCTTTAATTACCTGGGACAGAAATGTTTCCTGGCAGGTTTACCAAGGTGGCGCCACCCCTGAGGCCCTCGCCATCCAGCAAAGCTCTGCAGAGGCAAACCAGAGGAGAAGCATGGGCCAGGCGGTCACAGGCTGCTAATACGGTTAGGGTTTGGATAAAATGAGGAGGAGGAGGAAGGAGGGGGAGGGGAGGAGGAGGAGGAGGAGAAGGAGAAGGAATACTTTTGTTGCTTTAAAGCAGCAAAAACAGGCTGTTGTTATGGAAATGAAGGTAAGACCCCGTCATTGATGAACCATCTGCAGCGCACAAAACTCTTCCATCAATGCCTCCCACACACACACACACACACACACACACACACACACACTGAGCAGCTCATGCAGCACTGATGCCGGTCACACATGTGGAGTCAGTCTTCATTCCTGCACATGCTCCCACATAATTAGCTGCATGTTTGCGCTGAAACACAGTTTGGATGCGGAGAGGCTGATGGGAGAGGACGACATGTGTCCCCTGGGCGTTCCCGCCGGCCCGCCCCCTCCTCTGTTACCCTACACTCCCATAGCTCGTAAAGCAGCAGCCTCTCACTGATGGCCGAGGGTCAATACTGTGAGGGGGGGGCCTGAAGGGAAAGGAGACACCACCTGAGAGCTCTTTAATGGATAAGCTGGTAACCTCCAGTGAGGCGACCTTTGGTCCAGACGGCTGCAGACGTCTCTGGACCTGTCGGTGTAGGGCAGAGGTGGGCAAACTGAGGCCTGGGGGCCTCATGTGGCCGAATGAACTATTTAATCCGGCCCACAGAGCCTTAGACGAAGAAGGTTGTCAGCTTGATTGGTTGGAAAAAGGTTCAGACCTGGCTCAGGGTACATCTGCTGTGAAACAGCTGAGGGCAGCTTCCTCCTCTTATTTACCTGTAGGTGGCCACCTCCAGGCTCAGAGACGTCTTCACGTGCAGGAGGTCTCGCTTCTCCAGCTGCAGGTAGTTGATTTGCCGACCCAGCTCTGCTTTCTCCTCCTCCAGGTCCACCAGGTGCTCCTGGAAACAGGAAAGGGTTTGTTCCTGGAGCACTTGCCTGCCTGTTAATGCAGCTAGTTTCAGTTGTTGTCGGTCGTTCTGGGTCCAGAAACCCAGCTGGTGGACGTGCAGAACCTGGCCAGGAACGTGCACGTGGACCACAGCTCCAGCCAGCCTTCAGGGGCTTGGTTGGAGCTCCTGCCAGAGCAACCTTGAGCAGTGGTGTGCTGGAGAGGATGCAGCACAATGGTGGGGTCCGTTTTCTCGGCCTGACCTCAGCTGTTCACATTCCCTCCTGGCTTCCTCACCGCGTCCTTTTAGACCGGCTCCCTGAGCACCCTGACCCCACCCTGTGGGCTGAGCACAGGTCTGCTGGACATGGTTTTGGCCCTTGTTTGGATGTTCTGGACTCACCTGGAGTTCCTGGATCTGCTGGCTGTAGTTTTGTCCCTGCTGAGCTGCGGTCTTCTCCAGGTGCATCTTGAGGTCCTGAGCAGTGGTGATCTCCTTCTCCAGAACCTGCAGCTTCAGTTGGCTCTCGCGCTTCTCCTGACCTACTTGCATTAAATGGCTCCTGGCCTGGTTGACCGACGCCTCCAGGTGAGCTAACTGGCCCTGGTAGGCCTGGGCAGCCTCCTGCCAGGCCCTGGTGGTCTGCTGGGAGTACTCCTGTCCCAGCTGGAGGACGTTTGCTCTCTGCTCGGCCCTGGGAGCCACTGTGGGTGGCCTGGTGGCCCTGGACTGATTCAGGGTGGCCTCCAGGTGGGCCACGTCTTCCTGGTGTGTTTGGATGAGGTGCCTCATCTCTTGCTGCAGCTGGGCGGCCGTCTTGCTCAGCCAGACCTGAGCCCTCTGTTCCTCCTCCAGCTCCTTCCTGCTGAGCTCCAGCATCTTGTTGGCCTCCGCCTGAGCCTGAGCCTCCCTCTGCCTCTGCGTGTCCAGGTCTTGGAGCTCCTGCATCAGTCTGCCTACCTCCAGCTCCATGTGGGCCCTTTCCCTCCAGGCTGAGTCCACCTCCTGCCTGGCCTGCTGCAGGTTCTTCTCCAGGCTTTTCCTCTGCGATACCTCATGCTGACTGCTGCATCTCAGAACCTGGATCTCTTTAGCGAGCAGAAGGTTTTCCTCCTCCAGAAGTTTGACCCGGTTCAGGTAGGTCTCCAGGCGGTGGTTCAGGTTCAGCATCTGGTGTTTCTCCTCCCCCAGGTGGAACGGTTTACGGGCACCGTGGTGAGCCATGTCTGTAGGAAGGAGAGCAACACTGAGGAGGATCCGGTAGCCGAACGTGTCTCTGTGTGGAGGCCAGAGTCAGGGTGTTCGGGACTCCTGTGGAAGAGGCTTCCCTTTCATACTGGGCTTAATGAAGGGGCCGGACATGGACGGGAGGGGGAGAGGGAGAGGAGGAGGAGCAGGGTGGAGGCGAAGAGGGAGGGGACGTCAGATGAGGAAGGAGAAGAGGGAGAGAATGGGATGATGGTTGGGGTAGATGGGAAAGGGCAAAGAGACACGATGATGTAATCTCTTAACTCTTTCCTCACTGGCTCCTCAAGGACGTCTCTGTGGACACCGTATTTAGATGTTTGTTTGTTTCAGGAAAAAAAAGGAGTCTATATGCAGCCAATAAAGATCTCTTGTCATTAGTGTGGATGCAGATTCACAACCATCCAGGTCGTATTTAACGTTTCAATCCAGGTAAACGCCTTCAGAAAACCGGCCGTTGCTCTGGATCGACCCAACAACGTTTCAGTATTATCAGAATGACCGTTTCATTGGCCTTGTTTGTCATCGGGATTAACGTTGGCTCTGTACGGAATAAATAACTTCTGACTGGTTGTAAAAGAACCAAGGATTCCGCCAGCTGTTTGGTGCGGATGGTTTGGTCGAAAACGTGAGTGAAAGGACCGTTGAAGGCCTTTGGTTCCCTCTAGCGTCCATCTGCCCTCACTGCAACAGCCGTGATCGGCCACTGGTGTCGGTGGGGTTAGAGGGGCATCGTACTGGTTCAAGGTGGCCGTGGTGGGGGGAGATTCGACACAAAATGAAAACACACAATGGACATCTTTACGAACGGGAAAATGTTTCGAGTTACTTAATAATAATTGGTACTGCAAATAACCAACAGGGGACGCAACATAACTCGGCAGAGTAACCCTAAAACCTTGCGAGGTAGTAATTCTTTTATCAAATTTATTCTAAATGTATTACAATTACTGAAAATATGTCTTCTTAATGTTTAGTCAACTAAAAATAAATCACAAATCTCAGAAGTTGGTTTACCTTTCTTTAATAGTGCGTTGGTTTAAGATTCTGTACTTTCTGACGGCCCCTGAACGCATCTGCCTAATACGCATGTGCGAATCGTGTCAGCCGGAAGAAGCCCGGTTGTTTTGGCACTACCTGAACCGCACTTGTGTCGATTCGGGAAACTAGTTAATTTTATCTAACCCGAAACTTGTGGAATTACTACTTTTCATCGAGAACACATTAAATATGAGTTGACGAATCGAACTGTGTTTCGCGGGAGAGGTGGTCGTCTTTTTCCACGCTAGTGCTAAGCGGTTAGTGTCTTGCTAGCTAACTGTAACTGTAGCTCGTCGCTGCCAACAAGTGCCGAGGATGGACTGTGCGGCGCTGGAGCTCGATGCCGTCAAATTTGCCAAAACGGCGGTCACCTATGACCACAATGGCAAATATAACGAGGCCGTATTTTATTATAAGGTAAACGGTTATTTTTAACATTACATTTTGTAGAGCGGGCCACACGGTGGAGCAGCTGTGCTGCTGCCTCACAGCAAGAAGGTCGCTGGTTCTCTTCCCGCTGCTGCCGGCCTTTCTGTGCGGAGTTTGCATGTTCTCCCTAAAGTGTCCGTAGAGTGTGAACGTGTGAGTGAATGGTGTGTGTGCCCTGCGACAGACTGGCGGCCTGTCCAGGGTGGACCCCTGCCTCCGCCCTAAGAGAGCTGGAGACGGGCACCAGCAGACCCCCGGATCGGAAACCAGGACCGGCTGGTTGGCCAGATGTTAAAAATGATTGTTAGGTTACATGTTGTACAAGTTTTGGTTTTAAAATGTACACCGTAGTTCTTGCTGTGTGTTTCTGTGCCAGGAGGCAGCTCAGGCCCTGATCTATGCTGGCATGGCGGGGTCCAAGCTGGACGGAATCCAGGACAAGGTGAACGAGTACCTGGATCGTGTTCAAGCCCTCCACAATGCTGGTATGTTCAGAGGAAGACTGCATGGAGTCACTGTTTCTCTTCCTTCTTCTGTCTGCTGCTCTTCATCACAGCCATGAGGAAGATGGTGTTCAGACTTTGTGACGCTGTTTTCAGTGTAAACTTCTGGGGCGGTGGAGATTTGTGACCAGCATCTTTGACTCAGTCATAAAAACAACGATTTACCCTGTTAAGGAATTAAAAATGTTTGCAGACAAAGAAGCAGAGGTTTGTGAGGCTTTGGGATAAGTTTGTTAGCCCTCCCCAGCCTGACGAGCTTGTTCCATGACGCCTTCCCTGCGTGGTGTGTGTGGGTGTGACCACAGAGACCTGGGGAGTGTCCGGTGTTGGCGGCTGATCGCCTCAACTGTTCCGTGACGCTGCCTCTGTGAGAGTGAAACCAAAAGTGCTGCTCGTGTGATTCAAAGCAGCTAAATCGTGATTGTTTTAACCAGATTCGGAGTGAGATGAGAGCAGTTTTCATCAGCAGGAACGGTCGGTCTCTTTCTGACGGTGTGTCTGGTTTCCCTTCGGTCCCAGTCCAGGCCCAGAAGAGCGACCCGCTGAAGTCACGGCAGCAGGTGGACCTGGAGCGAGCTCACTTCCTGGTCACACAGGCCTTCGATGAGGATGAGAAAGGAAACGATGATGAAGCCATTGAACTGTACACTCAGGCTGTGGAGCTATGCATCAACACCGTATGTCTGTCATGTTGACCAGCTTTTCTCCCTAAAAGATCTGTTTCTGGAGCAACAGTAAGGTTTGGAATCACTACTTCACGCAGGTCCTTTTGTTTCTGTGTTCAACAGTCCAACGAGACCATGGACCAGGCTCTGCAGACTAAACTGAAGCAGCTCGCTCGCCAGGCCTTAGACAGGTCCGCTTTTTACAGTCGCATTTCAGTCTGGAGTTTCCACCCTTAAACTATACGCCCGTCCGGTTTGCTCTGCTCTGACAGGGCCGAAGGCCTCAGGCAGTCCCAGCCCAGATCTGCTGCAGCTCCGAGTCACGACAAACCCGCGTCTTCTGGAAGCAAGTCCCTAAATGCTGGAGGTTCTGGAGGACCCGTCCGCCAGTTTTTCCCCCTGGGGCCAGACTTCAGCCTGAGTGAGCGATCGCAGCCCCAGCCAGTACGAGCGGTGCAGTCCAGCGAGCCTCAGGGTCAGAGATACACCGCCGAGGAGATCGAGGTGCTCAGGTCAGACCTGGAGCCTCCTCAGCAAAAACGTGTCTGCCCAGAGTTAGAACGCAGCTACCAAAAGATACGTTTAAATGCCAAACCTCCCTCCTGATCCTGAGAAATGCTCTTCTCAGGAGTACATCTACGATCAACAGCATCGCCTACGTACCCTTCATGAGCGTGGATCTGAGAGAACGATTCGCTTTTCCTGTGCCTTTCTCGTGAGTTTGTTCATTTATCTGTCTGTCTTATGCTCACATTTGCATCTTTTTTAGCCATTTTTGCCATTTTGTGTTCTTGGTTTTGTTGAGAAATTGTCACACTCCATGGAAAATGGCTCCATGTTGATGAAAACTTTTTTTTTTTCATAAATCTGAAAGTGTTTTGCTGTCATGTCACCAGGGACAAGTCAGGGAAGCTGGCTCTGTCCCCCAAGCAGAAGGCTGTCTTCTCGCGCTGGGTCAGACCAGATGAGATCTGCAACAACCCCACCATGAACATGTCTGTACCCAGTTTCAGCATCAAACAGGTGAGCGGAGGCGCTGCACCAACGTGGGTCCACCTGCTTCGGCAAAGAACGCCTCAGAGAAATTGCTTTGAAATGTAGTTGAATTCATAGCCATGTTGTTAGCGTGTTTTCCTACTGAGACGTGGGAATCCCTGATGCAGATTCAGCTGTAACATCACCCACAGGCTAATAGAACTATTGACTGTGCTGCTCCTTGTCCAGACGGTAGTTTCTGACTGTTCGTTTGTGGCCTCGTTAGCCATCAGTGCGGCCTACGAGAGGCGCTACAACAAGAAGCTCATCACCAGGTGCTGCTTTAGCTGTAGCATTAGCGCGTGTCATTTACACAATCAAAATGCAAAAAGCTGTTTAAACAGAAGGGGTGGCGTGTGTGTGTGTGTGTGTGTGTGTGTGTGTGTGTGTGTGTGTGTGTGTGTTGACAGCATCATCTACCCTCAAAACAGGCGAGGAGAACCAGAATACAACCCCTGTGGGAAGTACATGGTCAAACTTCACATTAACGGAGTTCCCAGGAAGGTAAAACATAACCCGTAAATGTTATAAAAACCTGCTGAATTTCCAGCTTTGGTACAGTGGAACCAACTGTAATAGACAGCAGATACATTTATAATTCTGATAATACCGTAAGAGTCCCGTGTGTGAAGAGAATTACATTGTTGCTAGTTCAGGTCTCCATCTTTTCGTCTACCTGTGTGTGTGCGTGTGTGTGTGACCCCTGCAGGTGATCATTGACGACCTCCTGCCCGTAGATCACAACGGCGAGCTGCTGTGCTCGTACTCCAGCAACAGGAACGAGCTGTGGGTCTCCCTCATCGAGAAGGCCTACATGAAGGTGATGGGCGGCTACGACTTCCCAGGATCCAACTCGGTGGGTGGGCGCCTCAAAGGGCTCCAACCCTTTGAGGCGGCGTCAACCTGAAAGTGCTGGTGAGAAATGAGGCTGTGGTGAACGCTTGTGCTGCTCAACAGAACATTGATCTGCACGCGCTCACTGGCTGGATCCCTGAACGCATCGCCATGCACTCAGACAATCACTCCTTCAGCAAGGACGACACTTTCCGCATGCTCTTCCAGAGGTGGGCCCCACACGCACACTCACAGACAGAGTTTTCTGTCTCAATTTATGCCCCTTTTTCCCTCTTTTTCTTGGAATCTGCTGCCAGGTTTCACCGAGGCGACGTCCTAATCACCACGGCGACGGGTGTGATGACAGAGGAGGAGGGGGAGAGATGGGGTTTAGTGCCAACACACGCTTACGCTGTTCTTGACATCAGAGATTACAAAGTTGGTTTGATCCAAGCAGCACGGAGACGCCACAACCTGGGATGGGTTCCAGGTCTTGAATGAAGTCCTGCACGTTTCCCTTGCAGGGAATGCGCTTCTTGCAGCTGAAGAACCCCTGGAGCCACCTGCGATGGAAGGGTCGCTACTGTGAACGTGATGAGAAGAACTGGACGCCCGAACTCCTCAAATACCTCAACTTTGACCCAAAGACGGCGCAGAAGTTTGATAACGGTATTCACTTTTTAGAAATGAGCAGAGAAGTAGCGTCCGGGGCGTCAGGCTGGAGCCAGATGGGCCTAGTAAATGGATGCTGATGTCGTTGATGTTCCTGTCCAGGAGTGTTCTGGATCTCCTGGGAGGACCTCTGTCAGTACTACGACGTCATCTACCTGAGCTGGAGCCCGGCTCTCTTCAGGGAGTCGTCCTGCATTCACAGGTGTGTTTGCGTCATTCTACGATGACGGTGTGAATGTAAATCTGGGTTGGGAGGAGACTTCTGACCGTGTGACGGTGTCTGCTCTGCAGTAGCTGGGATGGGAGGCAGGGGCCGGTGAAGGACGTTTACAGCCTAGCCAACAATCCCCAGTACAAGCTGGAGGTCCAGTGTCCAACAGGGGGCGCTGCAGTGTGGGTGCTGCTGACCAGACACATCACTGACAAGGTTAGCCAAGATCTCACCCTGGACCCCCGTGGTGACAAGGTGTGCCTTTGTCTAACGGCTGATTTCTGTTGCTTCAGGATGATTTTGCACAAAACAGAGAGTTTATCACTCTTGTTGTTTATAAGACGGATGGCAAGAAGGTTTACTACCCAGGTAAGGTTGGAGAGGCTGGAGAGGCTGGAGAGGCTGGAGAGGCTGGAGAGGCTGGAGAGGTTGGAGAGGCCCAAACTGCTCTTCAGTTCTGTTAACAAAGAATAAACACCAGTGGAACTGAAGATTCACTAAACAAATCAGGTTCTGTTCTGGTCCTCAGCGGACCCGCCTCCTTACATCGACGGGATCCGTATCAACAGTCCACACTACCTGACCAAGATAAGGCTGACCGGAGCAGGAACACACACCTTCACGCTGGTGGTGTCCCAGTATGAGAAGCAGAACACCATCAACTACACACTGCGGGTAAGGACTGATGTGTGTTCCGTCCAGAACCACAGTGTGTGACTGTTTCTGGGGCAAGTTTACCGCACAATGACCTTTGATAATAATATATCAGACGTATAATTCTCTTCTTTGGCTACAGTATTTACTTATCTTTAACTATAATTAGAAATATCACAAATTTAAAGACACAAGTGCGCTTGTGCGTGGAGCTGTAGTACCGACATCGGCCTGGGGGCGGCAGCAGCGCGCCGCTGACCGGTACCAGAAACCCCAAAGAAGAGTGGCGGCGTTGATCCAACCCGCATCCAGGGAAGAAAGTCACTTTTCTTGTATCTAAACACACGTTTATGTCACATCTGACTAAGAGAAAAATAAGCTCAAGTGAATTGTGGCTGCCTTTCATGCGAACAGTGGAAGTGTTGCCGAATCCGCGACGTTATCCCTCCACGTCAGTGCCTTTGCTCATCACTTTGCTTTACACCGTTTTATTCCAGACTTTTTGCATGTTTCCTCGTCCCAGACCACCGCTGATGGCTCTCTAGAGCAGGTAGAAGCAGAAGAACGTTAGACCTTTAGAACCGCTGCGGCTCGGCTTCCGTACGACGATGATGCGGCCGCTTTGCTGCATTTATCTTCTGCTTCTCTGTGTTTTTAGTGTCCTGGTCGTTGAACGATCATGAACATTGAAAGAATATCCAACTCGTGCTGTGGATATTTGATAATATATGATTGCTGCGTCGTTTCTCAGATGAGCCGCGTCCGCAGGTCCGATGGTCTGATGGTTCCGGCTTCGCCCCAAATGTTTCTGCTCTTTTACAATTGCTGTCTGTCTATAATTAGTGTCACCTCATTTTCAGGTTCTGTTCCGTTAGAACCAGCCAGCTGATCGGGTTCTGTTCCGTTAGAACCAAGCCAGCTGATCGGGTTCTGTTCCGTTAGAACCAGCCAGCTGATCGGGTTCTGTTCCGTTAGAACCAGCCAGCTGATCGGGTTCTGTTCCGTTAGAACCAGCCAGCTGGACACTCGCGTTCAGCCTTTGACCCGCGACCCCGCTGACCTCTTGGCCTTTCACGTATTTGTTTCCTAAATGTTCTTTCTTTTTACAAAAGCAGCGGTTGTCCTCTCACACGGTTTATTTTTCTTCACAGGTGTACTCGGGGTGCAAATTCACATTCTCCAAGATCCCGAACCCTTTCAGCCACACCAAACGGGTGCGTGTGCCGGCTCCGGTCCCGGTTCTGGGACGAGCGGCGGCTCTAACCCGCCGGGTTGGTCTGTGTCCAGGTGAACGGCCAGTGGAAGGGGCTCAGCGCCGGCGGGTGTGGCAACTACAAGGACTCCTACAAACACAACCCCATCTACCAGGTGAACCTGGAACGCCCGGGACCGCTGCTCATCGAGCTGCGAGGATCCAGGTCAGAGGTCGCCCGCAGCCTCCGGGCTCCCCTGCTCTCCGTGAGCTAACCCAGCAGGGTGCCTGTGTTCCGCAGACAGTACAGCGTTGGATTTGAGATGGTGACGGTGTCGACTGTGGGGGATCCAGGCTCCTCCACCTTCCATAAGAAGAACAGTGGAGACTACAGGTGTGTGACTGAATTCCACAGGCCAAGAACAGGAAGTCCACGGTTTACCTCCAGGGGGTGGTGACCTTTTCCGTCTTCTCTGATCCCTCCTCTGCTCAGATGTGGGTTCTGTTACATGGAGGTGGAACACGTCCCAGCAGGCATCTACAACGTCACCCCCACCACCTTCCTGCCCAAACAAGAAGGACCCTTCTTCTTGGACTTTGCCAGCACGTCGCCCCTCAAGGTCTCCCAGCTCCAGTGAGGATGGAGAGGTTCTCCGGGACGCCTCCGCACCTGGAAATCAGTCATCTGTGAGGATGAAGGGAGAAGAAAGTTAGTCTGGAATAAAAACTGTCAGCGTTCCCCAACACAGAGACCTGGTTGTGGCATCAGGAGCTGGGAGAAGCCTCCACTCCTGGAGCAGCGTGGTGGAAAGAGGAGCCTCTGCTGCCTCCTCCAGGCTGTGTGTGTGTGCGTGCACGCGCATGTGTGACCTCTGAGGTTACACGTGTAAATGCGTCGCCAAGACTGGTGTTAAAGCTGACGTGCACTTTGTTGCCAAACAAATATTTTACAGGTATTTCTGTTTCTGACTCAGTTTTCATCCCCGACTTCAACGACGAGTTTTAGCGCCGTGTGTTCGCTGATGAATGTAGCCGGACGGCGCTGATCAGCCGCAGTCGCCCACCTGAGCGGCACACTTCACCTGGAAAAACGCAGCTTGAACCAGTGCTGAAGGAATGTTTGCAGACTGGCACTAAACAGGTTCAAAACCTTCGCCCGGCTTTTGGCTCTTCGTTTGTTGGGACTTAATTCACGTCATTAGGCGAGGTTTTTACACATTCGAGATGCATTTTGGCTCAGCGGAGCCGCACGACTTGCAGCTCTTCACCGCAGCCACGATGGTTCCTCAGGCGTCTGGAGCGCGTCTCCTGGCAGATTGATCTTTTCACGGTCAGTGATTTAGCCTGAAAATAAAGAGACACGTTTCTCAGAGGTCACTGAAACCAGCCGTCCTTTCCCTCGTCACCGTGACAACCGTCCATGCAGCCAAACCACCAAAGCCAGCTGATCATAAGGAAATCCTCCTATTTACCTGCTCAGTGTCCAAACTTCTATAGAAATGCTGCCAATTTGAAATTCAACAACTATTTTTTCAAATTTAATAAGATATGTTGCCAAAAAACAATGCAAAACATTATAAGCATGATTTTTTTAAAAATCAAAATAAACACACTCATGCTAGTTGAAAGCTAACTAATAAAATTAGGGGGAGCAAAAGCTTTTCTATTTTACACTGATGTCACTCAACCTCCAGGTTATTTTACTGAGGATCATAATAAACGTCGGGGCCCAGACTCATGTCCCCTCAGGGGCCAGTCTACTTTTATCCACGTGGAAGCTCAAATGGGCCTTTTCATTACGTTGTTGGGGCAACAAGGAACACCGCACCAGGCTCGCGAGAGGAAGAGGAGCAGCTGGTTTGATCTCCCGGGTTATGTTATTTTGATTAAAATGGGTAGAACGTTGAAAACCGCCCACAAAATCCATGAAATGTCCCTAAACACAAATGAACAAACCAGTGCCGCTAAAAAACCGGAAGTTGAGAGCAAAGATGCTCAAAGTGAGAGTCGAGCAGCTCCAGGCGGGTCCTCCACCCGTGGGTCCGCCGTGTGGGAAGCAGAAACCTGCGACAGGACAACCAACATCACGGTTTTACCCCCCAAACCAAAGAATGGAAAGGAAAAACAAACCCGAAAGGAGGAGAAACCGAAGCCACCACTGCTTCGAGCACCGAGGACGTCTCCCACTCCCACTCGTGTTGAAACTTAAAGTCACGTTCAAAACCAGAACCCGCAGAGCAGATCGGATAGAGAAGACTGTGTTCCAAACCCACCACCGAAACACCCACGGCTGTTCTTCTCTGGGTGACAAGTTAACCCGGTTGTGTGGTGTCTGCTTCTACGAGCCAACCCGGGACTTTTACGTTCTTACCTGATCAGCGACGCCGTTTTTCCACGTCTTGTTGTTCATCGTTTATATTTTTAACGTCGCTCGTTTTTCTTTTGTCCTGGGAAAACAACTTGGTTCCCTAAACTATCACCTTCCAGTCAGCCGAGAAACACGCACGCGCCAGGATGTCAGGCGTGCGTCACTGAAATGAGTCCGGGGTATTCTAACGCCAAAACAAAGGTTCCGCCTCCAACATGTTCTGATCTAAAAAAAAAAAAAAAAAAACAGCTTGAAACGTGCAGATCCCCAAACACAGAAATGCACACTTGCATTCACGTATTTCAAATTCACATGCATTCCTAGCATGTATGCGTCTCAATTCTCACATTTGTGAAATGTGGCGTAGACCACACACATCACCTGACATGAAGACTTTAATACAAACACTTATTGTACTTAAATAAGGCGACATATTCACTCATGCACATTCACACAGAAACGCACAAAATGTGACAAAACATTTTTTATTTTACTCTAAACAAATAAAAGGACCCATAAGCTTCTGAGACTAATAAGACAATAAAAAAGGTTGACTTCAAATTAACGTGTAACACATGGAAAGACAAAAGTATACATTTGACACAACACAGGAAAGAAAAGAGCGTCACAGCTCAAAGGCTCCGCATCTGCACCCAGAACTGTGACCATAACTGTACTAAACACATTTCTTCACATCAAAAACTCATCTCTGCCAGTTTCTGCTGATTGCGTGATGACCAGAGGTCGACAAAGAGCTTCTTCTCTCCCCAGCGATGAGCAGTGGCTGCGTTTGGCAAATATGCTCAGTGTTTCAAACACAACACAATCCAGCAACACAATCCTGCAGCTTTTTTCAAAGAAGCTGCAGGAGATTCCAGAGGTGAGATCTCCGCTCGGTTCTGGAGGGTACCGCCTCCTGAGGGGTGCCAGACAAGCTGAGGCTGGACCTGTTCAAGGCTCCGTTATCCGCCGACTCTGGAGCTGAAATACTGTTGTTATCGTCTCATATCTTTGCATGTTACAGCATGCCGACTGCTGTTTACAGTCATAAATCCTTTGATAACAAAAAATATAACAAAAACGCCAACAGAGGGTTTCGTTTAGGGTGGGAGAGTGCTGAGAGGAAGCACGTTCAGGGATGGGTTCCTTCCCTCACCCTAGGGTGGACGGGCGGCAGCCGTGCTGGTTCCGCAGCTCTGGTTCGGTTCCCAGAGTCTCTGCAAACTCCAGTCATTTCACCAGGACCACCGTCTGGCCCGGCTCCGCCTTCTGGGAACAACTGGCAGCACGAGGCCGCCGCAGGTTCAGGAAGCTGAAGTGGGCCTCCAGGCTGAAGCTCTTCCTGCTTCTGCCGCTGTTGTTGTTGCTAGGGGCAGCGTTGTCCAGGTCTTCTTCCGCACCTTCAGCCCGATCCCCTGCAGCGAGGCGATGGGTCCAACACTTCAAACGGTTGAAAAACGAAAGAAGTCTGGCCGACACCAGGTGGGCTCGTGACACTCACCTCTCTCCAGGTCGCATTCTGGTGACGAGGCGCCGCTACAGTCGCTGCGAGGCCCAAGCACCGGCGACATGAGACCAAAGTCCGACAGGGACACGGTGCTGGGCAGGTCCAGGCTGCAGGGCCTGGACTGAGGCGACGGGGAGGAGGACGGAGTCGGGGAGGAGGAGGAGGATGTGCAGGAGGAGGAGGAACTGGTGAAAGGACAGGGGGACAGGAGCTCCTGAGGGCTGCTGGGAGACGAGCCCAGGCTGCAGATGGAGCGAGTTTCCGAGTCCTCCTCGGACATGACGCCGCCGCCGCCGCCGGAGGCTTCGTCCTCAAAGTTCACCGACATCACTGAGGAGCAGTAAACACACGGTTCAGGAAAACCGATTCCTCCACCGCTACTTCTGCCATCAGCACCTGGGTCTCAGACACGTTTGTGTTCCCGACCACCAGGGTCGCGACAGGAGTCACACACACATCTAAAAACAGCTGAAGTAACGTCTGCTTCAGGGACGGGGGTTGTCACCATGGCAACAGACGTCTTCTCTGATGTCAGGGCCAACGCAACCCAGAGTGCAGCTCGCCTTGTTCCAGCAGCCTCGTCTGTGTTCCTGCAGACGAGCGCCTGAACCTCGGACTGACCCATCGGGAGAACGAGTGTTCCAAACTCACTGGATATTTCATCCGTCTCCATCTTGAATCTGGCGATGTCGTCTCCACAAACGCCGTCCCCCTCAGCGCCCACGCCACGCTCCCGGGGGCCCACGGTGGAGTTCCGACGTCGCTCGTGAATCTCATCGGAGATGGTCTCCAGGTTCCTGAGGGCCGTTTTATAGTCCCCTTTGGCCTGAGACAGCCGGGCCTGACGCTCGTCCACGTTCTTCTTCAGGTTCTACAAGATCGATGAAAGCCAGGTAGTTACTGCTCCAGCCTGGTCCAGAACAGGCAGAACACGCCCGGCGCTGCAAACCCTACCTCCAGCTGCAGGTAGTACTTGGCCTTCATCTCAAAGTAGGGTCTGCGGAGGAGGAGGAGGAGGGCATAAGGAGAAGAAGAGCAGAGAGGAAGCGATTCGATCACAGGAAGAAACAGAGTAACCCAGAAAAGGAGCAGCCCCCCCGTCATCACCATGGCAACAGAGCAGAAAAAGACGAGGGTTTTTGTGTGAGCGGATTAGCAGCTGTGAGCCTGCTGAGGTGACGCGCAGCAGGACCACAGAAGAAAAGCCAGGAAAACGGGATCCAACACAACCGCCTCAGAGCCCAGCGCTGCCAGTCCGACTGGACCGGCCCAAACCAGTCCAAGGAACCAGCGCTACTTCCTGTGTAGCTGTAGTAAAAGACCACATCCTGCCAGGCGGCGTGTCACTCTCCTGTCACACCTGTACCTCTGACAGCCTCCACGTGGTTTCGGAGAAGCGGTTTCAGCTAAACAGAAGAGAAACCTGCTGCGAAGGGAAAAGGGAACTTGAACGTGGCCCAAAAGCGCGTCTGGTGAAACAGGACTTTCCTGAGATGGCCGCGTGCACGTTAACCATGTGACCGTTCCTGCGGCCCCGCCCCACGATGAGCTCACTTGGACTTGTTGATGGTGCGTTTCAGTTTCTTCTCCATCTGCTTCATGCGGCCGATCGCTGCCGTGTACTTGGCCGCCGTCTCCCTGTGCACCAGTTCGCTCCTGGTTTTACTCTGCTCCGCCTCCATCACCTGTACCAGTCAAAGGTCAGGGTTAACTCAGGGCTGGTCCCACCCTGCCCCCCGACCGCCTCCTCACCCTCTGGGTGGCGTGGTTCAGCATCTCCTGCCAGGCTGCGTCAAACTGCCGGTTGTCCTCCTCCAGGAGTCTCTGCTCGGCCAGCGAGATGGTCTCCTTGGCGGCTCGCAGCACCTCTGTGGCTCTCTGGAAGTCCTGGGTGGCCCTCTGGGCCTCCAGCTGGGCCTGAAGACAACAGGGACCCATCAATACCCGTCAGTCAGTCAGCGACGGTCAGCCTGGGGTGGAAACGTCACAGGAGAGAACCGCAGCTTCTAAAGCGGAACTAACGCCGTAAACCGGAGGGCTCAGCTCCCAGGTGGACAAACACGGCTTCACAGGACACACAGCCGTGGAGAGTCCAACCATCAGAGGAAACCCTCGTTACGGACCACCTGACGCTTCCAGAGGCTTGAAATCACGCAGTGGATGTGTTGTTGTGAAGTCCAGGACGTAGCAGGAGGAACTTTACTGAGACCTGATCTGTGACAGGATGTCCTGCAGATGTTTCAACCACATTCGATGCTTTTATTTGCGTATCTCGGTTTTCTGGGGTATTTTGAGTTACCATCAGCAGCTCTAATCGCCGGCTTGATCTGGCCTGCAGACGGAGAGCGCCACATGCTCGCCGTAATTTCATTAGAGGCGCTCGTCCACGTGCCAGCGCAGCCAGACGCAAACAGCCTCGGCCTTGTTGGCCTCGTGTGTTCCGCTTTGTGTTGCCTGAATGCTGCACAGCTGAACATGAGCTGCATTAGCGCCGGCGCTCCACAACCGCAACTAAGTCCAGCTGCAGTATTATTAGAACTATTCTCTTAAACGCCGTGTCGGCCCCGCTCTGTCCCAACACCTTCAGCGGTTGCTGATGTTGCCGTGACAACAGGATCCCCTCGGCCTCGCTGAGCTAAGTGTTCCAGCTGATTCCAACAAACCACCATCACCCTCACCATAGATGAAGATATCAGACCTCCAAGAAAGAACATCTGCTCATTGTCAGGATGGAACACTCTGTTTCAGGTCCAAGGAGAGAGGAGAGCACAGACGGAGAGAAAGAACGTTGTGTCCAAGAAAACAAAGCAGAGATTACAGCGTAGGAACGCTGTGCTGAAGACCAACACACCTGAACCCAAGCTAAAGCTCAGAGCAGAAAAGAACAGAACCCCAGGAGGAATTCGTTCTGATGGAGGAGAGAGGAGGAGGAGGGACAGGGAAGGATGAAGGGATAAAGAGGGCAGTGGGACGAGAGCAGCTGGAAGTTCATGGAGAGAAAACAGATAAAAACAACAGGGCAGATTGCTGAGCTCTTTCTGCTTGTCGCCAAAACTAATGAAATCACGTCCAGATAAAAGAGCCGACCTCGAAAAAGGTCAAAGGCCGTCTGAGGCCACCAGAGACGCCGCCGCTCACTGATCTGGTGTTTTCAGCTGCTGAAGATCAGGTCTTCTGTCTGTGAATGCTTTTTTTATACCATTAAAAAGTTCAAACTATATTTTGCCAGATTTGCTGCAGGTGAGCCGACAGGTAAGGGGAAGCCGAGATCACATGTTCCACGTCCTCGGCTGGCTTCCCACCAGAAACAGCTGCTTTCGCTTTATTAGCTTCTTTTAAAAACCCTCAGGTTCCAATTAGTATCACTTTCTTTTTTTGGTCATGACTGAAATTTGATGGAAATATTCATTATTGTTGACTTCTTTCGCTCCTCCGGGCACTAATTAAAATAGCCACGAGTAAAGAAAAAAAGAGGCCTTAAAAACCTGAACCTTAGCCACCAAAATAGAATCAAAATAGTTCTAAGCTTCAACGCACACATGTCGCTTACACACACACACACACACACACACACACACACACACACACACACACACACACACACACACACACACAGGACAGGCTGCAGAGGGAAGTGAGGTTCTGAAACATGTAAACTTCCTCCTGTATTCTCAGTAACTTCATCATTTCTGTATTTTTCTCATCAGATACAGAGAAAACGTCAAACTTCTCTCATCGAATGTGTTTTTGGTGAAGCCACTCCCCCCTCCCCCGCCCCAGGTGCCTCACCTGTCTGGCCAGCCTGCGGGCCTCCCAGTAAGGCTTGGACTCGTCGACAGCCTTGCCGATCTTCTTGACCAGGTCATCCAGCTTCACCGTGGCCTCCAGCAGAACAGAGCGGAACTTCTGCCTGGCCTCCTGGAAGATCACACACAACACAGAACCATCGGCACCGCATCAAAATCACATCGTTGCGGTTGCCATGCCAACGGCGGCTGGCGGGCAGAACATTTTTGGATAGAGAAATTTACTTCCTGAAGTTGTTTTTCCAGAGCTGGAAGATTAAGTTTGCCAACCAAAGAGGAATTTTACCAGATCTGACCGGTTCTCCTCATGGGGAACCAGAACTCATCAGATCAGTGTTCAATGTTCTGGATCATCAAAAAGCACCAGGAGCAGAACAAAAGCTTCTGTCTGCATCCAGTATTAGAACAGTGAGGACCGGGTGGTGATAAAACCCCTGCGGCCTCACCCATAAAAATGGGTTACTGGGTCCAAGAACCTCTGGAGTTTAACCAGGTCAAACACGGAGAACCTTTTCAACAAGGTTGCAGCAAACATCTGAGGCTTGTTGACAGGAACAGCATGAGGACGCCTGATGACCCACCCGTCCACGTAGACGTTCCCGTCTGGATGAAGGTCAACACCAGCTCGGTGGGGATTTCGATTGCCCGCAGAGTTTAGTTTAGTTTAGCTGGATCTGACCAGGTTTGGTCCAGGTTAGCGGTTTGACTGACCGGTCCCCAGGGTCCACAGGCAGAAGCTTCGGGCTCGGCTCCTTCCGGAGCCAAACAATGACCAAGCTCTCCACGTGCTGACTGGCAACGTTAAAGAGGAACAACTCTGGACCTCTGTGACCTTGGGTGACCTCCAGTGACCCGTTTGTTGGGTGTAAACAGTATCCACTTCCAGCTGACGGTCAGCAGCTTTACCGCCGCTGCCACAGACGCTCACAGCGAGATCCGCCAATCGTCACACCTCCGTGTGTGTGTGACCAGACTTCAGACTTTCACCCCAATAAAGAGCCACAGTGCTGAGCTGCACCAGAGACGCCTGGATTTACGGCCACGCAGAGGTCAGATGTCGAAGATTAAAGAGGTTTTTGGAACCATAATCCTGCTGTGGAGTCGTCATTTCCATATCCACGTTAGGGTCCAAACGTCCATCACTGCAGCATTTCTGCCATAAAACATCACACCGATAAACTCCTACTGCGTTTGAACAGCTGACTGATCAAGATGCTGTATTTAAATCCACTCAGGGGTCATGACGATGAGGCAGGTCAAAGGTCAACAGCGAATAGGCGTAAACGGAGATATTGTGTGGACTGACTGACCTCCAGCTCCGTCTCACATCGGTTGATGTCGTCAGTGGACTGGTTGAGTTTCTCCAGCTCACCCTGGAAGACAGAGGAACGTGCAGATAACAAAAGGAGGACAAAAAGCTCCACCAGGAGACATTTACACTTTTTCTTTCTTTCACCTGTCTGACGGCGGCAGCGTGTGGAAGAAATCTAGGAGATTTAATTATTCCCTCATCTAGGACAGGACAAATTCAAATTCACATTTACATTGTGTATTGATCTTTATTCTGTCACTAAATAATCTGAAGAGCAGACATTTTTTGCCAGTGTGCAATTTTTTTATGTTTTCGACAATGCTGAGCGTTTATTATCACAACTTTGCAGTTTCTGCACATGAAAAAGTCAACTAGGACCCAACAATGTTGTAAGCTGGACATGTGGTTAGAAACCTGATGCTGGTGAGAAATCCTGACATTTTGTTTGTCATTTTGTTGAACATTTGGAGCTAATCCTGCTACCACCGTTAGCTCAGCTTTCGCTGAAACTCGGTTGCCGAGGAAACGGATCGACGAAGCCCGATAATCAATACTAACCCTGTCGAGGGCTGAGCTGCGCTTACCTGGATCCTGGGGTCCACCTCCTCGTCCTCATACTCGGCCTCGTTGTCCGACCTGTGCTCCTTCTCCGAAGGCTCCATCCTTCGGGTGAAGCAACGACGTCAGCGCCGAACAACGGCTCGCTGAGGCCGCAGACGCGTCGGTCTCGTCTGGTCAACACACGTCCGGTTCTCAGGGCCTGTTTTCGTTTCCCCCGGGTGCACTCACGCGGTTTAAACGGAAGGTTTTTCAAAGAGGAACATTCTATCGTGGCTTTCCAGGTGTCAGCCAGCAGCGCCTCCCGCACCGACGGCGTCCCGTCCTCACCGCAGCTGCAGCTGCAGCCCCTCGGGGGCGGAGCTTGAGGTCAGGGAACGCCTCCTCCGCTATGGCCGGAAGCGGATTAATAATACAAATAACAATAAATGTACCATCTTTCTAATAATAAACACAGATAGACTGAACCCACGGCTATTGCTCAGATTTGTTCAGTATTTTCTTTCACAGACATAATATCGCGTGTGTGTAATATCGAGTTAACGAGGTCATGGCGGCAAAGCAAATCGGTAAAGAATTCACCAGAAAGCTCAGATAATTGATCTGGGCTTCTGCCTCAGCGACACGGCCCGCCGCCCCGGCCCGCCGCCCCGGCCCGCCGCCCCGGCCCGCCGCCCCGGCCCGCCGCTGGTGGCCCGCCGCCCCGGCCCGCCGCCCCGGTCCGCCGCCCCGGCCCGCCGCCCCGGCCCGCCGCCCCGGCCCGCCGCCCCGGCCCGCCGCCCCGGCCCGCCGCCCCGGCCCGCCGCTGGTGGCCCTTTCCTGGGACCGACATCCCGCCACCGCTGGAGACGGGAACAAACACTCTTTCTTAAGACTTTGATTACGTTCAGTAATGACCCCTCTTCCTAGAAGCTCTCAAATGCAAAGGAGTTTACTTGTATTGCTTTAAACAAAGAGCAGTTAAATAATTAAGGAAAACTGTTTGATAGACTTGGATTTCCGTTTTATCCTAAAAAAAAGAAAAGCAAAGAAAATCAGTCATTTCCCTTCTTCATACTATAATTACGTTAGTCCCAACATACTTTTATATATGAATTCATTATTGCTATTTCTGGACTAATCTAATTTAGAGTAAACCGTGGACCACCGTCTGTTTACTGCTCTTGGACGACAGCAGCACAACAACATATCTTTACTTACTGTTTTTAAATCGAATTAACCATTGAAACTGATCAAAACAAATTCAATTTCAGCCGAAAAAAACAGTCTTCCTGATAACAACATCTTTATTTGTTACTGCAAAACCCAGCTGCTTGGGCTAACCCTATTTAGCTTCTGTGGAAAAATTAAAAAAAAACTTTTTCAAAGGATGTGCATAAGATGTAATAAACATATATTTAACAGCTTGAGCAGATTCTAAATGGTGTTGATTGTTTTGGTTGTCTGATTTGGGCGCCTGAAGTTAATAAACCAGACATAAAAAGAGCTTTTATAACATGACCCGGTTGAGATGTATCCAGCTGGAACTGAGCTGGGAGACGGTGCTGGACAAGCTGCTTCCGAGGGGAACCGTGATGAGCGCTGCAGAGTGCTGACGCGCGCGCGCACACACACACACACACACACACACACACACACACACACACACACACACACACAGAGGCTGCATTCAGAAGCACATCTTTAAATTCATTTAAAGTCTCTCGAAGCCACTAAATTCCAGGATAATGAAGGCATCTCCCCAGAGAGCTCGCTGCTTTATATTGCGCTAATTTGTAAAATATAATGCTATAGACATTTATTTTCTCTCTCTCCGACACACACGCCCACAACTACTCACGCGAACAATGTTTAGTACTAATTTATTGAATTTATAAGAGGTTTATATGAGAAGAAAATTAGGTCTTAATCCAATCTTGCATGTTAGGGTGGCTGTCTGTGTGTGCCTGTGAATATGTGTGTGTGTGCGTGTGCGCGCGCGCGCGCGCGTGTGTTGTCTTATTTGCTGGTTGACAGCTTCCTCTAAGACATCCAGTAGAGGAGACTGTTACAGTCGTCTGCGCGCTCCAGCGTTCGCGCACACACACTTATGGTGAAACGCACAGCTCTTGCCATCTCTTGTGTTTAAAATAGCTCCATTCCATTGACTGCAAGACAAAAAAGTGTGTAGGTGGTTTGTGTAAAGTTAAAGGTTTCATTCTGTCAGCATCAGCTCCGTTCACCCTAAGCTGAGGTCAAACCACTGAGCTAAACATCTGAAAAGTCTTACTTATAGGTGGGTTCGGTTTCCTCCTCCCACGTCCAAGCTGTCGGGCCGACCCTGTGGTTTTTAGCTGTCAGACCAGTCCACATTACATCGTAGCTGTCAAATTGATAGAGAACCCTCTGTTTTGGGAAAAAGTGTTTCTCGTGGTTAGAGAGAAGGCAGGCTGGGAAATGATTGAATAGATTCACCCAAATACAACAACCTCTTCCTCCTGATCATCAAAGATCACCAGCTGAGCTCCCCTCCGCTCACAGTCTTGTTTTGCATTTGGCCAACTGCTTGTGGTCTCGGAGATCTGGTAGCAGCTGGACATGTACCTCGTCCATCCGTCAGGACAGCTGGGAGGGACGATGACTTGACCTTGATTAGAAGAGAAGATCCGCCATGAGAGACCGGACACAGCAGAGCTCGGTCAAGCTGACTGCCCCCAGCGACTGTCTGCTGGTGGAACGAAACTCACAGAGCCGCTGAAGGTCCTTTATGGTATTTACTACTGTTTCCATCTGGTCCTGCAGCTCCTGGTTTCTTTTGACCAGCCATCTGTTCCTCTCGTTTATCTCTTCATTCTCTTGAAGCAGATCTTTGTCTTGGATTGGTTGGTTTCTCTCTTTAAAAAAAAAGCATTAGTCACCTGCTCACGCCTCTGCTGGTGAACGGATGAGGCACCAAAGTCGACAGAAGAAATTGCTAGAACTTTTCTAGGGAATTCTTTTACTCGTGGAAGCTTTCAAAAACACTTTTGTTTTCTTTGTGTGAACAAAGAAAAAAAAAAACCCCTTTCACTTCCTGAAATGTGATTTATTTGGTCTATCTTCATCAGTCAGAAGTGATGAAGCCTTTTGGATAGAAGGCAAATGCGTTTTCCAAAAGAAAATCTGAAGTCCAGATGAACACAAAGTCTATTCTGGGATAACGGTGACCTGGACGACCCAGAACCTACACAGACGACCTGGACTCACCACTTTGGAGCCGAAGGAAAATATTCAGAACGGACTGTAAAACACACAGCAGGCCAAAGCTTATCCCGACCATCAGCACCACCAGAGTGCGAGAGAGACACACACACACACACACACACACACACACAAACAAAAGATCATGAACACTTTCCGTTTTGCTGCCCCAGAAGAATATTTCCCAACGCTCTCCCCGTGGCGGAGGGCTGATTTACTCTGCTTCTTTTCATGTTGGTGGTCTAAATTAAAGGTCATTACCAAGACAACAAACCTGAATCTGCTCTCTTCTTCTCCCTGCTTCTGGCAGCAGCTGAATTGACGTACTCGTTCACCATTTTGCATCCAGCACTGAAACCCGGGTGTTGACTTTATGGTGACTGAGGTCACAGGAAACAGCCGTTGTGACACCACCATGACACCAGTCAGACAAGAATAAAGCTGGAAGAGCTGCACACTGGCTTCCTCAAAGTTCAGGGCCAGTTCATCACCTTCCTTCAAGTGACTTCATGGTTGAAAAAGAGGGCGAAGAGGCAGAAAGCAGGAGGAGCCGACAATCAGACATTTGAGCTATTGGGATTTGTGAAAGACTCAAAAAGGTCTTCTTGACTTTATTTACTGCGACATTCAGTAAAGATAAATCCCGACCAGCTTCTAATCTGTCCATCTGGGGATGAGCTGGATGGTCGGAACCTGAAGTTATCTGGTGACGATTCACCACAGGAAGTCACCGGAAACTTGCACGGAAGAGCTAAACCGGCAGGTTCCGAGTCTTTGCTCGTGAGTCACAAGTGTTTTTAAATTCTTTTACCTACGCAACTGCTGTAGATGTCAGACGTGAAAAACAGTTTTCAAATCCCCAATAAACTGGGAGAAGATGGCAGCCACATCAGAAAACACCTTCCGGTTGTAATGGTCCAGCACCGCTGGCGTCTACCAGTAAAAACACGCCTGAGATGTGATTTCGATTTGGTGGTAGTTTCTTTGTCTACTGCTGTGACACGTCTTCCAGGGGTGTGTGTCTCGGGTGTCGGAGGCCAGTGCACAGACCATCAGAGGCTCCGGGACTGGCTGGGTTTGGTGAATTTGCTCTGCAGGAACACTCTGGGAACACAAAGTCCCTCCTTCTTGTTGACCGTCTCTCTCAGGACGTAGTCGTTGGCGACAGGCTGTAGTCCCGCCTCCTCAACCAGCTTAGCCAGGAAGTCTGAAAACAGATGCACAAGCTGCCTGAGACCGATGAAGAAATGGATGCGAAAGCAGGACACGGTTCCTGCACCACCGGACCCAGAGCTGCGGTTTGGGAGCAGCACTGCTCACCGCAAACACAGTTTTGTCTACTTTCATTCTAAGACAACTACAGTCACAAATGTTTTCAATTCTCTGACCTTTTGAGAAGAAGTACGATCTGGTGCCATCTTGGCGAACGTAGAAGTTCTCTCCCAACTTGCTGCCGGCTTTAAACCTAAGCATGGCGTGATCGTGGAGGCCGTAGTCCCGGAACAAGAGGATTCCTCCGGGCTTCAGCACCTAAAGCCACATCACTCAGACAATAAATATCAGATCACATACACTACAGAGCCAGGAGCACTCGCTCCACTGCCTTCACACACACTAGTGTGGATTTGTTGTGACATTTACACACACACACACACAAACTAGGAGAGAATGGAAGCGTGTCAGGCAAATCTAGAAACATTTGAGCTTTACAGAGGAAGGAAACAAACACATATCTGAACAGTCTCACCCGGCTTATATTCTGTAAAACCAGCGTCATCTTGTCAGGGTGGACAGCTGACAGAACGAAGATGAGGGTGATGACGTCCACGCTCCCCTCGGGCACGTGTTGCCTCAGATCATCTTTGGTTAGATCACACTGGAAGGCACAGCAGCGCTCAGGACAGTACAGCGGGTGTTTCTGTATCACGGGCGACAGAAACCATTTGCACCCGTTTTAACTGACCCACTTAATATATTCTTCATTTGAATAATGCAACAGGCGTCCCGTTGAGAGACAACTTCAGTGAACACACCAAACCTTGACAAATTCCACAGCTCGCGGGGAGAAGTCGCAGGCGTACACAAAGAGGGTGAGGTCGTCCTCCAGCAGAGGGAAGATGCAGTTCCCAACACCACAGCCAGCCTCCAGCAGCACCAGCCTCTGGGCCGCAAACTGCAAACCGGACGGGCCAAAGAGCCCAGCAAGCTTTAGCAAACAACAGTCATCCACTGGAAGTCGTTTTGTGGTTGTGTATAAGAGTACTTCTGTTCATCTACCTGGATTTATCCTCCCCCTGCTCACCTCTCTGCAAGCCTTGAGCTCTTCGAACTCTCTTGTCGTCCAGTGTCTGTCTTTAAAGAAATTCGTGGTGTTTCTCTTGTAAAACAAGTCCCAGTTTTTCTGAGCTTCTTCCTCTAACTTGATTTGTTTGAAGTCCGACACCAGGACCTCGGCGCCGAGTTTGTCCATCTCCTCCTGGGTTAAAACTCTGCTGGCAGATTCCGAAATACTTTCGGATACTTTGTTTCTCGAATCTGCACATTCTCTGGTATTTGTAATTTCAAGTAGCATCATGAAAACCCTCAGTTTTCGACACTGCCATGAAGATGCTGGAGAAACTAGTTTTTTTTTCTAAGTATAAAAAACTAAGTTTTCCCTGTAATAAATAATAAATTAACGAAATTGTAAAAGTTTAAATTTAAGTATCGTGTTGCGCTTTACGTTGTTGGCGGCCATATTGTCCGCAATTTAAATCCTTCCGTGTCCCGCATGCAATTTATTTCCGTTTCTTTATTATATGCGATTTTAAACGTTTATGTCAACATATTTTTTTTATTTATTTTAGCGACATTTTTTAATCTACGATGGTCTGTCAACATTTTCCAACCTGACAAAGCCACTTTTTCTCGGGTTCGTTTGAGAATCGGACCGGACCGGAAAGGAGCCAAATGACGAACGGAATGTTATGCTAACGGCTAACTAGCTACATCGGAACGACTGTGGTGTTGTTTTTCCTTTATCTGTCGCCATCAGACGAAGTTTGGTTCGGAATTTTACCTAAATGCGAATTAACCTTTTAACTTAAAAACTAGACATGAACGGAAGCACAAACCCGCTGCTAGACAAAGAGGAGCATGTTTTAAAGCTCGGCGAAAGCTTTGAGAAAAGACCAAAATCCTCATTTCATACGATCAGATGTAAGTGTAAACAAAAACGTTTCAATTTACGTCACAAATAAAACTTTACTACAGGTTAGAGTTTTAATGCGACTGTCATCGTAAAGAATTATTTAACGTGGATCACGTGATCGATATAATTATAATGAGCGTTTTATTGCTGTTATTGATATATTTTTGGCAATTTTGCATTATTAGTTTTGTTCAGTGCTTCACTTATACACGCCCGTTTTAGACATTATTTTCCTTTTTTTTCAGAGCCACATTGAGTTGTGGATAAGTTGTTGTACCCAAGTTAAAAAAAAAGTAAGGATAAGTTTTGACATTGACCCTTCATGTTCTTCCTTTTTTTAGATGATTTTAAACCAGCATCAATCGACACAAGCTGCGAGGGGGAGCTGCAGGTTGGGAAAGGCGATGAAGTTACCATAACTTTACCTCATATCCCGGTAAAAGGTCGCTTTGATCGAGTCAGTGTTTCTGTGGGCTGTGCTGAGTCACGCTGTTTTCCTTCCAGGGCTCTACGCCTCCTATGACAGTATTCAAAGGAAACAAGCGTCCATACCAGAAGGACTGCGTGCTCATCATCAACCATGACACTGGGGAATTTGTGCTGGAGAAACTGAGCAGCAGCATCCAAGTTAAGAAAACCAGGTGAGCTGCTCAGACCAAATGTTCCAATTATCGATTCAAATTTACCGTCTTTGACTCAAAGAACGTCGACAGTTTTCGAAACTGCGTTAAGATTCTGATGATTCAAGTTGACACATGTTCTGTGTTTTAGGGCTGAGGGCAGCAGCAAGATCCAGGCCCGGATCGAGCAGCAGTCCATCCGCTCTAACCAGCCCAGCTCGCTGTTCCGAGCCCCCATCAAGCCCGGGGTCGGCGTCAAAACCCCCCCATCCCCGAAGGATAACCCCTCCCCCGAGCCTCAGCTCGACGACATCAAGAGAGGTTAGCAGCTCCGGCAAGAGGATCAGATGGGATGCAAAATGAGTGCATGGAGAGTGAACGAGTGTGTTGCCTCCGGCAGAGCTGCGTGCTGAGGTGGAGGTGATCGAGCAGATGAGCAGCAGCGGCAGCAGCAGCTCCTCGGACTCGCCCAGCGCGTCAGGAAGCGACGACAGCAGCAGCGACGATGAGCGCGAAGCTCCGCGTCCACTCAGTCACACGTCCCCCAACCAGCCAGTAGCCAACGGAGGAGCCGACAGGCAGCAAGGCAACAACCAGCTGATGAACACACTCCGTACGTGGCTCCTCCCTCTGCCACTCTGGGTGGTTACACAGCATTACGGCTCAACATTTGCTGTTTTTTTAATAGAAGTTTTCTCTTCTTGCCACTGCAGGAAACGACCTTCAGCTCAGCGAGTCAGGGAGCGACAGTGATGATGACTGATCCGTCTGCTGCTCTCTCTCTCGCTCTCTCTCTCTCTCTCTCTCTCCCTCTCCACCCTCCTCCTGGTTCACTCTCTGCTTTGCTGTGACAGTTGACCTCAGCTCTATAGTTTGATTCATTTTATTTTTATATTTCTGTAAAGCTGGACAGGCTGGAGCGCTGAAGAGGGTATTTTTTTAGATGTATATTTTTTGTATAGCAACAGTTTTGGGAAAAAAGGTTTGGAAGATGATCTATCAGAATATATTCTGGATCTGGAGTAGCTACTTTTAACCACTTCAGTTGTCTGTGTTCTTTAGCTTTGGTCTTTTTGGTGAACGAGGGATGAGTTCCCCGTGTCTGAAGTTGATCTGCGACTATATTCATTAGTTGTTCAGTTGTTGGTCATCGTATTCAGTTGTTCTGTAAAGCTGAACCCTAACCCTCCTCCAAGGGAAGAATATTCTTCTAACTTCTTCTCAGTACTGATGGAGAAGAAAAACAAAGAAGTGACGTTTCCTCAGATAAACCAAAACGGTGCAAGGCCGCCGGTTTTCAAAGGTTTAACAGCAGTTTTTAATGTTTATGGGCTTTGCTGATGACGTCGTTTGCACTGATGCATCCACTAAAACGACCTTTTACAATTAATTAGTCATTTGTGTTTGAAAATTGTTATTAAGTGACAAATACTGATAAAAAACTTTTTTTCTTGACAGTTTGTGGTTAATTTCAGATCACTGATGTACGTTTTGTGACATTTTAGGCTGCAAAAGCTGCTGGTCCTGATAATTCCTTCCAGCTCTGTGTCAGTATGGGTGCGTTCCCTTCTCTGAAACCAGATACAGTATTTTCAGATAACTGAGGGGGTTTTTGATCGCTTCACAAGAAAACTTCACAATCAGTCAAATATCTGGAGGCAAATTTAAAAGCTCTGAAAAATATTTCAGAGCTTTATCTTCACCTTGCTTCCCCTAATGGTCGGCTTTCCTTCTTGTGTCAGCAGTCTGGTTGTTTTTAAAAGGAGAATGTCTCAGAGTCCTTATTTTTATATCAAACCTTCCACACAGGACCCTTCCATGCCTTACATTGTCTCGGTTTGGAGAAGAAAACAGCTGAATGTTTAAATGTGAAAAGCCAAAGAGCAGAGTGGCCCCTGGTCTCACGTGCACAGAACCGCTCACAGTCAAAAAGCATCATGTGAACAAGGTGGTTTTTTAATAAACGCACCATTTCCAGGGGAAAATACCCAAAAGGATTTTACAATTTGTTTGTAAAATGTCTTGACTGAGGTCGATCGTTACTCACGGCCACCTTTGTTACTGACCTAAAACACAAACACACAACTGTGTCGACAGAAGGAACTCAGAAACGGTAGACGTGAGCCATCACAGGGCGGGCGACCCACGTTTGTTACAGACCAGCAGACTGATTCAGCTGTAAATTATGAGAAATTGTTGGATAAAGCTGATTTTACCTCTGAAACCTGCAGTGATTTTGAATGGAATTTTTGTATTTTGTGCGCCATTTTTTGTGTTACAGTCATGTATAGTATCTGTAAAAATGGGAGAATAAAGGTGTGCAGTTGTACCTGAGGTGCTGGTCTGTTCTTTAAATGATAAACGTCTCCTTTGGTCTTTGACTGCGGGGCGGGGTGGCACCGCACGCACGCGGGTGTTCTGTGGCGCTGCTCCGTTTGACGCGCATGTTTGGATGGAACGGTCCATAAAAGAGAAACAGATCAATAAAACTAGGTACCAGAGTCATTATGTACTCACTCAGGTGAAGCTCCTGGTAAAGATGCATCAACCTCCGTCTACAGCGTTCTCTGAAAATATAAAAACAGACCGAAAGCTGCGTACAGCCACACTACCCTCACACACACACACACACACACACACACACACACACACAGTGTTTCAGCGTCATCAATCCTCATGAGAAAGTGTTTATTTCTGAGTGAACTCTTTCTTTAATTCAGCAGATTTCTGAACTTTAAAGACTCTTTTGCTCCTTTTAAAGGGTCACGACAGTCAAACTCGGCGCTTCCACCTGGAGCTCAACAGTACAGTACATTTTCCTGCGGCGGCGCAACAAGGGAGTCACATTTGGGTGTTTCTCTTCAATTAACACAAAACTACACAACAAATACATAAATAAAGTTGTTTCCCTTTAAATCATTTCTACTGTATTTATATTCTTGGTTCTGACTCCTGCTACAACAACAGACTGATATATAAATTAACACAATCAAAAGCAAATAATATTAATAATAATTAAACAATAACATAGACCTGTCTCTCATAGAAATCTGGCTAGCTTACAGCTTGAACTGGGGTTGAGGGCAGTTTGATATGATGGGCAGAGATTTCCTGTTCCTGACAGACGTTCAGGCAGCACGTCGGCTCAGCCATCAGTCCTGTGGCCCAAACCGAGTCCTGGTCGTCCATGGCAACCGAGTCCTGGTCGTCCATGGCAACGTCAGCCACTTTCCTCTTGTGGTCAGACTGAAACCTCTGAACCAACCCTGAGTTGTTCTTTCTCCACGACCCACATCGGCGCCTGGTCGTGGTGGACGTGGCGACACGCCCAAGGTCAGAGGTCAAACGTGTTCCACCTCCCGTCCCTGAAGTGTCTTTGGCACCATCGCCGTAGCTCGTACCGCTGAGGTGTTACCTGTCCGCCTCCGCCCCTCCGACCCGCCTCCCACCTGGATCACAAGGGTCACCGCCCAGGGCAAGCTGTGGGTTTGATGCAGCGTCCCTGGAACAGCACCAGGTTGGCGGGACAGTGGCAGCCGGCCACGCAGGGCTTGTGGCACGGCCCGATCTCATTCCAGTTATCGCAGGTTTTGGTGCAGCCGGGTCCACAGGTGTCGTACACGGCGCCGTGTTTACACTGAGTAGCTGAGGGGGAGACAAAAACACGTGGACGTCGATCTCAGAGCTTGTTGTCAGAGAGCTTTGATACAACTCTTTTATGCGGCAGCAGATCAGGGCGCCGCCACTCACCCATGCAGGCGGCGTCCGCCTTCCAGGGGACAGAGACGCCCTCCCTCTCACAGGCCCGGCTGTAGGCGATGAAGGACTCACAGTAGCAGTTTTTGTGGATCGGACACTCGCACATGTCCGTCACGCATGATCTATGAGGGCAACGAGAGTGTGAGAAAACCCACAGCGCAGGGTGGCGGTCCCAGCCAACGCCACCTTTTATCCGGTTTTTGTTGATTTTACTAGATTTAAGGCTTTTGTGAGGCTGATCCCCACAGCGCCCCCAGTGGTCGTGGATGCGCTTTACGACCACTGGGGGGCGCTGCGGTCCGCAGAAACACGCCTGTTCGGGTCACCTGTAAAACGGCGTGAAGTCGACCACGCGGTGGCACTTCTGAAACTCCCACAGCTTTATCTTCTGACACTCGCGGTGGGCCCGGAACTTGACTTTGACGCTGCCGTGGCACAGGAAGGACACGGGGCGTCGGGGCGGCTGCTGCTGAGAGCAAACCTCGTTCCCCTCCACCCGCCACGACTCCGCAAACTCGTCCACGTCAAATTTAAAAAGGCCGTCGCCTCCCATGATGTCGTCGCGCTTGTGGCCGTTGTAGTTGCCGCAGAGGCCGCAGAGGCGTCCACGCAGGTGCGGAGCCGCCACCACTTCCACAAAACTGTCGCCGTCCCACGTGATCTCCAGACCTGTGAACGAGGTCGTCATCTGCACACGCGCTGCAGGTTGCACCCGAAAGATGGATTCCTGGCGTGTTGTGCGTCCTGACCTGCGATGGTGGTGAGTTTGAGCAGGTAGCCGTCCAGGTCGATGTGCACCCCCGGGCCGTGGTAGGGCAGGGCGATGCGGGTGCCGTTCCTCCGCACCGTCAGGTGCTGATGGAGGCTCAGGGTCAAGCCTCCCAGTCGGACCTCAACAGACTGGGTCCAGGAGAAGGAGCGAGTCCGCCGGGCGTCATTTTTCACCAGAACCTTCAGCAAATGGACAGTGCAGGTGAATAAGAGAAGAGGGAAGGTTCACAGGAAAACAGTGCAGGGTGGGCTGCTCCGATCTAGTCCACCCGGTACAGAGACCCACTGGCAGGTTTTCAAAAAGAAAAAGTTCCAGAATTTGTGCTCGGCTAAGCTAATCAGCATCTACAATTAAAAGGTCATTTGTAAATGATGAACTACGTCTGTCATCTGCAGTAAACGACCTACCGTAAAGCTCCAGTCTGGGTGGTTGTTGATGCTGTTCCCAGGTGCACCAGAGGGGGCGCCACCACAGTCACGTGTCAGGACGTACTGACACGTCCCCTGAAAGTTAAAGGTCCTCCCGTCGAAGGTGTTGTAGTGAGGGTCTCCAAAAACCGTGCAGACACCCGGTTCTGCGGGGAGGAGGAGCAAGGAGAGGAAAGCTTCAGCGCCCGTGTGTGTGTGCGTGTGTGCGTGTGTGTGTGTGTGTGTGTGTGTGTGCGTGTGTGTGTGTGTGTGTGTGTGTGTGTGTGTGCACTCACAGTACAGGTGCACCTGATGCAGGGGTTCCCCTCAGGGCTGAACTCTTCCTTCTCTTTGTACAGGTGACCCTCGAAGATACAACCTGACAATGGAAAACATGAATACACGCAAAACCTGTGGAGCTAATGTGGCCCGACTGCGCCACCTGGCGGACAGGCAGAGCTCCTCCCATCAGAATGAAATGACGCATGAACGGGAGAGCAGGTGTGTGCGGGCGGAGGTGCGGGTGTAACTCACTGGGGCAGGTGGGGCAGCACTTCTTGGGGTGGATTTTGGGGTTCTTGCAGTGGACGACACACTGCACCTCGGCCTCGGTGACGACCCCTTCCTGTCCCAGAGGAGAGTGCACAGTGAGAAAAAGGTTCCTCCACACCTCTAATCTGTCCTCCCTGCAGTCGCTCCGCCCTCCACACACACCTGCATCGCCTCACAGCTCCCGTTTGCTGCTCTTTTCTGACCGCCACCTCCCTGCTATCCACCCTTCCTTCAGCCCTAACCTCTCCATACTACACACACACACACACACACACACACACACACACACACACACACACACACACACACACACACACACACACACATACACACCTGGCAGCGTCTGGTTATGCAGGGTTTGATGGAGCTGGTCCAGGACACTGAGCTGTTATAGGAGCGTCCGTCCAACATGCAGCCTGAGGAAAAGACACTTTTTTACAGATTGTTGGTGTTTTCCGAGTGCCGGTACAGAGACCCACTGGCAGGTTTTCAAAAAGAAAAAGTTCCAGAATTTGTGCTCGGCTAAGCTAATCAGCATCTACAATTAAAAGGTCATTTGTAAATGATGAACTACGTCTGTCATCTGCAGTAAACGACCTACCGTAAAGCTCCAGTCTGGGTGGTTGTTGATGCTGTTCCCAGGTGCACCAGAGGGGGCGCCACCACAGTCACGTGTCAGGACGTACTGACACGTCCCCTGAAAGTTAAAGGTCCTCCCGTCGAAGGTGTTGTAGTGAGGGTCTCCAAAAACCGTGCAGACACCCGGTTCTGCGGGGAGGAGGAGCAAGGAGAGGAAAGCTTCAGCGCCCGTGTGTGTGTGTGTGTGCGTGTGTGTGCGTGTGTGCGTGTGTGTGTGTGTGTGTGAGAACAACTTACTCACTTTCAGTGCAGACGGGACAGCAGCCGGTTCTGTTCAGGATCTTGTTCTGCGAGTCGGAGACAGACCTGGTCAGTGAGCGGTGGTGCGGCGGCGGCGGCTACAACCGTCAAGCCCTCCGCGCACGTTTCACCGGGCAGATGTAACCACGGCGACGACTGTGAGCCAGATGGAGCACGTTTCAGAGCAGGACCACCGCAAAGACCCACATACTCCAACTTCAACCACAGCCGGTGCAACAGGAAACGTGCACTTGCATCCGTGCGTGTGCGTGTGCGTGTGTGTGCGTGTGTGTGTGTGTGTGTGTGTGTGTGTGTGTGTGTAAACGGCCTGGATCAGAGGTGCACATCAGAGGACTCTTTCACACACTTTTCTCCTGCCTGGGGGAAGCCCCTCACTCCCACAAACACTCTTTTTTCTTCGTCCCTCAGCGCTCCGCACTCATCTGTCATCACACACACACACACTCAATACACACTCCAGACTCCTAACCTTTGCACAAAGGCCAATCTCTGGCTTTGAAGAGGACTGCCTTTGGAGAAAACCGGACACACACACACACACACACACACACAGTGACAGATTGGTTTTCAGGGGCCTAAATATAGGGAATGTGTTCTCCGCTGTCACTCAGACGTCACACAGACCAAAGGCTGCTGGGAGACTGGCTGTCTCCGCAGGGCCGGCGCGCTCGCTGGCGACCTGCTGCTGATGACAGCGCCGGAGAGAGTGTGACCGCTGCACGTCTCGCTCACACACACTTTATTTAGCAGTGACTTCATTCAGGATCCAGGCTGATAGTCCGCCCCGTTTCCCAGTGAGCTCAGGTCTGGTTGCGGCTCGTCGGGTTGGGGTCAGTCAGCTCGTCCGGGCGGCGCTCGTCTGCTCCTACATGAGCGTAATCACGGGTAAAGGGCAGGAACCCGCCCCTGAAGCTCCTCTAATCGGGGCATCAAAGCTCCTTCCCTGACCGTGTTTTTTCTGCGTGCTCGCTGCGCACGGCGGCGTCGCTCAGGCCCGGTTGGCCCAGTGGGGGGTGGGGAGCTGGGAGGGGATTGAAGCGACCCGCTCCTGCCTTTAGGACCTTTCTCTCTGCTCCAGCGGCTGGACGTGTGTGAACGCGGACAAACGCCGCCGCTGACTGGGTGACCAACAGCGGCCGGTATGTGAGGAATCTGCTCCATCACCCAGCGGCCGACAGATGACCTCAAACGACCTCTGCGACAGGTGAACGCGGGCGACAACGTCCCTGCTGCCGGCGGTGGGCTGAGCGCCTGACAGCGATTCCTGGCTCTGCGGAGCGGAACATGGCCGATGTGCTAAAGAGGGCGACTCGCTCCGGAGCGGAAACCCGATAGCTGCTCGCTTCCTTTAATGAAACCCCACTTTAGGCTGGTCCCTCGAGGCTGATATTTCTATTTTTTGCTACATTTTTCTGTCTGGAGTCTTTGCAAATGTAGTTTTGTTATTATTATTATTATTATTATTATTATTATTATTATTATTATTATTATTATTATTATTATTATCTACTCAGTAAATCATATTCTGAGTCGTTTACCATAAATGTGTGGTTTCATGTGTGAAGAGCAACTGCTGCAGCTGCAGGCTGCAGGGTGAGTTCTGCAGCCCACCAGCAGGGGGGCTGAGATGCGGGGACGCTTCAGAGGACTCTACCTTTAGGTTCCCAGGTGTCAGAGTAACACCCAGACTGAACCACGTTGGCAGGAATCTGGTGAGCTTTCCGGCAAAAAAGACCGCCGAGGACACCGATTGGCTGGAGGGACCTGTCACTCACCGAGGGGCAGCTGCTGATTGGGACACACTGTTTGGGTCGACACTGGACGCTTCCCTTCACACAGGCGCAGAGGGTGCAGTTCACCGACGACCACATGTCCCCCTCCTGTGGGACAGAACACACACAGGCCCATGAGAACGTCTGTCCATCCATCCGTCCGTCCGTCCATCCGTCCATCCATCCATCCGTCCATCCGTCGATCCACGTCTCACCCTGTAGATCTTGCTCCGGACTCTGCAGTACTTCACATCCTCCACCTTCACGTAGGACAGGCACTCGTCGCAACACTGGTCACCGTGGCAACTGCCAGGCCTTGAGCACCGCCTCCTGCACACCACTGTGGAATCCTGGGAAGACGAAGGAAAGTTGATTTGGGTCGGACAGACGGGCGGAACTGAGGGGAGACCCGGTGAAAGGTCTCGGGGGAACCTTGCAGGTGCAGGTGGTGCAGTCGTCGTGGACGAAGGAAGTCCCGTTCTCGTGGACTTCACTGTGGAACAGACAGCTTCCCAGAGACAGATCAAAGACCTTCCTCTGACCTGCAGATCAAAGAGCAGCGGGTGACGCTCGGGGTGAGGCTCCAGGCCCCAGTCTGGAACAGGCAGAAAGAGCCCTACCGAGGCATCGGGGACAGCACTGTCCAGGTGGGGTGTGGGTGAGGTGGGCGGGGCAGGACAGGACCGGACACGCCTCCTTCACACACAGAGTCCGTCCTCCCTAAAACCACACAAAGCAGCTGCATCACACTTGACTGACTGGAAAGCTGTAGAGATGAAAAAAAGAAAAAAGAAAACTGTGTGTGTGTGTGTGTGTGTGTGTGTGTGTGTGTGTGCACTCACAGTACAGGTGCACCTGATGCAGGGGTTCCCCTCAGGGCTGAACTCTTCCTTCTCTTTGTACAGGTGACCCTCGAAGATACAACCTGACAATGGAAAACATGAATACACACAAAACCTGTGGAGCTAATGTGGCCCGACTGCGCCACCTGGCGGACAGGCAGAGCTCCTCCCATCAGAATGAAATGACGCATGAACGGGAGAGCAGGTGTGTGCGGGCGGAGGTGCGGGTGTACTCACTGGGGCAGGTGGGGCAGCACTTCTTGGGGTGGATTTTGGGGTTCTTGCAGTGGACGACACACTGCACCTCGGCCTCGGTGACGACCCCTTCCTGTCCCAGAGGAGAGTGCACAGTGAGAAAAAGGTTCCTCCACACCTCTAATCTGTCCTCCCTGCAGTCGCTCCGCCCTCCACACACACCTGCATCGCCTCACAGCTCCCGTTTGCTGCTCTTTTCTGACCGCCACCTCCCTGCTATCCACCCTTCCTTCAGCCCTAACCTCTCCATACTACACACACACACACACACACACACACACACACACACACACACACACACACACACACACACACACATACACACCTGGCAGCGTCTGGTTATGCAGGGTTTGATGGAGCTGGTCCAGGACACTGAGCTGTTATAGGAGCGTCCGTCCAACATGCAGCCTGAGGAAAAGACACTTTTTTACAGATTGTTGGTGTTTTCCGAGTGTCCGAGTGTCCGAGTGTCCGTGTGTCCAGCTGTGACTCTGTCTGTCTGACTGTGTCAAACACACGAGCTCTGGCGCTACTCTGGGCCTCTGCCTCCTTCCTGGGGGCCGTTGGCTCATTCTGTGGTAAATCACAGGGGTTGGTGTCGTCTGAAGGCCCAGCTGACATCCGCAGTGTCGGTTGTCAGCTCAGCACTGTGTGAATATTGTGTTCTTCTCCTTCATGCTACTTTCTGGAAGCCTGATCAATGTTTGTCTCCTAGGAAACCTGATCGCAGCCATTGATCCGCTTCCCCGAGTGTAAAACCATCTGAGAGGCAGCAGAGCTCGGAGCCCGTTTAGCGAAGCAGGCCGAGGGCCGGTTTGGAGGAAGCCCAGCCAGATGTTGCAGACATGGAGCCCTTCACACCTTCACCGAGCGTCTCGGAAAGCTCTGGCCACAGAAGGTGGTTCTGACCAAACTCCGGATCCAGCCGGACTCTTTAACTGCACCATGATTTCATCACTCAGGAAAAAGGCCTGATATGACATGTGGGGTCATTTCACCGCGGGGTCATAAATGTGGTCACGGTGGCCACAACTGGCCCACACCGCCGCAAACGAGCAGGGGTTGCCATGGCAACGCGCCGCTTTCCACATCCAAGTCCAGCCTGTTACATGAGCGCTAACAAAGTGCTGCCTCGTAAAAAGAAAACAAAAGAGACGCATCTCTGTTGAGGACTGGGACGTGTGTGTGTGTGTGTGTGTGTGTGTGTGTGTGTGTGTGTGTGTGTGTGTAAAAATGTCTAAAACATATGGACATTATTGTAAATAGTATAAAATGCAATAATCAGAAATGCATCAGTGTGAGAGGTTAAAAGCTGATGTTGTCATAACTGTTGAGTGTTGCTCTGCGTGATTATAATCGTGTTATAACCACGTCTGTGAAGTTCAGGAAAACAGCATCACAACTTGCACAAAAGGGTGAAACCGAGGAATTTCTGCCGCCTGTAAACCCACCAGTGAACCCGTTTCTGCAGCCACGCTGTCTCCACACACACAGGCTAGCCTTTGGTGTGTGTGTGTGTGTGTGTGTGTGTGTGTGTGTGTGTGCCCATATGTGAGGTAAATAATATATCTCTACTCCCACAGGTCATATTTAGAACTGGCTGCTTTGGTACTGTACATAAAGTGGTTCCTGAAGGGTGCGTGCGTGTGTGTGCGTGTGTGTGTGTGTGTGTGTGTGTGGTTTCCCAGTGCCTCTGTGATTCTGCTGTTATTACAGTCAGCTCTCAGCGGTGCAGCTGCAGGTACAGTGATGCGGTAATAAAGCAGGCCGACCTCGTTAACATCATCGCGGTCATGTGACCGGGACATCCACCTTCGGCTCTTTACCTTTGCACCTCTCACAGCAGGCTCCGGTCTGCTTCACCACCAGGGCGCAGTCCTCCGCCACCAGCGGACATTTCTCCTGTTTACAGTCGGCTTTCCCGTCCTGCAGCAGAGAGGACACAAACGTCACACACACACACACCTCAGCAGATCTACCTGAAAGCTGGAGCGGGGGCTTGGCGGGTGGGCGTGTTGCCGTCAGGTTCATGTCAAGGGTGAAACCTCACTTCCCGTCTGGTCCAGAATCAGCCACCCCAGGGTTGTGCGCCACGTTTCCGCTTCCAGAGCGGGATTTGGGAGCTGAAGCTGTGAATTTTCACACCAGTTCGGCCGGTCTGCAGCGGCCCTGAGCAGCATCCACAGCGCCGCCGCCAGCCCAGACGGGCTGGACGCAGCGTAAATGACTCACTTTCACACCCAGCTTTTACTGCAGAGTTTATCCACACACTCGGAGTGTGTGTGTGTGTGTGTGTGTGTGTGTGTTATTTTACACACTGAGGGTTTATAAAACAGGCTGGCTGCTCTCCTGGACATGTGGCGCTGTGGCGGCCGTGACCAGCCCGGATCAAACGAGGGCGAAAATAAATCAGCGTGGTTGGATTTAGCATCAGCGAGCACGGATGAGCTCATGGAGCAGGAATCAGCGCCTTTGAACTTCCTGCCTGAACCTCCACTAAGACGATAAGTTAAAGGTTCACCAATCTACAACCAGGTTAGACCTGGACGCCCAGAGGTGGCGCTGGAGGGCGTTTATGAGTCTGACTGGTAAAACATCACACACACACAGACGCACACACACACACACACTTCTAGATTCTGGATTCTCTGGATTTCTAAATTTACAGCCTCGTCACCCAAAATACATTTTTCATCATTGCTCTTTTTTCTGTTTTCAATCTTTTCTTCTTTGTTTTTCTTCTTCACGCCTTCTCTCTGCCCGTCACATCAACCAGCATCTGTCAGTGCAGGAGAGGAACTCTTAGCTTTAAAGAGCCACTTAAGCCCTTGGACATGGCCCCTCCCAGCGCCCCTGAAAACCCCCAGCCCTCGTTGGCACGGTGACCTTTCACCTCTTGCCCCCACAAAACAAACAGGTCACGACCCCCCGCCAGAGAGCAGGAGCCACGGTGGCTTAGCGACGAGACAAGAGGAGAGAAGCAGCGATGGGAACCAACGACGCCCAAGTGCGCTGCGTTTGTGTCGGGTTTACGGTCAAAACACCGCCCCCTGGTGTCCGGAGGCTGGAGCAGGCGTCCACCTCAAAGTTGTCTCAAATGTCACAAATGTGCTGGAATCAAATGTGCTTGACATGACAGAAATTTGTGCTGCAGGGATTAAGAAATCAGAAAAAAACAAAAGGTAGAATAAAGTCTGAAATTCAGCTTTCGTAATCAGTTACTTTTAAGCGCTTTGTTGACTTTTGTGTGTGCAAACCCAACGCGATTGAGCCGCCTGGCGTCTATCTCCTCCTCTGACCCCTCACACACACCTTTCATCTGTTCTTTCATGCTTCTTCTTCAGAAAAGCTGCTGTGTCCTTTATCAGCAAAACTTAGCTCCTCTCGTATTGATCGACTACTGTTTGAGAGAGGAAATGACCTCTGACCTCCCCCTCACGCTGATCAGACAGCCAGTGTAAAACTGGGGTTTGTGCATGTGAATGTTTGTTAGATGGATTAAGGAGCCACTGTGACCTCTGACCTTTGCGTTCTTCAGAATAAATCACAGCTGATGTCAGCAGCTTAAACTGATGAATTATTACACATTTTGCCCGTCCAAATGTCCCATTAAACAACCATTAAACTTTTGTTAAATGTGTCAATTTTTTTGTATTTTCTTGTAAATTTTTCAACCAAATTATGAACTTTTACATCAGTAAATTAATTTTGCTGTTCAGGTTTGTAAATATATAATAATTGTCTAAGAATTACAGTCTGAGAAAATTTAAAAATATCAATTTTATGGGTTTTTAAACTTATTTTTCCTGAGTTATATTTAAAAATAAAACCCCAAACCCCTAATTTAAACTCAAAATGTTTTAATTAATATATTATCCCCCCCCCCCCCATTATTATTATTATTATTATTATTAATAAATAATTCAATC
>CAAE01014743.1:239735-249829 GCA_000180735.1 Tetraodon nigroviridis
AATCTGACAGGAACAGCTAACTTTAGCTGGGAGTGGGAGGATCAAGGGATCCAATCCACCACCCAAACCCGGGACACACTCGTGTTCACGCTCTGGGACGGACACTCGTCCAGCTCACCTCCAAACGAGCCTCAGCTGTGTTTGTTCAACGGCTGTTGAGTCCGAGACACTGAAGGATCAGGATTTCATCCCTAATCCAGCAGTGTAAATCAGAGTCGTCTCTCACTTCAGACATTAGAAACTCTTCAAGGAGAATAAACCGTCAGAGAACATAAAAGTCCAAAAGCTGGACATAAAAAAGAAACATACAAATGTGTGAGCGCCGCGCTGCAGTCACACATGTGGTAGCTATTGGAGCTAGCAGAAAGACAGGGCTGCACTTCCCAGGCTGCTTATGGAAAAGTATACTTTACAATTCATTGCTTCCCTCTCGCCAAATTAAAGGTCCCTTGTTAAAAAAAAAAAAAAAATGGTGAAAAGGTGGAGGGAGGGGGTAATGGGGCGACATGTGGGGGCTTTTATTGCTGAGCAGTAAATATCATCTCAGTCCGACTGCAGAAGCAGAACTGCAGCCTCTTTGTTGTGGGTTTGGCCTCCAGGTCCCAGCTCGTCCTAAACGTCCACGTCCAAAAATACTTTTCACCGGTGATACTGTAAAAACGGTGAAGTCACACACATGCTCATGAGAGCGGAACGCAAATCTAAACCCACTGTGAAGGCGAATGCTCAGAAAACGGAGCCAAAGAGCATCTTTCCAGGGCTGCGTATGTGGACGCGGTGAGAGGTGAGTTTAGCTGCTGAGAGAGACGGAGATGCAGATGAGAGGGTCAAATATCAGACGGTAACCGGCTCAGTTCCTTGGGTTTATGCCTGGTCCTGGCGCACATTTCCTCTGTTATCGGTTGGACGTTGCAGAATATTAAAGGAGGTAATGTGAAAAGCAGTAGGGGGTGTCAGGCCAGCTTCCGAACCGCTGGAAGCTGCGTTTCCTACACGGGCCTCCCAGAGGAAGAGCGTTCATTCCTGCTGGAAGGTTCCCCTGGGAGCTCCAGACTGAATGGACACTAGCGTAAAAACAGCCTTTTTACCACATGTTCCCCAACCTGAGGACACACACAAACGCACGCACACGCACACACTCATAAACTAAATAAATTGAAAGGGATAAAGACGGTAATTTAAAGTTAATGTTATGTTCTATTTAAAGATGTACCATTATAATTCATTGTGTTTTCTCTACCAGATTCTATATTTTGAGACTATAATTTTCACACATTCATAAAACTACTTAAAACAGGAGATGTTTTGTTGTGACATGTTGCATTTTTAGCAAACACACCACACATAAACGAGCTCGGGTTCACAATATTTTACTTTCCATCTGCGAGGTCACTTAGCCACAAGTCGTCTGTGCGCAGCGACGGCCGACAAGGGCTCATTTTCTGTCTGTGTTTTTATTCGTGGGGGGTGAAGTGGGGAAATACAGAGAGCTCTATCTTTTAAACACGCCTGCACGAGAGACACACACCCAACACACAAACACACACACACCTGTCATAAACTTTGGTCAGGGACCTGGAGAATCCGGCTTAAGATGAGGAAACCTGCCCTGTGTGTGTGTGTGTGTGTGTGTGTGAGAGAGAGAGATGCGATAGTAAGCCGATAGCTCTGCTCCCGTTTCAGTAATCTCGCAGACGGACTGCCACAGCAGGACTGTCTAGTTCGGCCATGCTAGCTCAACGAGCTAACATGGCCCGCTTTGACCACTGATGTTCGGAGGGTTTCGTGGTCTGATGTGGATCAAACGCCTCCCAGGAGAGGAGTTTTCCTGTCTACACACATCCAAAAACAGGATGTAAGTGCACATGTTATATAATTTAAACTTTAGATGGACTCGGAACCTTAAAATAATCAGAAACTCAACCACACTCACACCTGCGCAGATGTAGCTCCAGAGGAGATTTCATCTGATCCTAGGATGGATTCATGTCAAAAAAACTCCAAAAATGCTAAATTTGATGACTGTTTAACTTCAGCAGGGGAAGTGGGCGGGGCCACGCCGCTTCCTCTCTGGCCTCAGCTCAAACGCATTCTGATGCCTTCAAATGAACCAAACGGGCTTTCTTGTGTTCAGATCGGCGCCTAATTAGCTGGAAGTCACAGACAGGTAGACGGAAGGCGCAGGCGTGTGTGTCTTGGGTTCAAATGTGGGCTTTGAACTCATTTGTTCTCTGCTTTTATGTGAGCGGTTACCATGACAGCCAGAGGCCTTTTGGCAATTTGCCCTCATTTGACAGAAACGCTCGCCTATATTTTAGCATTAGCGTGTTGCTACAAACATCAGCTACTGCGTGGATGGAGTGCAGCAAAGACAAACCACTCAAAACGTCCATTTCAGCTAATATTCAAGTAACTTGGGCGTGAACCGAAGCCATTTCTCCTCTAGGAATGTGTTCACACACAGCTGCATGTGGGAACACCACTGCGTGTGTGTGTGTGTAAGGGTCTCTGTGTCTCACACACCTCCCCTTCTAATTAGTGGTGACGCCTGTGTGGATTAACCACAAGTGCGCACGTACAACACACACACTCAGACAAAAGCCCATCAAAGTAAACCCATTTACCACAGGAGAGGAAAGACAAACTGTCATAAAACAAGGATTTGTCACAATGCAAACCAAAAGCTTCTCTTTGGACAGGGTGTGTGTGTGTGGGGGGGTGTAAGAAGGAGAGAGAAACAGAGTTTGGTCTTTTCCCAAGAACAAGTGTATATTGAATATTAATCAGATCGACTGTGAAATATGTGATTTTTTAAAAGAGAACAATCAAACAGCTCAATAAAACAACAAAACCAAGTGTGTGTTCATGCTAGTGAGCTGCTGAGAATGAAGCAGACGGATGAAAACAGAAGAACGAGTGAGAGCGAAGGAGAGCGGTGAGTTTCTGTGTTTGCGCGGGTCTGTGACCGTCTGACATCACCACAGGCAGCGCGATCCGTGTGAGTGTTTCACTTCCTGTTGCTAAAGATGGTTGGAGACCAAGCCGGACCAGGACACCAGCAGAGGTGTGGTGCAGCGCGGTGCATATCCAGCAGCACGCAGGAGAGCGCGCGCCAATGCTGGACATGCGTCGGTAGGTCCTACCTTTCCTGACTTTTACTGGCTGTTTCTTCTGGATGAATTTAGCAGCTTCCGGTGGAGGCTCCTCCCCATCTGCACCGGCCTCAGCGATGGGCTCGATACCGCCTGGAACCATGAAGAAGTTCTTCAGAACCACAACTGCACACTAGCGTACACACGCGTACACAAGCACACACAAGCATACACAAGCACACACAAGTGTACACAAGCACACACAAGCGTACACAAGCACACACAAGCGTACACAAGCACACACAAGCGTACACACACCTCTCCCTGGATCGACGAAGTTTACAGTTTCACAGTCATGGATATGTATCAAATATATCAGCACAACTTTAATAAACATGGGAAACTGGGTTTGGAACTCCGTGTGTGTATGTGTGTGTGTGTGTAAGAGTGTGTGTGTGTGTGTCTGGGTATGTGTGTGTAAATCCTGCTAGAATCCCCTGGATCAGGCTGGATTTAAGGAGCTTCTGAGGCTGATGAATTGGACGCCTTGTCTGTGCAGCCCAACTTTCTATCTTCTTCTCCTCCTCCTCCTCATCCCCCTTCATCATTTGTCTGCTGCCTGTCTATCTCCTCCTCTCCACGTCTGCCCTTTACTTCTTCTGCTTCTCTATCTCCTGTTGGCCTTTCAACCTGTTCCTTCCTCTCCTCTCCGGATCTCTCATCAGACCAGTTTTCTCTCCTAATTACTCCAGATCAACCACACTTTCACAGTGTCAGGTCTACCTTCATAGTTGTATGTATGTGTGTGTGTGTGTGTGTGTGTGTGTGTGTCTGTATGTATCTGTGAGACACTTGAGATGGGATATGCCTCGCTGTGAATTTTGACAGGTGTTCTTTTTTTTAAGAAAACATTTTTATGCACATAAGAAAATATTCCACCTCTGGAGCAATTCACTGTGAAACAAAAGCACTCACACACACACACACACACACACACACATACTGAACTAACGCCCAGACGAAGAATCGCTCCCCCCCCCCCCCCCCTTTTTTTTTTCTCTTTCCCCCCCCCCCTCGAACCCGAAGAATTGTTGGGGTTTTTCTTTTCCTTTCCCCCCGGGGGGGAAAAAAGGGGGGCCCCCCCCCCCCTCCCCCCCCCCTGGTTTAAAAAAATATAAATTATGTGAAAAAAATTGGGGGGGGGGGGTGGGGTTTTTTTAACACCCCCACAAAAAGAAGATAGCAGGTTAGAAAAAGTACAATTACACGCAAAAATGTGTTTAAAACTGATATGAAGTAAGCTGAGAAGACTTTGTGCGGTGCGAGCATGTCCATCTATCCATCCACCACCCACCCATCCGGCCAGCCTCCCTGACTCACCTGGAGCAGCCAGGTTCTGGACCTGAGCAGGAACCTGGACGTTGGCCTCAGAGGCCAGCGTGAGGCGGCCTCCCTTGGCTATGCGCTCACACAGCAGGGAGATGTGCCTCTTGAGTCGTTGGGTGTCTCGGGGGAGGCCCAGGACCTGTCCCCCTGCCTGAGCCAGGGACGTGGCCTGGTCTCTGGGGCTCCGGGACAGGCACGTCCGCAGCAGGTGGGAGACGGCAGCATCACAGCTCTCCTCCCAGCCCTGAGAAAAGGTGACGGAGGATGACCTTATTTATTCAAACATGGTAAAAAAAGGGTAGGTTAATGAAAAAGGACAAAACCTTTGCTACAGTTGAGTCACTGAGATGAAGGAGAAATCTGCCAGAGAGAAGAGGGTGATGACAGAGAAACGGGCGGATATTGAAGAGATAAAGTAGATGGACATCCAAGAAAATAACATCAAGAACTGAGAAGGTAGAACGCTGGTATCAGAGCTAGTTAAAAATAATGTGCTAACCCTAACCCTAAGTTCTAGTTACATGTTACTGCCTTAAAGGTTTGAAATTGTGCTGGTCTTTAAAAGTCTGAGAAGCATCAGGAATATTTAATTTGACATGGAGGAAACATTACATGACAACCACGGGTGTCCCAGCACACAACCTCGGAGAACTCCCAAAGAGACGAGCGATCAGTCAAAGCTGTCGTCACGACTGGGAAAATCGTTTGCAAAGAAGTTCTGGCCCCGATGGAACAAAGCTGCACAGTCCAGCGTGCAACGCTGGCAGTTATTTCACTTTACAACTTAAGTGTGATCAACTTTAAATGCAGCAAATTACTGTAAATGATCTCCTGCTGCTAATCACAAGCTACGTGTTAGCCTAAACCTAACGAGCTCTGTGAATGGAGACGAGAAGAAATATTGCAGAGTTTCAATGGACACATTTAAAGGTTCTGACTCCATCGTGTTATGGTTGTCTGCTTGCTGTCTGGAAAACGACTTTGAGCAGTATTTGATCACGCTGGTGCTGCTAAAGTAGCCAGTAGCCATTCCATGAAAGAGCTGGTTGTTGTGCTTTGGAATTATGGGTAATAATGTGTTAGCAGCTGGTGGAGGGAAATGTCCTCGGTTTGCTGAAGGTCTACGGCTGTGAGATGGAGATGACAGGACAGGAGACATCTGCTGAAGTGGAGCTACTGCTGGATGAGACCTCATGTCCAATGATCTCCAAAACGGCTGAATCCCAGCAGCCCAGACTCCTGTTTAGGTAGGACTGAAAGGACCATCCAGGCTGCTGAACTGGAGTCTGACAAACATCTTCAAAGTTCTACAACCCTGACCCGACTGTCTGGACTTTGCTCAGTTTTGTTTAGATGAGGAGGGAAGAAAATGAATGAATCAAAGAGGGCACCATCCCAGCAGGAGGTCCCAGAGCCCGTCGGCCACTGGAAAAACCCCATCACGAGCTTTCACACCAGTCTCAACTCTTTAAACTCTGCTGACGCTTCTCTTCCCTCAGTCCTGCTGCCCGAAGAATCTGGGTAAACGTTTGGCTAACAGAGACTTAGAAGTACCAACTAAATGAATTCCATACAGGGCCGCAGAGACGCAGGCTGGTCGGGACACGAGGGTATAGTAGCATATACTTATAGTATATATATAGTTTATAATCACATGAGCCAAGGTGCTGCCTCACAGACGCAGAGAGCAGACATGTAGCGCTTCAGGGTGTGACCCTACGTACACTCTAAGGACGAATTCCAAAACGTAATCCCTGACACGGTATGTGAGCGTGCACACGGGGCCCACGAGCACTCGCCGTGCCAGAGCGTAACTACGTAGATTTAGACGCACATTTCTGCACAAGTACAGCAACTACGGCTGTTTGCGCGGCGTTGGCCTGCAGCTTCAGGAGCGGCTAACTCATCCTCTGTCTTCCGTCCAAAGTCAAGCGGAGGAGGCGTCGGCGTCCTCCCACCGCGCAGCCGGCGCTCTGAAGTCTGGAAATAGCTCAGCGCTGCACCTGTTTGCTTTAATGTTCTGGACGCGACCTTGATTACTGCTAATTCACTTCAAGCCACTAATCCCAGTTACAATAACACACACAACAACACACATACAAACATAAATACACAGTCGCCTGAGACTCATCAACTGGCCCTCAAAAACTATTCCTGATCCTGTGTGTGTGTGTGTGTGTGTGTGTGTGTGTGTGTGTGTTGCATATTTTATATGCTTTTGTTTATAACAACACATGTTAAAGCTAACGTGGGCATCTTAGACTATATATAGACCAGGCGGTAATGGGAAGATGAGTTTGATCAAAGCTGTGGAAAAACGTGTAGAGAAACATGCACCAAAGTAGCGCACACACACCGTGTGGAGAGGGTGAGAGTGCTGCCGTGGTGTGACGGCAGCAAATGGAGGAGCTCTGTCAACAACACAACTGCTAATATGGAGCCTGCATAATGGCTGCATGCGCGTGCACACACACATACATATAAACACACTCACACACACCTTTCGCCTCTGTGACAAAGTCAAGAATATTACAATATGTGTTAATAATGATAATTTTTTGTATTCTCAATCACTGTCAATTATTTATTTTATTCACAAAGTTGCATAAAACAACTATCAGCAGCCAGCTATGGCTAGGATAATATGCTAAAAGCTATGTCCTGTATCTGACCTGAATCTGCAGTGTGTGTGTGTGTGTGTGTGTGTGTGTGTGTGTGTGTGTATACCAGCTGAGGCGTGTCCTGCAGCAGCGGCAGCAGCGTGGCCTCCAGGATGGCTGTCTGCTCGGGGGTGAGGCCGTGCGCCAGCGCCAGCAGCAGCACCAGCAGCTGCGTGGAACCTCGCAGGTGGACGAAGGCCTCCTCCAGCTGCGCCTGGTTCTCCTCTGCAGCATCCGCCAGCGACATCACCTGTTGGAGGGAGGAGCCAGCTAAAACGAGGAGTCTAAACGTGCATCAACTTACAGCTTTTTCAATCTTTAATCTATTAAAATAACAGTCTCCTCTGCTTTCTTTGAGTGTGTGGGCCTTTTTAATTGAAACGCTCTGTCAGCTCGGTGGATTTATCCTCGGGATTGTTGACTTCCCAGCCTGTGAAAACAGTCTTGTGATCATGGCGGCTGCAGCTCTCTCCTCCTACGCTTCAGTCCGGTCAGGAGGCTGATTTACACTCGTGCACGTAAGTGTGAATTCGCCCTGAGTAGCTTCATCAAACATGTTGTTCTAATCTGTGCTCACCAGAGATCATCATCCAAGCCTGTTTTCACAGCTGATTCGTTCATCAGCAACACAACTCCCACCCGAGGGCGCTGCTGTTTTAGAACCCTGGACACAAACGATATGGTGTTTTGTGTGAATACAGGACGGTAATAATCCTCTGTTCAACAGTAATAAGCAAATTTGGGACATGTTCCTTAAGCGACTGAGGGCTCCTACATGCTGGCTTTTAGAAAGGCCTTTTTTAAAGACACATTTAGCTTTTTTAAACTGTTCTTAACCTTTAAAAAGCCTCATTCATAGAAATGTGCAAACTGAGCACAAACTATCTCCTTCATCCCAAAATTCCTTATTAGTTTTACAGTCATTTCCTGTAGTTTTATGATTAAATTGACAAAATAGCACAGCTACTGTTTTAGTGGCAGACTGGCAGTCCTCATTTTCAGGCTGTTCGGTTTAATAATAACAGATTTAGTGTTTTCTTTTTGATAACTTTTGCTTTTTAAAGTAAAATAAACTGTGAAAACACACGTGGGCCAAAATTACTGTGAGTCATGATTCATAACAATCAGCCAGAAAAGCCAAACGTACAGAAAACAGAACAGAGAAAAGAACAGCGCACTGGTGGGACCTCCTCCACCTCTGAGGGGTTTTTACTCAGACTTCATTTGTTACCGTTTATAACCTGCAGAAGTTTTCAGAAAAGCCCAAAAAGGGCAAAAGAGATGCTGAAAACACACACACACACACACACACACACACACACACACACACACACACACACACACACAAGTGGAGCTTCGGCTCTCCAAAAACGGACCTGACAAACAGTTCTGCTCTGCTGAAGCGAGACAGCGAACATGCACGGAGGAGGCGTGGCCAGACCAGGTGACCTCCGACCACAAGCCAGAGGTCAATCCCTCTATCTTTACAACAACAGCGGAGCGGAGAGAAGTGGAGTGGCAAGAACGCGTGATGACAGAGCAAGACGAACAGTGACAAGGACAACAAGAAAGGACAAGCGGGATGGACATATACATGATGAGGAGGAGGAGATGAACGGAGGGAGTGAGAAAGAGGAGGTGAAAGTAGATCTGGCTCTAATGGACGAGTGTGTGTTCAGATAAATGAGCGATGTGCAGGCCTGAACGCCAACATAGGCCAGCAGTTTGTTTGACAAATGGATCCATCACTCGCCATTTGATACTGCATAAACAGAGATGAAGACTCTAAAGTGAGGTCCGGGTGAGTGTGTGTGGGAGAGCGAGAGAGAAAGACAGGGAGACAGAAAGAAAGAGAAAGAGAGAAAGTAATAAAACATTTCAAAGGTTATCTAACAACACATTAGAAATCTAAGAACTGAATGAAAAGTAGAGAAACAGAGCTGGGCCTCGATCTACCTCTGATTGTTTAATGAAAAACCCAAACAGATTATACAGAGTTACCACACCTCTCTCACACACACAGCTCTCTCTCACACACACACACACACACACACACACACACACACACACACACACACACACACACACACACACACACACACACACACACACACAGAGCTCACACTGGTGGGTAAAGTAAAACATGCAGAAAGTGCTGAAGGCGCCAGTGTGTGACTGTAACCACAGCGGACAGGTTAAGGTGAAACACATGCAGCGGTTAACCTGTAGTTCATCGCCTGCCAGATGTTTGTGTGACTGTTCAGAAGAGCCTCTGTTACCAACAGAAGAGCAAAACTACCAAAAACCCAAACAAAAAAACCACAGAACGCTCGGTTTTAGCTGCAGCGCAGCACAGCAACTTCCTCACCCTCAACACGCACGTAACTCCGAGCACCCTCACCCCTGAGGTCTCCCCAAGAGCGCGCACGTGTGTTGATAAAAGGCTGGAGGGCCAGTGAAGGACTCTATTGTTGGCAGCAGCTCAACTCCACACACACTCTGATTGATGCCAGCTGAGAGAACACAAAGACACATTTAACTTGGACACACAAACCTGTGATAGAAGAGCATGCACATGTGTGTCCACACACCAGTTCACAGCCATTTGTGCACACACACACACACACGTGTGTACTTTTATCTTGTAAGGACTTCTTGCCTCAAAATGTCCTTCCTTCCTCAAACATCCTTGAAAATGTGTATTTTGGTCCTGGATACATAGCATTTCGCGGAAACACACACACTCCGACGCTGAACAACCTTGCAGTAGTAGCTGCAGGAGCCCTGACATTATGAGACGTTTCTGAGAGTCAGTACAGATGAATTCCACCTAGCGCTAACCTCTGAGGTCATCCACCCGCTTCAGAGAGCTGCTGTTGAAACAGTAGCCTCCAGCTACCTGAAGAAAACCTGAAACCCTCCAGAAATGTTCCAGTCTGAAACGCTAACACATCAC